>CM076903.1:32234234-32555234 GCA_039519145.1 Kokia cookei
TCTTGCAGAGATATTCTTTAATAGTAATCGTCCCTTTCCGAACAACATCAACTCATGGCGAAGACGAGACAACTTTGCTCCAATCACAGTCGCGAACATATGATTCGCAATGGACCACACATCAATCGAGGTACGAACGTCAGTAAACGATGAAAGAAGCGATCCACTAATCGTGACAAAAGCCACGAAGCAAGGAGCTTGTCTTGCTGACGGTACACCGACGCATCAAGATTCAGCACAAGCTCGCCGTTCGGATTTGGAACAAACTGAGGCAGAGCGATCATCGTCCCGTCCAAAAAATCAAGAAGATCATATCCCTCGACTATGGGATGAATGTGTTGTTGTCATTGAATGAAATTACTATCATCAAGTTTCAAAGTGTCATGACGAGGAAAACATTGAACAACACGAGGCTTACCAGACTCAGAATTGACAGACGGTGTCAGATCTGACACAGTCGTTGAGTTAGCATCAGGAAAATTGACCGAGTTTGAATTATCAGAAGGAGCCATGAATTCAAAAAGAAGCAACCAAAACACAGTTAAAAATACTTGAGCAAGAAAAAAAATCAAAAGGTACTAAGATCCTTTTAAGCTCTTGATACCATGAAAGTAACAATGAATTTGAGAGAATTTCTAATTATAAAATGTAACTATATAAATCTGATTTCAATAATGGAATGGATCTTGTTTTTACATTCTGAGCTGACTACTGTATTTATACTAGTTTACACACTGAATTTCTGCTGCTTAAATGCATAACAGATTTCAACAAACTCTAGCTGTACCACAGCTTATAGCTGTATTCTAATATTTGAATTACTCTTACATGGTAAAATTTAATTTTAGTTCTTACTCTAAGCTTAAATTTTAGATTATATAAAATGGTCAAATTTTAATTTTGATCCTTGTTCTACACTCAAATGTAAGATTCAAATTTTCTACTCTTACATGGTAAAATTTAATTTTAGTTCTTACTCTAAGCTTAAATTTTAGATTATATAAAATGGTCAAATTTTAATTTTGATCCTTGTTCTACACTCAAATGTAAGATTCAAATTTTCTACTTCAACTTTTTGACATAATTTGATATTTAAATTTTTTACAATGTCATTAATTAACTCAAACACTTTGTTTTGATTAAAATGTTGACGTAACTTTTAAGATTTATTAATACTGTTAAAATTATTTGTTAAGATTTATTAATACTGTTAAAATTATTTGTTAAATTCAAGTTTATTGTAATGTTTGTATGTTTTATCAAAATGACCCTAATTGTATTTTGAGACTTTTTTTACCATTAACTTTTCTTCTTTTTTTCAATCTGCTTTTTCTAACAAATTTAATGAAAGTACCGTTAAAAAAGTTAACGGGAATGATCTGGAATTTCATATGTGAAGTATTTTAATGAGATGTAATTTATTATTTAGATAACCCAATCGATTTGTTCATTAATGGTGTCTTCGATTACAGTTTTTGTGCTTAACATCTCGCAATCTATGCATTGGAAAGGATTATGGGCGATGTTCAAGTACCATGGAGAGGTGATAGAAGTCTTTATTCCAGTGAAAAAGAATAAGGAAGGAAAAAGTTTTGATTCGTGAGATACAACAACATGACGAATGCAAAAAGAGTGATAGATAGGCTGAACGGTTTTGCGATTATGGGAAATAGGTTAATGGTGGACGTAGCAAAATTTAAAGGAAGAAGGTAGATTTGGAAGAAGAAAAGCTGGCGAGATGATGGTACTGTTATGGGAATGAATGGAAGAATTGAAAGGAAGGAATGAGAAATCGAGAGTTTCAAGTAGATTGGAATGAGGAGAAAACTCTTTGACAAGTCAATATGGTTTAAAGAGTTAGATATTGTAATGACAAAACAGAGAAATATTGTGCTACAGTTCAGGGTATGTAGATGAAGAACAATTATGAAAACTACAACGATGCGTGGTGGGAGTAGCAACAACCTGTTGTGACATCAAGGACCTACAAAAGAGAACTATAAAGGTTCGTCTAGGGGAGATCATTGTAAAAAGAATATAACGCAGATTCTACTTGATTGATATACCAGATGAGGAATTGTATGGGAATTTGATTTAAAATAATTGGTTGTACTTGAGAGAGTTCTTTATTTTTATAGAAAATTAGCCGGATAAAACAATGGTGGAAGAAAAGGTGGCTTGGATTGAGGTCTCTGGGATTCCATTAAAATTGTTGGAATTATGAATCATTTAAAAGAATAGCGAGGGTATGGGGGAGCTAATTTCTTTAGGGGAAAATCCGAGTAAGGTTAGTGATGGCATTAGAAATGACCATTAAAATCTCTCTAATTAATGTATACTTTGTTTCCTTTGTATTACATTTAGCATTCATTTTTAGCATTTTATACTTAGTATTTGCATTTTCTAAATCAGTTGTATGGTCTTACTTTCTTTCATTTTATCTCATTTGTGCTACTAATGTCACTGCATTCAGCATCAATTTTGCGTCTAAAGTTTTCAGTGCAAGAATCCACCTTAGAAGATCGGAGTAGGAAAGCATTCAGAGTTGTCGCCACAAGTTTGGTGTAGAATTGCAGCCACATATGTCACCACATGAATATTTCTACATTACACCAGGGACTTTATGCTGCTAACATATCCAGAAGCACCAGCGCAGGAGAATGTGAAGTTGTCGTAGCAAATAAAAATCTTAATTTGCATCTAGCAATGTCGTGACAACCTGTAACTACCTAATGCACAAATCAGATCTGTGTGAGTGTACAGTTGGAAATAACCTACTTGTACAGCTGCAAAACGGAGTTAGATCTGAGAAGGGGAAGAAACTTGTACCTTCTAGTGATTATAAATAGAGGGGAGAGAGAATATCATCATCAAGCTCGTGAAGAAATCAATTCCACGTTTTCTGATTCTCTTTTAAATTGAGCTGCCATGGAAGCTTAACTTCCTAGGAGGGTGATTTGACATGACAAGGAGGTGACTACTTTTGACGAGGAGTTCCTAAGTACGATACAAGAGGAGCAATTACGGAAGGATTCTAGTAGACTAGGAATAACATGCTTCAATTTATTCTTTAATTCCTCTTGAATGTTGATGAATTCTTTTGACTTTAATTGTGTATGGAAATACCTATTAATGTTAGATCTATTTTGATTTCTACTAAATTCTTCTCATCTATTTATCTTTGGATTTAACTGTTTTGACCATGGAAGTGCGATTGCAGTCACAATCACTGAAAGGTGCGGTGACAAAGTTAGATTAACAAGCAAGACAATGGAAGTTGCTTGAGGCAAGAAGGAATCTTGGCCACTTGTTCTCAAGTGCAAAGCATTACCAGCACTGGAAGGTGTGGTAATTGTGAGTGCATGGGTCTTTGCTAAACAAAGAAGTTGATAGCAGTAACATTTAGTGTTTGCCAACTTGCCAAGTCAGGGATCCCCCCATTTCTTTGCACTTGATCTACTTATTTTAATTTTCTGAATTTACATTCATAAAACATCTTCAATATTCAAATCATTTTTCTATTAAATTGCCTTGACATTTTATGTTATAGTTTTAGTATTTGCGTTAACAGATTTAATTCTAATCTTTGTGCAGTTTTGACTTAATTGCATTGACATTACTTCTAACAATTTTCCTTATTTTAATTCCATTTGCTTCGACAATTTTAAGCAACAAAAACACCATCCCCGTGGGATCGATATCCAACAGAGTCACATCTATCTATTATACTTGCATCGATAGTTTCTGCATGCACATAATTGCTGTGACGTTTATAGTACGATCAAGTTTTGGCACCATTACCGGGGATGGCGTTTGTTTAATGTTTATTTTTGTAGTTGCAATTATTCTTTCTTTTTTGACTTCTATTTGTTACTAATCTATTTTATTTCTTTTGTTGATTCTTTTCAATTCTTTTCAATTCTTTTTAGGTGTTTTACGTTCACAAGGAGAAATCCTAACAACATTGTCAGTTTTGATCCAAAAATTGAAAGGACTATTCGGAGGAAGAGACAAGAGCAAAGAAATATGGCTGAAAATAGTAATGATATTCCACAGTTACTGCCACAAAACCACAACTATTCAATAATATGTCACTGCCACAAGAAGAGTAAATTCTAAACAGGACAATTAGAGACTTTATTGTTTCTGTGCTCAATGATCTAGTACCAGGGGTTGTTAGACCAGCAATACAAGTTGGGAATTTTGAATTGAAATCGGGGATCTTTCAGATGCTAAACTCGAATGGACAATATGCTAGTTTGCCTCATGAAGATGCGAGTGAGCATCTCAAGTCTTTTCTGTTAATATGTTCTTCTTTTAGTCAATATGGTGTTCTTGATGATGCCTTGAAAATGCAATTGTTTCCTTATTATTTGCAAGGAAGAGCACGTACATGGTCTCTTGGTTTACTGGCTGGATCTATTACTTCATGGAATGCACTAGTAACTCAGTTTGTTCTGCGATTTAATCCACCTACAATGAATGCTAGATTGCGAAATGATATCACGGCGTACCATCAATTGGATGATGAAAACTTGCATACTACATGGCAGCATTACAAAACTCTGCTTAGACGTTGTCCCATGCACGGAATTCAACAGGAGAGACAAATCGAAATCTTTTACAAAGGATTAAATGCGTAGACAAGAAATCTTGTCGATGCATCTGCAAATGGTCTTTTGTTAGATTGTACCTATAATGAAGCCGTGCGAATCTTGGAGAGAATTGCATAAAATGATTATCAGTACCCGATTTCTAGATCTGCTCAAGTGAAAACAAATCCTGGAGTTTTTAAGTTATTAAGGGGACGAGTGAGGTTGCCTCTATTCAAGTAGCCCAGCAAATGGATGTCCCGACATTTTGTTGTGAAATTTGTGGTGATAACCGTAGCTATGATGATTGTCCCGATAGCATGCTGAGAATGTATTCTATGTCAATAATATCAGAGGGAATTTATATGGTAACTTGTATAACAGTTCAACTAGGAGCCAACAACCTTGGGGGAATCAGAATACATTTATATTTAGATATGGAAATTCCTTGAGTCTAGGGAACTTTCGACAAGGAAATTACAACCATCAATAGAGAATTACAAATCCAAATCAGAAGGAGAAGAAGAATTGCAAGGCTATTACTTTGTGAAGTGGAAAGCAAACTGTCGAACAAAGTAGTAGCTCTAATGTAGTACCTGTCGACGCAAATGTAACAAAGCAACAGAGAGAAGTTGCATCTGATGAAGAAGTAGTTGAAATAAATGAGGAAGAACCACCAGTAATCATACATATGCATACCATTCGACCTACAAAGTTGTCGACGCAACTGCCAATGTCAACATAACCGGGTGCATCACAGCAACCCACTGTTAATATACCTTTTCCATTTCCACAGCGATTTAAGGAGAAAGAACATTACAGAGACTATCAAAGATTTGTATCTACTTTGAAACAATTACATATTAATATACTTCTTATTGATGCTCTTGTGTATATTCCCAACAATGGGAAATTTATGAAGGAGCTCTTATCAAAGAAGAAGAAGTTATCAAATATCGAGATAATTACGCTCACAGAAGGGTGTAGCGCTGTACTAACAAATAAACTGCTACCTAAAATGAAAGATCCTGCCAGTTTCACAATTTCATGCTCCATTGGAAACAATTATTTAGGAAAGGCTCTATGTGATCTAGGAGCTAGCATCAATCTTATGTTGTTGTCAACATTCAAGAAATTAGGAATTGGTCATATGAAGCCCATTGCGATGACATTACAACTTGCGGACAAATCAACCTGAAGGACAGATTAAAGATATTTTTGTTCAAGTCGATAAGTTTGTGTTCCTAATAGATTTCATCATACTTGATTGCGAAGCTGATAAGGAGGTGCCCATTATTTTGGGACGCCCATTTCTTTCAACGGGGCGCACTCTTATAGATGTTTTCAAAGGTGAGTTGATCATGCGACATAACGATGAACATGTTACCTTCAGTGTTTTTAAAGCAACTCCTTCTAGGAGTAAGGAACAATGTCACCAAAATGGTATTCTGGATGAGTTAATTAAGGAGGAATTTCATAAACATAGTTTAGTAGTGAGAAAATAATATGCAGTGACATTTGGAGACAATTTCCTACCAGAATGTGACCACAAGGTTGAGGCTAATGTTTGTGAGCTCAAACATGGATGGCAAATGAAATCTTTGGATTTAACGAATAGAACGACCTGTTTTAAAGCCATCGGTTGACAAAGCTCCGACATTAGAGTTGAAACCATTGCCAACGCATCTGAAATATGTTTTCCTTGGTAACAATGATACATTGTCAGTAATTGTCAGCACAAGTCTCAATGCAAGCCAAGAAGATAAGCTAATTGGAATATTGAAGCAGCACATGAGAATCATCGCCTAGAGTATTACGGATATCAGAGGCATTAGTCCCTTTTTCTACATGCATAAAATTAGGCTGAAAGACGAGGGAAAACAGTCAATTGAACAACAACGTCAATTAAATGAAAAAAATGAAGGAAGTCTTGAAGAAAGAAATCATCAAATGACTGGATGCAATAATCTATCCAATCTCAAACAGTACATGGGTGAGCCCGATCCAATGTATGCCAAAGAAGAGTGGCATCACGATGGTAAGCAATGATAAAAATGAACTAATCCCTACTCGCATTGCTACTGGTTGGCGAGTGTGTATGGATTATCGTCGTTTAAATGCTGCAACAAAGAAGGATCACTTTCCACTTTCATTCATTGATCAAATGCTGGATAGACGCGCTAGTAAGGCCTATTACTATTTTCTTGATGGATACTCTAGTTACAACCAGATAGCAATCGCGTCGAAGGATCAAGAAAAGATAACTTTTACCTGCTCGTTTGGAACCTTGCTTTCTATCGGATGCCATTTGGTTTATGTAACGCACCAGCCACATTTTAGAGGTGCATGATGGGCATCTTTTTTATATGATCGAGGATTTTTTAGAGGTATTTATGGACAAATTATCTGTTTATGGTCACAATTTTGATAAATGCACTGACAATTTAGCGAAAGTGTTGAAGCTATTGTTGAAGCTATAAGAGGACACCAATCTGGTGCTTAACTGGGAAAAATGTAGCAACTGAGGGTATTGTCCTTGGCTATCGTATTTCTTGTTGGGGCATTGAAGTTGATAATGCAAAGGTAGAAATCATTGAAAAGCTACCTCCACCTACCAACTTAAAGGGCATAAGGAGTTTTCTCGGTCATGTCGGATTTTATCGTCGTTTTATCTGAGTTTCTCCAAAATAACAAAACATCTCTGCTCCTTACTGGAGCAAAATAAAAAGTTTTTGTTCGATGATGCTTGTTTGGAAGCATTCATTAAAATTAAGTAGCAGTTAGTGCAAATAACTATTGTCGTCACGCCGAATTGGTCTCAACCGTTCGAAGTGATGTGTGATGCGAGCAACTATGCTGTTGGTGCTGTACTTGGACAACACAAAGATAAAGTATTTCATACAATATATTATGCTAGCAAAACTCTAACTGAAGCACAGGTAAATTATACAATTACAGAGAAAGAGCTACTGGCAATAGTTTTTGCATTTAAGAAGTTTCGCTCGTATCTTGTCGACACAAAGATTACAGTTTATACTGACCATTTTGCCTTGAGATACCTGTTTGCTAAAAAAGATGCCAAACCTAGGCTGATTAGATGGATCTTATTATTACAAGAATTTGATATTGAGATTAAAGATGGAAAAGGATTGAAAAATCAAGTAGCAGACCACTTATCTTGACTGGAATCTAGAAGTGAAGATGGAAACAGATCACAAACTGTCGACACATTTCTAGATGAGAAGTTATTCTTTGTCAACGCATCTTTATGGTATGCAGATGTCGTCAATAATTTAGTCTGTGGAAAGCTACCGTTGAGTGCAACTGGTCACCGAAAGGTCAAATTTCTTCGGGATGCTGCGAAGTATCATTGGAATGAGCCATACCTGTTCAAGGTATGCGCTGACAACATCATTCGTCGCTGCGTTCCTGAGGAGGAAATGCTTTCTATCCTGAAGCATTGCCATGATGCTTCTTGTGGAGGCCATTTTGGTGGTGTTAAGACTGCTGCAAAGATCTTACAGTCAGGATTTTACTGGCCTACATTGTTTCGAGATGCCCACACTTTTGCTCAACAATATGACAAATTTCAATGTACTGAATCAATATCTCGACACAACGAGATGTTACAACAAGCTATCATTGAGGTTAAGCTTTTTGATGTTTAGGGTATAGACTTCATGAGACCATTTCCAAATTCTTTTGGAAATGTGTATATTCTGGTCGCTGTTGACTATGTTTCAAAGTGGATACAAGCAATAGCTGTTGCAAAAGACGATGCTCGAACGATGTTAAAGTTCTTTCACACATACATCCTCACACGATTCGAAACACCTTGAGCTTTAATAAGTGATCAAGGCTCTCATTTCCATTGTAACCAAGTGACGACAACTTTAAAACGTTATGGTATGAAGCATCGTATGACAGCTACATATCATCCGCAATCAAATAGACAAATGAAAGTATCCAATCGGTAAATAAAAGGTATTCTTGAGAAGGTGATTAATCCATCTAGACATGATTGGTCTTCGCGATTAAATAACGCATTATGGGCACTTCGCATTGCATACAAAACACCGTTAGGGATGTCGCCATATCAGCTAGTGTTTGGTAAATCCTGTCACTTGCCAATCGAACTTGAACATAAGGCCATATGGACAATCGAGCAAGTGAACATGGATTATGATGCTGCTGGGCAAAAAAGATTGTTGGACATTTCAGAACTAGAAGAAATTCAATGCAATACTTATGAAAATGATGCCATTTACAAGGAAAAAAAACTAAGAGATGGCATGACAATATCATTTTGCGGCGACAATTTTCCACAGGTCAATTAGTGCTTTTATTTAACTCACGTTTAAAATTGCATCCAGGAAAATCGCGTTCCAGATGGTCAGGCCCTTTTGAAGTTGCTGAAGCATTTTCAGATGGTGCGGTGACAATCAAAGATTTGAGCCACAGGCACCAATTCAAAGTGAATGACCAACGATTAAAGCACTACCTAAGCCCATACATTAACGAACAAAACGAGATCATTAACCTGGTCACATTTTCTTAGAATGTCATTGCAATTTTTCTATTTACTTATTGTCTTTTATTTTCCTTTAATTCGTTGCTTTAGTTTCTTGTAGGAATAAAAGTTCTTTTTGTTGACGCACACGAAAGCACGATTTGTCGACGCATCCAATTTCTAACTCATCGAAGCATTTCAGGAAAGAATTACGCTGGTTGATTCACCCTGATCCCCAATCATTAGATCAATTCGGAAAAGAACGATCCAAGTCTTGGCATTTATTGGCTGCAAGCACAATGTACTCTCATGGCAGCAGCAATCATCACGCCTCTTCACCTTCATTTCCTATAAAATACCTTATTTGTGCTGACTGTGTCTTCACACTCACATTCGCCATTGTTATTGCAATCTTGCTTTTTTTCAACTTTTAATTTTTCTGCAAAATCTTCACTGTCTTTCTCTCATTTAGATATGACAAGAACTCGTGGTACTAAAATCCTATCGAAACCAGTTACTGAATCGTCGATAGCGATGGTCTAAAATGACGACCATCCAACATCTAAGGAGCCTGCCTTATTCTTAACGAGAACAGTGAAGGATCGTTTTCATGATGTAATGTTGAAACGAAATTGCCATCCCGAGTAGGGATTTTAGTTGTCTCTATGATTGACATTGGGGAAACAAGTGGCCCGAATGATTTCACGTTTGGGTTGAGTGTAATTTTGTGATCATCCAAAAGGGTACTCCCCATCCATGGTAAGAGACTTTTATGTTAACTTAGTTGATTTGGAGTAGGAGTTCATCTTTGTCCGTGAAGGTTTGGTGCTATGGGGCGCTGACCATATCAATGCCCTCTTTCATATTGCCGAGGAAGAAGACGAGTATGTCAAGTTTTTGGAGAACTTGACAGAGGAAAGCGCTGATTTATTGTTGAATTACTTATGTGTCGATGACGCTGTTTGGATTGGAAAAAATTCAAACAATTATACGATGCACCGTCATTACCTTACCGTCTAGAGCAAGGTGTGGTTTCACTTTATCAACTACAGTCTCCTGCCATCCACTCACTGCACTACTGTTATGCTAGATAGAATGTGCCTAATACATTATATTATCAAGGTTCGACAGATTGATGTTGGGATAATCCTTCACTAGGAAATCACTGAATTTTTCGCTAAACAAACAAGTATCTTGCCTTTCCCTTCTCTAATCATGTTGTTGTGTAAACAGAGAGGTGTTGTACCTCTTGAATGGGAAGAGTTTTTGGAGAACAAAGACCTGATAAATGATGTTTCGGTGGAAAGAATGACAAGGGGGTAGGAAACCCTTATTGTGAAGGAAGTATTATCGAAGGAGAAAGGAAAAAGGAAAAAGGAAAAAGAAGGACAAACAAACCTATGCACCTACATATCCTCAGATTTGGATTAAGCTTATTGAGATTGAACGAATTTTCGACTCTATGGCTGTGCGATAAATTAAACTTATCGTCACAGTGGATGACATGGAGAAGTGACAGAGCCTATTCCATGCCTATACCAAGGCATGGAATTCTGCCATTGTCAGCATATTAAGTAGCATGATTAAGCAGCCGTTGCCGAAGTTCCCCGTGTTTCCCCTATCATCAAGGCGATTACACCATCAACAGAGCAAGTTGCTTCAGAAGGAAAGACTCAGTCTGTCCAGTCCCCGCACAGAATCCACATCTCTGACGATGAGGACCATAAGGTGCACTTCAAGGATATGAAAGATTGCTTCCAATTTGGGGGCCAATATGGCAGAAAGAGAAGCTGGAACGGTGATTTGGAGATTTTAGCTGGAATAGTGAACTGATGGAGCAAGGGAGTAACCACTTTTGAAGAGAGGTGCTTGATGCAAAGCATGAGGAACGATTAAGGAATAGTCGTAGTAGTCTAGAGATAATAAGCTTCGATTGTATTTTTAATCCTTCTTTTATGCTGGTGGATTCTAATGACAATTGAATGAATACGAGAGTATCTTTCATTGTTAGATTACTTTGACTCTTATTTAATGCTTTTTATCTGTTTATTCTTGGATTTAATCGCATCAAACACGAGAGTGTCTTTGCAGTCTGCCGACATCGAGAGATGCAGTGACAGGTTAGGTTAACAATTAAGACAACGAGAGTTGCTTGGGACTAGAAGAGATTCTAGTTACTTATTCTTGATTGCATAACGTTGCTGGCACCGAGAGGTGGAGTGATTGTGGGTACTTAAGTATCAAGTAAATGGAAGATTGTTATCAGTAAGAGTTCATTAGTGCGTTATTGCTGTGACATTTCATCTATACAATACATTGTCGGTGCATCCAGCGTTACGACTTAGCGAAATCAGTGATCTACTCCAATCCTTTTCACTTGATCATATTTATATTTCGTGCATTTAAATATTCAACACTCAACACATTTGATTTGCTTTCAGTATATTGACATTTAACTCTGATTGCGTTGACAATATTGACTATTTTAGTGTGCAGATTTGACGTAATTGCACTGACATCATTACTCACATTTTACTTAATTTCAATATTAGTTGCTCAGACATTTAAACATCAAGAACTCATTTCCTCGTGGGATCGATATCTGATAGAATTATCTATCAACTTACTTGCATCGACATGTGTTCGCTTGCACAATCGCTGTGACATTTCAAACGCGATCACTACCTTTGAATTATCTTGGTATTTCACTTGTGTTGACCCGAGAAAAGAAGCTGCTTGGGAGCCCATTGTGGAGAAGTTTAGAAAATGGTTAGCTAGTTGAAAGTGTAGGACGATGTCGTTTGCTGCTGGAGTAGTGTTAATTAAATCGGTTTTATTTACGCTTCCTATAACTTTATGTCTCTATTTCATGTGCCATATACGGTGATAAATAGCATTGACAGAATTAGAAGGAAATTTTTATGGGGTGAGTCGGATAGTAAGAGGAAAATGGCAAGGGTAGGTTGGGATTAAGTGTATTTTCCAAGAAAGATGGGAGGGGCTGGTGTGGTAAATCTGAAAGTTTAAAACCGTGCCCTTATAGTAACGGGGGTGGAGATTTGCAATTGAAAAGAATGCGTTATGGAGGAAAGTGATTTGCTCAAAGTATGGATCGTCTACGCAAAGCTGGAGGTTTAAGATGTTCAAGCTTAAGGAATGTCAGTGGTATGGCGTGGTATTGTAGAAAATTCCAAAAGCGAGAAGGTGTAAAAGTGGATTGGATCGGAATATTTTATATGGGTGATCGAAAATGGGCATTAAATCTTATTTTGGGAGGATGTATGGTGCTGGAGTAGACCCCTTAAGGTGGAATTTCCAAGACTTTATAGACAGGCCATAGTAAGGAATAGTTTGGTGAAGGACGTGGCTACAAACAATAACTTTGGAGTAATTTGGGAGAATGTTTTCTCGAGGAAGATGTTGGATAGAGAACATTGTATGGTGGATAACTTGAAGACGATGGTGGGGCCTTGTGAGCTGAATGATGATATGGAGGATCGTATAGTGTCGATTCACAAAAAGGGAGGAGTGTTCTCAGTTAAAAAGTTGTCGCACTTGTTGGCTTATGATGGAATTGAAGTTGTTGAATTTTTATTTGACAGAAATTGGAAATTGAAAGCTCCTCCAAGAGTGCTTAACTTTATGTGGATGCTGGTGATTAATCACATTCCAACAAAATATTTTTTAACGAGTCGTGGGATATAGATTGATTCATTAAATAGGGATTGCCCATGGTATGATAGAGTTTCAAAAAAATACTAATCATTTGTTTTTTGATTGTTCGTTTATTAAAAGCTTTTGGTCTCGCATTTTTAGCTGGTGAGGTTTAGCTTGGAAGGATGTGGCAAAGTTTAAGGAATTTTGTTCTTTATGTTGGAGTGTGAATTTGACAGGTATTCAAAAGACTTTATGGTTATTGGTGATTACGGCTTCATGTTGGACAGTGTGATTAGCTCGGAACGAGAAGTATTTGAAAGGTCTATAACTACATTTGATTCTTTAATTTTTTTAGTCTAAAATGAGATCATTAGTGTGGGCTAGAGCTGTACACGATAAATGTATCTTTTCAGAGGGTGATTGGTGGGGCTGGCCAAGGGATTATAGGTTGGGTAGAAACTTGGGGAGGGATCGGGCTACTGATTGGGATCCTCTTCCTCAGGTTGGATGAAATTTAATGTGGTTGGATTCGTTGTGGATGAGGTTGCGGGGCTGTGAAGGAGTGTTGAGGGATGATAAGGGAGTGGTTTCAACTTTATTTTCTGGTAAATGTGGTGCGAGTGATGTGGAGTAGGTGGTTGTAATGGCTATTAAATTTGCAATGGAGATATTTATAGGTTTGATTCGGAAGGTAAATGTCCCTTTGATAGTAGAGTTTGAATTGAGTAGTGTCTCTGATTGGCTGAAGTATGGACGTTTACGACTGTGGTCGTTAAGAAAATTATTTGTGGATATGGAAGGAGGTTTTTGGCATTTGGCGAAGATAAAGATAGTGGTTACAAAAAGTTAGAAGAATGGCATGGTGAATACATTGGCAAAAGCTGGATTGTCAAGGAAACACTTTTTTAAAGCATATTGGTAATCTGTTGTTTCTTGGTGTTATGCTATATTGTAGATTGCTTGTCGTTGTTTTTCTTCAGGATGTATTGCTATTTTGCAGCTCTGTCGAACAGTCATGAGTTGGGAGTTTTTTACTCCTTTTCGTTGTAATCAAATGATTGAGCTAAAAAAACTTATACAACCAAATAAGATAATTCATGTGAAAAATAATAAAATAAATAAATAATACATTAATACATTAAATTAAAAATAATTCTTAATTTAAAGTAATTATTTTAAAAAAATTAACTCAGTAGAAAAACTTCTTAATAAACAAACATATGAAAGATTGAAAAATTTTAAAAGAAAAGAAATATTAAAACCTTGAATTTATTCATTAAATCTATTAAAAAATTCAATTTGAAAAAAAAATTCAAAGGTTGATGACAAAAAAAAGCTTAAAAATACATTTAGGACCATTTTGACAAAACATGAAAACGTTAGTGACCAAATTTATCATTAAGCAAATAAAATACATACCAAGACCAAAAGGAAAAATTTGTATTGCGTAATTAATAAGGTGCACGTAATTCATCTAGAAAAACATAATAATAAGTTGCACGTAAATTAAATACATTTTTAGAAAAAAATAAAATAAAAAATTAGTAATCATAAAGTTTTTAAATATAATCTATCAAGATTATGCTAACTTTTGCCTTTTCATAGGATTTTAGTTCAATGATGAAATTGAGGTATTAGTAATTATTGATACAAGTGTTCGTTTAAGAGAAGGAGATGGTGGAGGTAGGAATGTCAATTTACATGTGAAAAGCGGAGAGCTAGAATTCAAGCATGAAAAGAAGGAGAAAGAGAATAGAGGCTATTATTTAGGGTTTTCTTTGAAGAAGAAGAAGAGGACCATAAGTCACTCATGCTTTATAACTCCCTCACTCGACTCCATGTATGATACAAGTGGGAGGTTCAGTCGGAGCATTTTCTTAGCTTGTACAAAAATTTTCTTTTAATAAAATGCTTGTTAGCATCACGATGACATTTTTAAAAACAACTTTGGAAATGTTTAAAGATTTAAACATAATTATAAAACATGTTGGATTCTTGAAAACCTATGGGAACATTTCCAATTCGTAAAATGATTGTTTGAGGTTTCTTAGCTTAAAACGAGGTTATTCACACCAAGGAAAGATTAGGGTTTTTCAATAACTTCAAACTTAAATAATCTTTACCATTCAAATTTATTTCCACCCGGGCTTATTTAATTTAATATTCACCTTAATAACATTTTAAGGTATTTACTTAGATCACCTTTTGTTAAGATATATTATTACACCACATACTTATTGGTTTAGTCTTACAATTAGTTATTTATAGTTCTTATACATTAATATCTTTTCAATACAAACCATTAAAGGTGCTCAACACTTATATTTATGGTCTTTCTCACTACTCAGATTTTAATTTGTTACGCCCTTAGTAAGCTTGGAGACATAAAGATTGGATACACAAGACTAACCAACACGACACACCACAGTAACATGCCAAAGCGCTAATGTCCGAAAATTAGAACATAATGGATCCGTAATGCATTGAAGTGCTACACCCGAAGGCTAAATAATAATCGGAACCGCACCTCTTATCACTCGTGTGCATACATCCTCTATTGGCATGCCAATCGTATCCTAGCTAATTCACCTAGACACTAGGGATTTACTTAATTAATCCAATTTATTAGTAAATAATATTTCAACATAATTTTAGTTTCGATACAAATTTCCATGGCTCGTGCTACTTAAAAAAACTATTAATTATTTATCTTGACATTTAGCCACTATATCAGACAATAGAATAAATTACAATGGTTACGCCGTTATAACCAAAATTAATAGCTTATTTCATTTCAAATGTTACATGTATGTTGTTTTGGTCATAGCTATAATACCCCTCACCTATCCTGACGTACAATATAAATGGAAGGTGTTACCGAAGCATTAACATGACAAATACCTTTAATTTATTCAAGAAATTCTAAACTTGAATACATTTTTATAAAATTATAGAAAAATATTTAAATTCTATTTAAAATGAGTTTTATGTTTTCTAAACAAAGTTCAAAAATCTTATAGTGACAATTAAAGTAAAAGAACTAGGCAATTTCTAAAACATAGGAATGTTACTTAATTTATTAAAGGTTACTAAAATCCTTAACGAACTTATAAGAAATTAAGTAAACAAAAAAGAGTAACATTACATAAGTTGCCGCCTAGGCGGCCAAAGTTCTCGCATGGGTAGTGCTAGAGTTATTAGTTTTTTTCTTCCATTAAGGGGCGGCTCAAACCACCGCTTAGTCGGTTCTAACTAATAGTGCTTGTTCAGCAAGGTGTCGCCTAGGCGGCATAAGCTACCACTTAGCAGTACTATAACCATTTACAGTTTTGCACATTCTTGAACTTTAACTAATTTCTTAAGCTTTCAACCACTATACCATAACCCAAGTTTCAAGTACTATTTGACACATGAATAAGCATATTTATACACATTGATGCCCTAAGGATATGTCATTCGCATTACAACCTTTATACTCATCATGTAACTTAGAAAACATGCCACTAATATAATACAAAAGACACTTTAACATTTGAAAAAAAAGCCTTATAAGATCGTTAGGTGATATGTTGTTCCCTAGCTATCATAGCAACTTCTCGACAAGTCTATATCTATGTGTTTTAAACAACTAACGTGCGAGCTATAAAGCTCAATGAGTAACAAGTATAATCAAGCTTTATCCTAAATACTTTTTAACCTTGAACCCTTTAGTTGAATAATCATTGTAAGTTTATTTAAGCCTATTTATTACTATTTTTAACCCTTTCATGTGAGTTTGCAAGTAAGCCTCAACTTTTAGTTTGATTATTTATTAACAATTCCTATTATGCATGCATTCCCAATCTTGGCATTTAATTCATTTATGAATCTTACCTTAAATTTTAATTTTTATCTCGAAGGACTTGCACAATTATTAACTCACTTTAATATCTCATTAAGGGTTTTAATCGTACAATAATTTGGTTAGAATTATTACACCACTTTCTTAAAGGCTTAATTTCCATTTCGCTCTAATACATTTTTAAATGACAACTCAAACTTTGTACAAATGTTTATAAAGCATTTAAAAGTAGCATTAATAAAACTTGACAATTTCAAGAATTGATTCATAAAATAATAAAATCAATTTAAGTTTAACCCTTAGTAAGCTCAAAGAAATCAAAATCAGATGCAAGGAACTAACTAGTCGGCACACCAAAGTAACAATAACGTGCCATAACGTTAAAGTGCAAAAACCAAAATAGTACAATAATTGTACGCATCGAAGAGCTACACCTGAAGGCTAATCACGTTCAAAACCACATCTCCTAATAGTCAGAAATATATGTCTACTATTGGCATGCCAATAGTATCCTAAACTATTTATCTAAGCTACTAGGGCCTTATTTTAAAATTGCCAGAATAATAATGCTTCATTTTCAAGTAAATTTATAATTTAACGACTATGTCCGTGGTATTAATATCTATAACATAAAATATAAATTTTGGTCTATAACACCCTTAACTTGGTCCGGTCACCGGACTCGAGTTACATGATGTTACAACAACTACTAGAACTTATACACATCCATACACAGTTTCAAATAAAAGCAACGTCTTCCACTATCAACCTTTAGAGATGTAATCATGACTAATTAAACATTCAAATAAATATTAAAATAGAATTATTTGAGAAGCAAAGACCATTTTGAAAATTTTCGAAATCCAGCGTGCGTATCGATACTTTTACCCAAAATGCTAAAAATTCACAAGCTGAAACGTTTTTCATGCTCAAAACATTCCTACTCAACATACAAATAATATCTACTTCAACCAAGCCTACTATCACCTTTCAACCATTGTCCGTGCTATGTTAACATATATTCATCAAGCAACTACAGAATGCATTACTAATATCAATCCCAAACATCAAAATCTATCCACATCCAAAGTCCAAATACAAAATTAACAATTCATAAGTCTAATCCCAAAATAATGATAATAATAATAGTAATAATAACAACTATAAACTATAACACACATTGCCTTTATTCATTATGTTCAAAAGAATTGCAAATCCACCTACTCGAAAGTTATGTCTTGCTTAGATCTCTTTCTTTGTCTCTCCACTCATAATCGCAAATGCTACTTATCTGTAAAATTTTAATTTGGAATGTGTGAGCTTAAATAAGCTCAGTGAATGTTCAGAATTACCAAAAGGCATACACAACACCATAAGTTAAGCAAGGGCATACTAAGACACATTCACAACCATATATTCATCAATGCAAAATAATATAACCATGCTTCATTATCTCACAAGGCTAGCATATACTCTCGCATGCATTTGCACACAACATAACTCATATATAATTTAAATAATGATTAATTTGGCAACTTCAAAATATGAAACGTAAAAGTGGAATCTATCATCACACATTGTATAAACGGATCTCCATCACACTAATGATTCAAAAAGTCTAACAAGTCTCATACGTGTAGCATTAAGCTAAACACTCTCCAACACACCAACATGTCCTGATGAATGGAGCTTGGCTCGATATTCCCTTATCTCTCCAACCTATCCCGGGGCCTCAATGCCCAAATCACAAAACACGAAGGTAAGTACTCACAATCCAATAACATGCCAATTATATCCAACAGTTTCAAGAGATCACAAGGTCAAAATATCCACAAGTACATATATTTAATTAATATTTTAATTCACATAACCTTTATTCACACTCATTAATTCACATCACAATCTCATACACAACTCATGTTTATCATAATCACATTTAATTGCACTTCAAGTATCACAATAATGCTCATTGAGCTATCATTTTTTAGACCTCATATGTGTGCTTTAAAATCAGTACATCACATATCACATACAAGTATTCTCACATATTACCTGTCATAATAGCATCACATATCTCAACTCGTCATATATTAGGCATAATTCCACAACAAGGCAAAACATATAGAAAAGGCTTACACTTGGAACTTAGGAAGGGGTTTAGGTTAATACTAAGCTCCCGATTAACACTAGAATTGCGCATACTAGTGGCAAATCTAGACATTCATCGATCACGCTTCCGCTTTCAAGTTGAAAGTTTAAACAAACTTTTCCTTACCTTTAGACTTGCTCGTAGTGGCTCCCAATTGATTTGACACTTTACACACACAAAAAACACTTTCCAAACTCATCAAAAATAGCCTTGACATAACCAAACAACAAGGAAAACAAAATTCAATCCTCTCTTTTCTCACAACCAAAAACTAGCTAGTTTTGTAGAAATTGAAGTTTCAACATTCTAATCTCGTTTCTAATTCTCAATTTCGATTTCAAGCATCCTAAATATAATTAATTTCATATTTAAACCATCAATTTCACCTAAATTCATTGTTCTAAAAATTTTGGAAAATTCAAGCTTTCAAGAACATGTAAAAGGGGAAAATGTTTGATTATTAAAAATTCAGTTATGAACTATCAAATTGAAGTGAAATACCTTCTAATTAGGTTAGAATGAATAAAAAATAACTTTGAAAACACGAGTTACTCAAGGTCACAAGATTTTCCATTTTTGAATCCAAGTTTGCTAAAATCATCAAATCTAAATATAATCGTTTAAAACTAAATTTGAATTAACATCACCCCTCATTTAATCCAAAAAATTTAGACTATTACCTTAATTCGTTGAAAACGACGATGTACATCTCTATTTCAGGATTTGAACACAAGAAGAATAATGATGAATTTGGGAAAGAAAACACGATTTTTGTTTGAAATTGAGGGGTATTTTGGTGTTTGGGAGGTTAATAAATCCAAGAGAATGAATTAATTTCGAAAGAACTCTCGGATTTTAGGTTTTGGAAAACTTTTGAATGATTTGGGTTTTTAAAGAGAGGGGAAGACGTGAATGACACCAAGTAGAAGACCAATTTTCAAAATTGGGCAATTTTCCCTTTTGGTCCCTCCCTATTTCTCCCTTTTTTCAATTAGGTCCTAACTCAAATAGAATCCACTTTTTCTATTTATACCTCAAAATTAAATTTCTTTTTAAGCTAGTTAATAAATAAAAACTAGACTACGTTACTTTAATACTTTAATTACCCACTTACAACCCTAATTTTCGGTACCTTACTCAACCCCCGATTTACAACTCGATTTTTAGAGATGTGACACAATCACAACATTATGCCACCACACTAAACTTCAAAGCTTCAATTACATATGTGTAAAGATACTTTAATCAAAACCATTTATAAAATAAATTACATACTATTAACTAATTTTAACATCATCCGACATAGTCGAATTTCGAATAACATGTTTAAAACCTCATTTTTAAAAACATGTGAACAACAATATTCAATAACATATTAAAATCAATAACAATAAGTCAATTAAAATAAATATATTTTCATGGTAAGCATTTTAATAGATTTTTCCATATATCTTATGACTGTTTTGGTATTTTAGACTTTTATCGACAATTGTCGAATTAAAGCAAGACTTTTTACTTTGACATAATTTTGTGCATAATGGCCTTATCAAATCTTTTCATAATAGTGACATGGTTCAAACATGTCCACCTATACTTTCATGGCAAACCAAAATTCTCTTGTCATAATTTTAATTCATAAAGCACTTCATGGCTATATAACTACAATTTCACATTTTAATGTGTTATTTCATATCATAACACCATAAAATTTCACACTAATACTAGCACCATTAAACACTTAATTATAATATTAATTACATAAACCCTATGCTTACTAATTTAGGAGAAAGATGAGTATCCATGATACTTACCTTAATGGATAGTTTCCAACACTTATTCAAGCTTCTATTAACTTTAATCCATCCTAAAACAAGCTTGGAACTCCATGAATCAACATCTCCCCATTTCCATACAACAAAAATATATTACAAAATTAATATAAATTCCACCCAAGCTTTCCCATAGCAAGAACAAATATCAAGCAAATAGAAATGTAGGAAGCATATATTACCTTACTTGAAGCTTTCTCACTCTAACATCAACATCTCTAACTAGAACCCCATAAACCCTAGGTTGAGAATGATGAAAATGATTGTAAAAAAATGTGTTTAGAAGCTGGCTTACATAAAGATTTTAACAAAATCTTAAAGTGGTTAGTGAAAAATTTTGAATGAAAATGGAGAAAATAGCAAGAAAATGGAAGAAGAAGGTGAAAGCTTCTATGACTGCTACTGGTGTTGTAGAAGAAGAGAATGAGCTGGTGGATTTCTTTCCCATCTTTAAAATAACAAAAATGGGCTTTGGGCCCATGCTTGCATGTTTCAAATCGATTTTATATTAATTTAAAACTCACTTCCGTAATAAGAGGCTCAAATGATCTAAATAATTTTGGATACCAGATATCATATCTAAATATTATTTCCATCATTGAAGTCTCAAGAATTGACCAAATTATCCTTTTTAGACAAAATTACCATTTTGCCTTTTTTTTTTTTTGCTCTTTTTAGCGGTTCTTCTCAAAATTCTATACTTAGACAAATTTAAGTTCATAATTCATCATAAATATTTATTATAACTCTATGAGTAATGAAAATCTCACTTTGGCTCTTTTCTTGACAAAAATGGGAAAATTATAATTTAATCCTTATACTATTCAAAATTTTCAATTTATTCCTCAATGTGAATTTCAACACTCCAAATCAAATTACATTTCATGTCAAATAATCCATAGTAATTAATATTTTTCATATTCAGATAATTTTTCACATTAGTCCTCACACTTTTCAAATTTTGCAATTTGGTCTTTTTGTCATATTTTCACTTTTGCAATTCTTTTCAAATTCTTCCGTCTCCAATATCAAATTTCTTTCATAAAAGTCTCTCTGAGTTATTCCATAATTTTTCTCATAATTTTCTTAATATTTCAGGTCGAAATTATGTCACGTAGGTAGACAATCCTTTTTCAAACCCTAATTTTAAGTGTTTAGATGCCTTCACACATGCATCTCAATTCACATTTCTCGTTAGGCCTTTGATCACGTCTGTAACGTCACAACAGTTGTGCAAGCGGACACGCGTTGATGCAAGTATAGTTGATAAAACAATTCTATTGGATATCGATCCCACGAGGAATGAGTTCTTGATGTTCAGCTGTTGAAGCAACTAATACTAAAATTAGATGAAATGTGAGTAAAGATGTTAGTGCAATTAAGTCAAATCTGCACACTAAAATTGTTAATACTGTCAATGCAATCAAGGTTAATTATCAAAGCAACAGAAAGTAAATCAATTGTTGTGGAAGTTTTGAGAATTTAAATGCATAAAAGTAAGGTTTGATCAAGTGTAAAGAATTGGAGTGGATCACTGATTTCGCTAAGTGGCAATGCTGGATGCATCGACAAGGTATTGTATAGACGAATTGTCACAGCAATAGAGCTCCAATGAAATCTTACTAATAACAGTTATCCATTTAATCAAGACTCAAATACCCACAATCACCCACCTCTCGGTGTGAACAACATTGTGCACTCAAGAACAAGTGACTAGAATCTCTTCTAATCCCAAGCAAGTCTCGCTGTCTTGCTTGTTAACCTAACTTGTCACTGCATCTCTCGATGTCGGTAGACTACAAATACAATCTCGTGTTTGATGCAATTAGATTCAAGAATAAACAGATGAAAAGCATTAAATCATAAGTAAAGCAATCTAATAATGAAAGATACTCTCGTATTCATTCAAATGTCATTAAAATTCATTAGCATAAAAGAGGGGTTAACGAATACAATCGAAGCTTACTATTCTAGACTACTAGGACTATTCCTCAACCGCTCCTCTTGCCTTGCATCAAGCACCTCTTGTCAGAAGTGGTTGCTCCTTTTCTCCATTAGCTCACTGTTTTCCAGCTTAAATCTCAAAAACACACAATAATTACAGTATTTAATTCCTCCACCTCCTGATATTTTCTTTCGTCTTCTTTCCTCTATTTATAGCCTTTAAAAGTTGCAGGTTTCATCCTCCATTATTAGATCCAGATCCAATTTGTAGTTGTCAAAGTTAGTTACAGTACAACTGTGCACTTACGCAAATTTAATGTGTACTTCAAAGATCTACAAGTTGTCGCTACATTGCTAGGCGTGTTATGAAATCGTCAATTACAGCGACAACGTGTGATTTTCCTACGCTAGTGCTTCCAGTTGTATTTTTAGCTTGAGTTCACTTATCCAAAGCTCAGGTTTTATGCGGTGACATCTCTAGTCACAATTTCAAGCTGGTCTTGTGGTTGCATTCTTCTTCTAGCATTGATCTTCTGAGATGAGTTTCTGCGCTGACAATTCTAAGGCACAATATATAGGCTGCTT
Source organism: Kokia cookei (assembly GCA_039519145.1). Lineage (NCBI taxonomy): Eukaryota > Viridiplantae > Streptophyta > Magnoliopsida > Malvales > Malvaceae > Kokia > Kokia cookei. The sequence goes on from CM076903.1 coordinate 32,257,342, forward strand.
GTAATGACATTAGTACACAAAAGATGTAAAAAATAACAAGAATTTAAGCCAAACTATAATGAGTTAGAAAATATAAAAACTAAGTATGAAATGCTTACAATGCATGCTAAATACGATACAAAAGAGACAATTAAAAACATCAATTTAGGGAGAAAATATATGTCATTTGCAATGCTATCAGCCTTAGACAAATTTTTAGTGTTCAATAATTCATTTCCATATTATGGTCATTTCCATTTTTTCAACTTGTATCGACTCTAACTGACATTATGCAGGACTTTACGTTTTAACTTTTTTGGACCATTTTGTTTTTAACCAATCTTTAATACTAATGACATGATTCATACATGTCCACCAATACTTTTATGGCACCCAAAATTCCCTATATCAATTTCTTAATTAACATGGCATTTGATAGTTACATAATTCTACTTTCACATTTTTAATGGCTTATTTCAAAACATAGTTGACCTCCTCCCGACATGCGAACGTCAAGAGTGTAAAATCGTGCAAAAATATAAAGATAATATTTAAGTGTGGTGTCTATAAGGATACCGGTCAAATTGTAATATAGATGTGTTACAACAAAACACTTGGTAAGTATTCTGAGGATCATATCCAAGGGTTTGTAGATTGGAGAAAATTACTATTAAATTAATTACCGAAAATCATTACTACTCTAATCGAGTCACAAATTAGTAGTGTAAATTCCAAAGAAGATAATAATGATAAATAATTAAATTAAACTAAAACTAAATCTAACCCTAGTTCAAGAAGTTATCGGTTTCACCTATTCCTAGTTTCGACTATGCGAGCTATTTAGCCTAAAATCAATTGTGTTGCCTAATTATTATTATTTTTGTTACATTCAATATGTTCTGTTTACAAAAAAACAGAAACAAAAGTTTTGCAAGTCAAAACAATTGCCACAAAAATGCAAAACAAAATAAAAACCAAGCAAGCAAAATCGCCACTCTAAGTTCACCACCATGCCTTAAACATGACCTCACACTTAACACCTGCACTCGCCAATGTCTCTGCCATTTTGTTAGCACTCTGTTCAGCTGACGAAAATGCAACCACACCCACATTTGTTGATCTCCTGTTAATATATGTAAATGATGTTAGCAATGACAAAGGTCTCTTATCTTTGTTCCATATCCACTTATACGCCACCATTGACCCTACTTCAATAATAATCGAAGCGTTTACCTTCCATCCCATATCAACAATGACATACAAAGTTGTAATAACCGCCTTTATTTCAGTTGAATCAGCATCCTTGGCATCACAAGGTCCTGAAAATATTGCTCTAACAGTTCCTTTCTCATATCTAAGAACACTTCCACACCCCGTAGCTTCCTCAAAAGCCATTCCACTTACGTTAAACTTCAGCCACCCACAAGGGGGATAGCGCCAATCCACAGTGACAGATTTGGACTTGAAAGCATCAATCCTACAATCGAATGGTCTAAACCACCATAATCTCTCTTGTATCAGATAATCGTGAAAAGAAGCTTGTACCCATAACAATGGTCTTATCTTTGAATGGAAAATCGGTGTATCCATAGACAATACTCTTCTATCAAACACCATCTTATTTCTTGCTAGCCAGACAGTCCAACATGTTACTGCAATAACTATCAACCATAGACTTTTCCTATTTCCAGTTAGCTTGACATTAAAACATAATGAATAAAAATCGTCAAAACCACTAACAAATTTCTAGCAAACTTCCCAGCAATTAAATGTCTTTCTCCAAAAACCCACCACAAAGTTGCATTTAAAAAACAAATTATCTACTCTCTCCTGTTCTCTTTCGCACCATAGACAAACATTCATCAGATTTTGGAGCTGCACCCCCCTCTTCACTAAAGAATCTTTTATAGGAATTCTATCAATAGCTAACAACCACAAGAAGTTTCGCATCCTAGGGGGACTTTTAACTTTAAATTTTTCTCAAAAGCAAACTTGGTGATATCCCTTTCTCCCACACTCAACAAACCAGTTAGCTTCTTCACCGTAAACTTCCCCTTAACATCATGCACCCATATAATTCTATCTTTCTTTTCTAGAACTAGCACCACACTATTCACCTTATCAGACAGTTCGCTAAGTACCCTCAATTCTCCATCCAACGGTGGCCTTATAAAAATAATCTTCCCATTTGACATTATTAAAGCCATTGTTGTTTGAATAGTCAGTTACCAACCCATTTTTAATTTTTACAAGCCGATACAGCCTAGGAAACTCCACTTTTAACGGTTTATTTTCGCACCATACATCCACCCAAAACATCGTAGGCTTTCCATTTCCAATCTTCCGTCTAAACTCCTTATGCCCCATCCATTTTTCTACTCTTGAATCTTTAGAATTCTCCATTATCACTCTCCAAATGCTCGACATTTCTTTAACTTTATTCGCTCTAAACTGCCAGTGTTGAAAGCTAAAACCACACTTTGCTAGTATGACTTTTCTCCATAGCACCTCTTTTTCAACTGCGAAACGCCAACACCATTTTGCCAACAGTGCTCTATTCTTAATCTCAAGATTCACCACACCAGCACCTCATTTCTCCTTTGGTCTGTAAATCTGGTTCCACCTAAGTTTCACCATTTTCCTTTTTCCATCAAAACTATCCCAAAGAAAGTTTCTCCTTATTTTATCAATCTTTTTTATCACCGTCACCGGCACTTGAAATAAGGACATGAAATAAATAGGCAATGAAGAAAATATTTCATTAACCAATACTATCCTAGCAACCCAAGATAAGGTTTTACATTTCCAACCCGATAATTTCTTCCTAAATCTCTCAACCGAATCCCAAGTTGCTACTCTCTTCAGATCTGCTCCCAAAGCTATTACCAAATACTTAAAAGGTAACTTTCTAATCTGACATTTACATATAGTTGCCATACGATATAAAAATTCTTCATTTACACCAAACCCCATAATGCACGATTTTTTGAAATTGATCGTTAATCTCGAAAACATCTCAAAATAACAAAGGATGTATTTTATATTTTCCACCACCTTCCCATCTACCTTCAAAAACAAAATAGTGTTCTTCGTGAATTTTAGATGAGATATATCTTGCCTCGAAATAACTTTTTGAATACCTTTAATTAACCCTATCTCCCCAGCCTTTACCATCAACAAATGTAATACTTCAGTCACTAAAATGAATAGGAATGGAGATACAGGATCTCCTTGCCGGAGACCTCTACCTAGACAAAACTCATTTGTTGTCGACCCATTTATTAGTACTGCCATTCTTATCGCTGTCACGCACTCCATTATTCAACCAATCCATTTCTTGACAAAACCCATCTTCCCTAAAACTAACTCCAAAAAACCATAACGACAATCATATGCTTTCTAAAAATCCAATTTAAAGATCAAGTTACCCGATCCTTCCATCTTCTTCATCGAATGGATCACTTCATTTGCAATTAAAATTCCATCATAGATCTGTCTCCCCCTAATAAAAGCACATTGTGTCTCACTCACCACTTCACCGTTTATCTTCCTTACTCTTCAAGATAGCACCTTTGCTACTATCTTATATAGCGAGCTTACCAAACAAATTGGTCTAAAGTTTGAAATTTCACATTGGTTTTCTATTTTGGGATGAGTGCTATAAATGAAGACTTAATGGAATTCACAAGTTCCCCAATTCTATAGAAATCAAACATCATTTTAAACAGATCTTCTTTTACTATATTCCAGCACTTCCGATAAAAACACATGTTAAATCCGTTCGGACTAGGGGCTTTCGATTCATCTAAACTCCATACTGCTTCCTTTATCTCTTCTCTTAAGAAAGGTTCCTCCAATTTTCTAACTTCCTTTTCCTTTAACATCCTAAAGGTAAGCTCCATTTCTATCTTCCACTACCTCGTTTGACCATGAAAATGATTCCTTAAGAAATCGACAACTCTCTTTTTAACTCCTTTTGTTCACTGCACCATAATCTCCCAATTTTCATTTCGTACACTATTTTCCTTTTTGCTTTTATCTTCACAGCTCTATGAAAAAATGCAGTATTAACATCACCTTCTTTCAACCACATCATTCTAGAGTTTTGTTGCCATATCGCTTCTTTGAATTTTATTGCTTCCCATAGATCTGTATTCAATCTTTTAAGCTCCTCCATTTCCTTCTCATTCAGCTTCCTTTGGTAACTAATTATATCTAACACTTTTATCCTCTCTTCACTATCGATAATTCTATCCTCCAAAGCATTTCCATTAGTCTCATTCCATTTCTTTAGGGCTCTCTTCAACTTTCTCAATTTAACATCAAAATTCCCATTCGAATTGTTCATATCAGCCCATTCTTACTCTATCAGTCCCTGATGGTACTAAAAAGAACATATGTTTTCTCCCTATTTATTGTATAATTTGTTCCCATTATATCATGTTTAGCATGCGTTTTAGCATTTTATATAACTACATTTTCTAAGTCAGTGATGCTTGGTTTAATTTTCTTTAATTTTGTCCTACTTTTGCTACTAATGTCACCACATTTAGTGTCAGTATTGCATCTTGAGATCTTAGTGTAGGGACCTATCTTAAAAGATCAAAACAAGAAAGTGTACAAGGTTATCACCGCAATTTTAATCCGAAATTACGCTCAAACATGTCGCTGCATGAGTACTTCTAGATTATGCCCAAACATGTCGCTGTATGAGCACTTCTAGATTGCGCCCAAACATGTCGCCGCATGAGCACCTCTAGATTGCACCTAAAAAAACTGTCGCCACATGAGCACTTCCAGATTGCACCAAAATTATCGCTGCATAAATATTCTTCAAATTGCATCCAGAACTGTCGTTACATAAGTATTCAATTGCACCCAGGAATGTCGTTGCATGAACATGTACATAATTGTCGCTGCATGAACATGTCCAGAATTACGCTCAGAATTGTCGGTGCATCTTACAAATGTCTGTTAAGAACAGAAATGTATGAGTTGTACAATCTGGTATAACCAACTGGTATGGCTCAATTTTGGAGAATAGATATCTGTACATTTGGGGTTAAATATAAGCACACACAAAGCATGAAGGAGGTGTCTCTTCTTCCTTTAGTCTCTTATTTTATTATCTTCTTCAACCTAGCTTTTGAGCTTTTTGGCTATGGAGGCTTGAGACCCCTCGAGTGAATTAACGTGAAGGCAAGGTAGATCAGCTCCTAACGAGGAGCATCCTAAGTGCGACGCAAGAGGTAAGTAAGGGAGCATTTCAAGTAGCTTAGGAATAGTATTCTCCATTTGTTCTTTTACATTTCCTTTCTTAACGATGGTAACTCATGTTTATTTCAAGTTTGTATGGAAGTACTCTTGATTGTTAGTCAAAATGATATCTTATTCAAGCTTGCTTTTAATGTTTAATCTTTGGGTTTGAATGATTTTAGCACGGAAGTGTTATTACAATCACAATCACTGGAAGGTGCAGTGATAATTTAAGCTAACAAGCAAGACAACGAAAGTTGCTTGGGGATTGAAGGAATTTGGTCCACTTATTCTTAAGTGTGTTACATTGCCAGCACTGGAAGGTGTGGTTAGTGTGCATACTAAAGTCATTGATCTTATAGAACAACCAAGTTTGGTAAGATGTTCAATGCACTTCATTGTGCCGACAAATTACCTGTTATTCTTAACCTTGTAAGCCACACTTAGTTTTCTGCTGACTATTCACGTTGTGGATCCCATTTTACCTTTATCACATTTTTTCTTTATTTTCATATTATTGCTCCGACAACCATTCTCACAATTTATTGCATTTATTTATTCAATGCATAGATAATTTTAGACAACAGAAACCCATCCGCGTGGGATCGATATCCGACAGATTCACTTCTGTCTACTATACTTACATCAACAGTGTACGCTTACACATTGCTGTGATGTTCATAGAGTGATCAGTCCCGCACATTCCTTTTTTTTAAACCACGCATTGATAAATTTGGATGGCCTAGGACCCCAATCCACTACTTCATTTGCAAGTAGTATTGAGGTGTGATCTGAAATCGATCTCTTTAACCCAGCTGTTGTAAGTCCTTAAATTGAACCAACTAGAATTCATCCAATAAAAATCTATCAAGTCTACTTCTTTTATTATTAGAACCATACCATGTAAATTTATTCCCAAAAATGGGAAGTCCACAAGTTTACAGTTGTGAATTAAAAAATCAAATTCCCTTGATCCCTTCTCTCTACCCCTACAATTACTTCTTTCACTCCTACTTCTAACCTCATTAAAGTCTCCTCCAATAATCAAGGGATAATAAACTGACTTCTCAAATCTGTTAGCACCCCCATAGAATTTTTTTTTTCCGACATATCATTGGGTGCGTACACATTTATCAACACTACTTTCAGATCCTCCTGAACCCATTTTCCTTCAATCACTAACACTCTATTGTCGGTCCACCTTTTAGTTAGCTTGAACTCATATTTTTCCTAAATTGTCAACAACCCTCTCGGCCTCCCACTTGCCACAGCAAACTTAAATTAACAATTATCATCCCCCATAACTTATTTACTAAATTCGTAAACACCATTTCTAATTTCATTTACTATAAGAAACACATATTTGCTCTTGACATACGAATGAGTCTTTTTAGAAACTCCATTTTCACCTTCGACCCCAATCCTCTTAAATTCCATGATTCAATTCTCATAATTTTCAATCAACCCTATATTAAACCATAATTCCAACGACAATAATTCCAAAAATCATAACAAATCATAAAATAACTCACCTGGGAACCCTATTTGTACTGCATTTGTTCCATCCTCCATCCTCCCTCTACTGACCCTCTAATCTACAAATTTTTCCAATTACAGCTTCCTTATCCCTCCTTATACTGAAACCCAACTTCTTTCCTACTTCCCAAGCCCTCTTTGCTTCCCTTAAGATGACTCTTCTTCGGTTGCTAATGTTTGAATCTAATAGCGAGAGGTTAACCGTCGTTTCTTCAACCCTTTCTTTCACCTTTCCTTTATCTTTCCCCTCCCCATGATCCTATTTTTTTTTCTTTCGTCGCTAGCACACCATCCTATAATTCATGCTTGAAACAAATCACTTTAATTAACACCTTCTTATTCCTTCTGTTTTGAGTTCTATAGAAAAATTCATCCTCAATTTCTACTCTATCTTTTGATTCCTTTATACTCAATTCTTCTACTCTTCTAGACGGTTTTTCTTTTAATCTTGGGCTAATTACTTCCTCTTGGATCTACCTTTCCTATTCATTTAAGCCCACACTCCTATCCATACTCCTTAGTTGATCTAGCCCATCTTCTAGATCCACTTGAGTTAGCAAGCCCATATTAAACAAATCCTCCTTGGCCCTATCCATTTCCCTGCCTTCTACCTCCTCCTTAGCTAATTCTATCCCATTACTTCCATTTAAATTTCCTTATTTGTTTACTACTAACACTGACAATCCTTAACATTCATTCTCTTTTTCACCTTCCTCCACACTAATTGCATTTATTATTTCCACCACATCATTTGGACTAACCTCTAAAAAATGAATTGATTCTATCTTCGACTCAACTACTAGAGATTCACCTTCCTCCTCCTCCTCCGGTTGCCCTCTTGTATTCCTTTGATTGTCTTCTCCCACTTCTGTTAGCCCTCTTTCTTTAATCCTCAATCCATTTTTAATAGGGTCGTCAATCCTAGTCTCTTCACTAAGGATTACCACCTAAGATACCCTTTTGGTCTCACTTAGGCATATAAATACCTTCTCGATCTCACTGTTCGACACAATTTCTACTCAACAGGATACTAAGTACTCTTGAATAAATACCCAGTTTTAGGTTATTGGTCACTTAATTAATTAGGTTAAATAGTTGAAACATGCGAGATGTGAATAAAGCATAAAATTATTCTAATATTTACAAAAACAATCAATTAACCAAGTTAAAGAAAGAGGTATAAATAATAGAATAGAAGAAGAGATGGAGAAAGCTCATGGATTAATCAATTAACCAAGTTATGTTAATGCAACTGGGTTAATTTATACAAGTTAAGAATTAAATCTGTCTGGGCAATCAAAATGTTAAATGTTAGACCAAGTTATAGAAAATGAATGGATTATTGAGATAGTGTAAAGTAAATTCAAGAACTTAAAATAAATGGATCAAGTGTAAACAAGTGGAGAAGATCATTGACTTCACAAGTGGCAACGCTAAATCTGACTACAAGGTATCTTATAGATGAATTTGTCGCAGCAATTATGCTCTAATGAAATCTTACTAATAACAACTCTCTGTTTAACAAAGACTAAAGTGCTCACAAATACCACAACTTCCAGTGCTGTTAATGCTTTGCACTAAAGAACAAGTTACTAGAATTCCTTCTAGTCTCAAGCAACTTCCACTGTCTTGCTTGTTAATCTAACTTGTCACCATACCTTCTAGTGCTTGTGACTGCAATTGCACTTCCGTGGTCAAAACAGTTAAATCCAAAGGTAAACAAATGAGAAGAATTGAGTAAGAATCAAAGTAATCTAACATTGAAAAAACTTCCTTATACAATCAATTGTCAATAAAAATTCATCAGAATTAAAAGAGGGATTAACAAATAAATTGAAGCATACTATTCCTAGGCTACTAGGATTCTTCCTTAATCGCTCCTCTTGCGTCGCCAAGCACTTCTCGTCAGAAGCTGTTGCGCCCTTGCTAGATTAGATCACTATCCTCCGGAGTCAGACTTCCATGGTAGCTGACTTTTAGAATGAGAGAAATTTAGGAAATTGAAATCTTCACCACTTGATATCATCTTCTCTTTTCGTCCTTCTATTTATAATCACTGGTTCCTTCTATATCTTCCTCTCTTTTCAGATCCAACACCTTTTTGCAAATGTAGAAGTTGTTATTTGCCAGCTATGCACTCAGGCAGATCTGATTTGTTCTTTGAGTAGTTGCAGATTGTCGCGACATCTCTGGACGCAAATTATGACTTTAATTTGTTGCGATAATTTCTCATTCTCCTGCGCTGGTGCTTTTGGATATGTTAGCAGCGTGAAATCCTTGATAAATTGTAGAAGCATTCATGTGATGACATGTTTGGCCGTAATTCTAGATTATCTTGTGACTGCAATTCTGAATGCTTTCGTACTCTGATCCTCCCAAGTGGACTTCTGCGTTGACAACTTTAGATGCAAAACAAGTTCTAAATATAGTGACATTAGTAGCACGAAAGAGATAAAATGAAAAAATTAAGATCAAAACATCATTGAGTTAGAAAATGAAAACACCAAGTATGAAATGCTAAACATGCATGCTAAATATGACACAAAAGGACAAATAATACACTAATTTAAGGAGAAATTAAGTGTCACCAAACTTAAGTTTTTACCTGTCCTCAAGTAAATAAAAGCTAGCAAAGTTATATCAAATTTTTGTCACCACATTCATCATTCTAGCAACTTATATTCTCTAGAATCCTAAGGTATAAATTGCATTCACATACTGGAATATTGCACCGATAATTTATAGCCATGAATAATCAAAATTACAACTTCACTAATGCTAGCATCATGCTTTAACTCTTAAATCTTCTTAACCAATAAAACATTTATTGTATTATATATATATATATATATATATATATATATATATATATATATATATATTTCTTTTTATCAACTTTTCTTTCTTTATTTCTTTCCTTTGTTTTTTTTTATGCGAATGAGAGATGTCATTGCATTACTATACTCTTTTCCCTAGGTAGTAATGATGGGGTGAAACAAACCCCTAGGGATCATGTAATTGCGCCGACACACACTCTTGCAGTGGTAGCCTTTGGTTAGATAATTTTTCTATCACTTGCAGTGGAGTGTTCCCCCTTGTTTAAGTCACAATGCACTCACATTGGAGTGTCTTTTATTAATACCTATAATTATAGCTGCAAAATGGTAAGTTAATTCAATATTTAAAGAATGATACTACTCATTTATTACTAATGCAATCTCAACCATTCATCTAATAATAGAAGGATTCAACATTCAATCACATTCATCCAATTCATGCATTAGAATTCAAAATAATTCAAGAATTACGCATCAAATGAAAAATTGTGCTCACATTTTTTTTCTTAACTTTGCTTACTTTCATTCAACTAAAGAAATAAATATATTCCTAAATTTGTGGGTGTAAATGCATTTCCATTCTAAACTCCCCCAACTTAGTGTCTGCATTGTCCTTAAGGCACTGACAATAGTATACAAAAATAATGGAAATGCAACTAACTACTGAAAAGTAAACTAACTCAATGTGTTGCAGCTGATGAAGTGACTGCCTTGGTCTTCTTTCTTCTTTGGGCGCTTCTCTTTGGCTTTCTTCTTTGCCTTCCATTTGTGCCTCTTTTCTTTTGGTTCAACCGGTGTTGCAGATTACTCTTCCATAGCCGGTTGAATATGGCTTCATCGACTATTACATCCGAAGGATAGATTTCAGCAAGTGGTGCCACATATGACACAATAGATAGAGGATTAGAATTCTTATTTTCGGATGCAATGGCCTCAGCCCAGCTAGCCCCAATTGTTGCCAGGTTTTCTTCAGATGCACTCACAATTGTAGGTGCGTCGACAAGTTCTTCAGATAAATTTGTCAGGGCTATACTTTCAACTTCTTCTTCCTTCTCCTTTTCCTTTTCTTCTTTCTCTTCTTCTCTTGCTCCTTCATCTCGTGCTTCTTTATTGGCTCCATTATCCATAGATGCGACTGGTGTTTGTTCCTCCCCCAAAGCAGCAGCGGCCTCTCGTTCCGCCATGTTGGCACTTAAACTATTTGACAGGTCATCGTCAAAGAGGCTTGCTATGTTGCGAAAGCAATCATCCATCTACTTGGATTGCACCTCTTTCTCCACATCATCAGAGATATGGATTATGGTTGGGGATTGGATGGATTGGGTTCGTTCGTCTGAAGTGTGCTGCTCGGAGGATGGAGTAGCTTCCTTGATAATGGGAGGGAACACAGGGAATTTCGACATTGGGTTCTTGCTCAAACCGCACAACGTGGTGACAATAGCAGTATTCCAAGCCCTAGTATAGGCATAGAATAAGTTTTACCTGTATTGCATTTCCTCCACTGCGACAACAAGTCTGATTTGTCTACAACTTCTTCGATCAACAATCTGTTTAATCTCCACAAACTTCTTTCATATCAGAGGGTCTATGGGTGCATTAGTCTGAGTGGCCTTCTTTTTTCCTTTTCTCTTTTCTTTCTTCTGTGGAACCTCCTTTACCGGAGGGGTTTCTTGTCCCCTAGTCATCCTCTCTACCGAGACATCGTTGATTGGGCCTTTGTTCTTCAAAGTTTCCGCCCTTCAAGAGGCACAATGCCTCTTTGTTTATATAGCAGCATTATCAAAGAAGGAAAGGGTAGGATACCTGTCTGTTTTGTGGCTGCCTCAGTAATTTCTAGATGTAAGATTATGCCGACATCAATTCTACGACCCTTCATTATGGAATGCAACAAGCACATTCTATCAAGTGTCGCGGTGGTGCTATGGGTAGATGGCAATAGGCAATAGTTTATAAAATGGAACTAGACCTTGCTTTGAACCGTGAAAGAGTAACGGTGAATGGTGTAGTTATTGGGATTGTTACCAGTCCACACTGCGCCTTCATCGCATAAATCATTCAGCAAAATGTCAGTACCATCCTTAGTCAAATTTTCCAGAAATTCAATGTGCTCATCCTCCTCCTCAGTGATATGAAAAGGGCATTTATGTGATCGACACTCCATGGCACCAAACCTTCTCGTCACAAAATTGTTCCCATCGCAGACGAGAGATTGTTCTGGACTTGCTTTCCCAAAGTCAGTTGCGACGACAACTGAAATCCTTGATCAGGATGACAATTCCTCTTTAGTATAACATCATGATAGTGGCCTTTTACCGCCTTTAATAGAATAAAATCGGCTCTTTGGGTTGAGGTTGGTCAGTGTTTTTTACCACAACCGCTGAAGATTCAGCCGCTGACTTGAAAGGTGTTTTTGCTCCACGAGTACGAGCCATGAGTACTGGAATAGAAAGAGTGAGAGTATTTGGCAAAAAATATAAGGTTGAAGAGAAAGAGAATACAACAACAATAGAGGTTGTGAGCGTGAGATATCAGTCGGCACAAAAGGGATGTTTTATAGACGATGGAGGCAAAAAGACGTGATGATTAGTGATAGTACACTGTGCCTGCAGCCAATCAATGCTAGGACACACTTTTTTGGGATGATCCGACAATTGGGAATTGAGATGAATCAACCGACGTGATTCTTGCCTGAAACGTTTCGCTAAGTCATCAATAAATTGCGTCGAAAAGACGTGTTGTCATGAGTCGACAAAGAGGCAATTTTTATTCTTGAATAAAACTTAAAAGAAAAAGAGTTAAAAGAAAAGCAAAAAGTAAAAATCAAAATTTTGCAATGACATTATTACCAAGTTAATGGTCTCGTGTTGTTCTTTGATGCTTGAGCTATGGTAATGCTTCAATCGTTGGCCATTTACTTTAAACTGATGCCTATCGTTCAAAACCTTAATTGTCACCGCACCATGTGGAAATGCTTCGACAACTTCGAAAGATACCTTGAGCGCAATTTTCCTAGATGCAATTTTAAATGTTAGTTAAATAAAAGTACTAACTGACCAGGAGAAAATTGTCGCTGTAAAATGATGTTGTTGTGCCATCTCTTACTTTTTTCTTTGTAGATGGCAGCATTTTCATAGGCATTGCATCGAATTTCTTCTAGCTCTGAAATGTCCAACAGTTTTTTTTGTCCAGCAGCATCGTAATCCATGTTCACTTGCTTGATTGCCCATTGACCTTATGTTCAAGTTCAATGGGCAAATGACATGATTTCCCAAAGACCAACTGATATGGTGACATTCTTAACGGAGATTTATAAGTAGTGCGAAGCGCCCACAACGCATCATGTGACACCTTATACCCAACCCAATTATTGGATCCGAATATAAAATGTCACATTTTGTTGCCGAAGCAACTTACTTTTTTTTCTTTTTTAAAGCGTAGTGAAAAAAATATTTTATAAAAATTTTGGCAGCATTTCTGCTTATTTACGTAAAATCCCCCGTAAAATTTTGCATTTCACAATATATTCGCATTCAAATAATCTCCCAAATCAATTCCCAACACTTCAATTTCTCAAAGCATTTTAATAAACTTAATATCTACTTTTAACCATTTCATCAAAACATTGATTATAAAGTACTAGCAAAAGAGACATAATAAACATATTTAAATTTAATTTATGAGACAATATTATATCTATATAAGCCTATGTACATGCCATAAATATTAACCAAAAGTAAATTTTTCACCAACTTTGTTTGAGCTGAATTTCGTACGTTGAGCAATTTTTATGCTCAGTGATGCTAATATCATATAAATCATTACATAAGTATTAAATATAGATTAGTTAATAAAAGTAAATAAATAACAATAAGTTTTTTATTCAAATTTAAAATCATATAATCAATTTAATTTACACAATAAGAAAATTCAAATATATTCAACTTTTGTTTTTGCTTTTCTTTCAATCTAAACCCCGTACCAAAGTTTAGACTCATAACCAGATACACGAATCCGCTACCCCGAGTTGTTCGACAACGATGGCTATCAGAGTAGTCCACGACCCTCAGGGAATTGGGACTGCCCACAACCCTCTGAGAATTGGGCCTAACAATAATAAAAATTGACCAATTTGGCATTTTCTCTCTCGACCCTCTGGGAATTGGGGAGATCTAAATTCTCTGATATAAAGACTCTATGGCATGCCAACTATATCTGATCTAGTCTAACTTAGTATACCGGGGTAAAAATCAAATATCATTTCAATTCTATTTTTCACATCATTCTCATTTTTGGTCTCATATCATTTTCAAATCATATATTCTGCCTAATGTAAAATTAGGCTTCCAATTCAAAAACATATAAGATATTTTCTTGCTCAAGTATTCAAAATCATAATACTCAAGCTCAAAATATAACCCTGTATTTGCTAAAATAATCATTTGAAAAATAAACATATTCCATCTCAAATCATAATTTTATAAATATTAACTAAATAATTCAAACTCATTCAAAACTCATAAAAATAATATAAAAAATAAAATTAATAAAATTAATCATAATAGTCTAATTATTCTAAAGCTTTATGTAATGAAAATAAGATATTAGCACAAACCGAATTTTAATCGCTTTACTTCTTCTCTTCGTCTTTCTCCTTCAAGGTGTTCGCTTCGTTTTTAACTACAATATGAGCAATTCAATACGAAATAATATCATTTACCCATTTTAATACTAAAACTAATAAAAACAACATAAATATGCATGATTAATCAAGTTAATATACTAAACTTCCAAATTCGAAATTCTCATATCTTTCAACTCGATTATCCGTTTTCAATTCCGTCTTCACCGGAGTACTCACTAATTCATAAGCTATCATTTAGCACCAATATTACTCAAAATAATCAAGTTTCTCTACTACCCCTTCACCATAGCCAAATAAATCAAATAAACTTCTGATCCAATTTCATTTCTTTTTCCCACTTTTAGCAAGCTAGAATTCATTTTCTAATAATTTTCTATCAAGAATATATACCTATTTCACTTAAATTTCCTAAGCTTCCATCAATGTTCTTTAATGGCAACTTTCAAAATACTTGATGAAATAAAAAATTATTGGTATATATATGTAGAACAAGCTTTAAATATTCAAAATCTTTGAAAATTTTGAAGAAAAATAGTGAAGGAAATATTTCTTTCCCCCCCCCCCCTTTTGTGAGAAACAGAGCATGAAACAGAATAGAAATAAAGAAAGATGAGAACAAAATGTTCTCTTTCTTTCTTTTCTTTATATTTTATAATATAAATAATAAAATATTATTATTTATTATAATATTATTATTAATTAACATATTATTTGAAAACATAAAAAAAATCATTGATTTTTTTAAGTAATGGTAAAATTACCATTAGGTCCTTTCCATCAAAATAAAAATAGAATATTTGCACTTTAGTTCCTATACTTTTCCAACTTATTCAATTTAGTCCCTGAACTCAATAACGAATTTTTTTAACTAATCACGTGCTCCTAATAATAATTCTCTATTTTTCCATGTCTAATAGTTTCCTCTAAAAACGATCATTACTTCTTATACTACTATTTATTTATAAAACTTTTATTCAAGGACTTCTACCATAAATTTATATTTTTAAAGTGGGGATGTTACACATCATGTAGCCGCGAGGACCAATCTCGTTTAGATGGGTTAACCACCTTCTCAAAAATACTTTTGATTTGTCGAATGGGTACCTCCGTCTATCCATTTGATTGTGGATGGTACGTGGTTGCCATGCGATGCTTCACACTGTAACGTTTTAAAGCTGTCGCCACCTGATTGCAATGGAAATGAGTGCCTTGATTGCTTATTAACACTCGAGGTGTTCCAAACCTTGTGAGGATATATGTGTGAAAAACTTTAACACCGTTCGAGCATCATTTTTTGGAGTAGCGATTGTATTGATCCATTTGGAGACATAGTCAATAGCTACCAAAATATACTCATTCCCAAAGAAATTCGGAAATGGTCCCATGAAGTCAATACCCCACACATCAAAGAGTTCAACCTCCATGATAGGTTGTCGAAGCATCTCGTTGCGTCGAGATATGGAACCTGTGCGTTGACATCTGTCAAATTGTTGAAAAAATTGTGAGCATCTCGAAACAACGGAGGCTAGAAAAATCCTGATTGTAGGACCTTTGCAGCAATCCGAACACCACCGAAATGGCCTCTATAAGGAGCATCGTGGCAATGCTTCAGGATGGAAAACATTTCCTCCTCAAGAACGCAACGGCGAATGATTTTTTCGGCACATACCTTGAACAAGTATGGCTCATTCCAATGATATTTCGTAGCATCCCTTAGAAATCTGACTTTCCTATGACCTGTTGCACTCAACGGTAGCTTACCACAAACTAGATAATTGACGACATTTGTATACTATGAAGATGCGTTGACAAAGAATAATTTCTCATATGGAAATGCGTCGACAATTTGTGACTTATTGCCATCTTCGCTTCCAGCTTCCAAACGAGATAAGTTGTCTGCTACTTGGTTTTCCGATCCTTTCCTATCCTTGATCTCAACATCAAATTCTTGCAGCAAAAGGATCCATCTGATCAGCCTAGGCTTGGCATCTTTCTTAGAAAAAAGGTATCTCAAAGTAGAATGATCGGTGTATACTGTAATTTTTTCGCCGACAAGATATGAAAAAAACTTGTCAAATGCAAAAACTACTACCAGTAACTCTTTCTCAATGGCTATACAATTAACTTGCACTTCAATTAGAGTTTTACTAATATATTGAATGAAATACCTTATCTTTTCTTTGTCTAAGCACTGCTCCTATAGCAAAGTCGCTCACATCACACATTACTTTAAACGGTTGAGTCCAATCTAGTGCGACAACAATGGGTGCTTGTACCAGCCTCTGTTTAATCTTTAGAAAAGCTTCCAAGCAAGCTTCATCGAACAAAAACTTTTTATTTTGCTCCAACAATGAGCACAATGGTTTTGTTATTTTGGAGAAGTCTCGGATGAATCTTCTATAAAACCCGGCATGGCCGAGAAAACTCCTTATTCCTTTCACATTATTGGGTGGAGGCAGTTTTTAAATGATTTCCACGTTCGCTTTGTCCACTTCAATGCCCTGATAAGATATTCGATGTCCAAGGACAATACCTTATGTTGTCATAAAGTGGCATTTTTCCCAGTTAAGAACCAAGTTGGTGTCCTTGCATCTTTTCAATTCTTTAGCTAAATTGTTAGCGCATATATCAAAATTTTGCCTATAGATAGAGAAATCATCCGTAAATACCTCTAATGAATCCTCGATCATGTCCGAAAGATGGCCATCATACACCTTTGGAACGTGGTTAGGGTGTTGCATAATCCAAATGGCATTCGCAGGAAAGCAAAGGTTCCAAATAGGTAGGTGAAAGTCATCTTTGCTTGATCCTCCAGCGTAATAGTGATCTGGTTGTATCTAGAATACCCATAAAGCAAACAATAATAGGCCTTACCAACTATCCTATCCAACATTAGATCAATGAATGGAAGTGAGAAGTGATCTTTCTTTGTGGCTGTATTTAAATGACGGTAATCCATACACACTCGCCAACCTGTAGCAATGCAAGTAGGGATTAGCTCATTTTTATCGTTGCTTACCACTGTTATGCCACTCTTCTTAGGCACACATTGGATCGGGCTGACCCAAGTGCTATCTTAAATGGGGTAGATGATGCCTGTGTCCAACCACTTAATAATCTCATTCTTCACTACTTCCTTCATTTTCTCATTCTATCTTCGTTGGTGCTCAATGGACTGTTTCCCTTCATTTTCTAGCCTAATTTTATGCATGCAAAAAGAGGGACTAATGCCTCTGATGTCTGCTATGCTTTAAGCAATGGCCCTTTTATGTTACTTCAGTATTCCGATTAATTTTCTTTTTGGCATGCATCGAGACTTGCGCTAACAGTTACAAGCAATGTTTCATTGTCACCCAGGAAAACATGCTCCAGGTGCATCGGTAATGGCTTTAACTCCAGAGTCGAAGCTTCTTCAACTAATGGTTTAAACACAGAGATCATCCAATTAGTTAGATCTAAAGATTCCAATAGCCAGCCATGTTTCAACTCATAGATTTTAGCTTCAGCTTTGTGGTCACATTCAGGTGTGATATTGTCTTTAGATGTCACCGCATATTCCTCTGGTACTGATGAGCACCACATTGCTCCTTACTGCTTGATGGAGATGCTTCGAAAACACTAAAGGTTACATGCTCGTCATTATGACGCATAATCAGCTCGCCTTTGAAGACATCTATAAGTGTGCGTCCCGTTGCTAAAAATGGGCGTCCCAAAATAATGGGCACCTCCTTATCAGCTTGGTAATCAAGTATGATAAAGTCAGCTAGGAACACAAATTTATAGACACGAACAAGAACATCTTTAATCTGTCTTTAGGTTGTGCCAAAAATCTATTTGAAAGTTGTAATGTCACCGTAGTGGGCTTTAAATGACCAATCCTTAGTTTCCTGAAAGTTGAAAATGACATAAGATTAATGCTAGCACTTAGGTCACAAAGTGTTTTACCTAAGTAATGGTTTCCAATAGAATATGGAATTGTAAAACTGCCAGGATCTTTCATCTTGGTGGCAATTTATTTGTCAGCACAGCGCTACACCCTTCTGTGAGCGCAATTGTCTCAATGTCGGAAAGGTTTTTCATCTTCGAATATAGCTCCTTCATGAATTTCTCATAGTTGGGGATCTGCATAAGAGCATCAATTAGAGGTATATTAATATGTAACTGTTTTAAGGTAGATACAAACTATTGATAATCTTTGTCATGCTCTTTCTCCTTGAATAGCTGTGGAAATGGAAAAGGTATGTTGACAGTGGGTTGTTTTGTTATAACCGGTTGCGTCAACATGGGCAGTTGTGTCGAAAACTTCTTAGGGTGAATGGTAGGTATCGGCATAACTACTGGTGGTTCCTAATCATGTATTTTTGTCGTATCTTCTTCAGAAGCAACTTCTCCTTGTTGCTTTGGTTCCTTTGCGTCAACAGGTGCCTAGTTAGAGTTGCTACCGTTGTCGGCAGTTAGCTTTCCACTCCGTAACGTAATAGCCTTGCAATGCTCTTTACCTTTCTGATTTTGGATTTTTAGTATCACTTGGCAAAGCACCTGGTGCCGTGTGCTCATATTAGAAGCCAATTGCCCTAGTTGAGCTGCCAACACTCGGATGGAAGAAGAATTTCCTTGCACAATTGCTTTTGTTCTAGCAATATGCTCTCGCTTCAATGCTTCATGCGTAGCCAATAGATCTGCTCTTGGTTGAGAATATTGTTGTTGTTGTTGTTGATGTTGTCCTTGCATATTTAACACAACATTCTGTTGTGGCGGCATTTGAACATGTGACTACATTTGATTATATGACTGCATCTAATTTTGTGATCGCATATGGTCATGTGATCGCATATTATCTGGTTGTGTATGTAATTGTGGATTGTGATTATAAATCTTCTGTTGTTTATCGTAACTTCCTTGTCTAAAAGTACCTTGATTTGAGGAATTCCCATATCTGTATGTGGATGTATTCTGGCTCCCCTAAGGTTGTTGAGCTCTACTTGAACTATTGTATAAGTTACCATAGCAATTTCCACAAATGTTATTAACATAGAATGCATTTTCAGCATGTTGTGGACAATCCTCATAGTTGTGGTTGTCACAGTAAATTTCACAGAAAAACATCAGGACATCCATCTGTACTAGAATATGGACAACATCACTTGTTCCCTTCATGTTTTTTATCATGTTCACCAACGAGGATACCTGTGCACTCAAAGCTGATATAGCATCTAATTCTATAACACCGGGATTTGTTTTTACCTGAGCAGCACGAGAAATCGGGTATTGATAATCATTTTGTGCAATCCTCTCTAATATTCGCACGGCTTCAATGTAAGTGCAATCCAACAAAGGACAATTAGTAGATGCATCGACAAGATTTATTGTCTGCGCATTCAACCCATTATAGAAGATCTCGATTTAAGTTTCCTATTAGATTCTATGCATGGGACAATGTTTCAGCAAAGTTTTATAATGTTCTCATGTAGTGTGTAAATTCTCATCATCCAGCTGATATGCCGTGATATTATTCTACAATCTAGCATTCATTGTCGGTGGATTGAATTGCAAAACGAACTACGTTGCTAGCATATTCTAGGAAGTAATGGATCCAGCTGGTAAACCAAGGAACCATGTTCTTGCCCTTCCTTGCAAAGAGTAAGGGAATAGCTGGATCTTCAAGGTGTCATCAGGAACACCATGTTAACTAAAAGGAGCACAAATAAGCATAAATGATTTGAGATGTTCTCTAGCATCTTCGTGAGGTAAACTTGCATATTTTTCATTCGAGTTAAGCATTTGAAACATAACCGATTTTAATTCAAAATTACCAGCTTGTATTGTTGGCCTAACAACCCCTAGTGGTAAATCATCGAGCACAGGAACAATGAAATCTCTGATTGTCCTGTTAGGAATTTGCTCTACTTATGGCAGCGGTGGTGGTATATTGTTAACTCCTTGTGGCTACACTGGACGAACAACATTTTGTGGCAACAATGGTGGTAGATCGTTATTATTTCAAGTAATTTTTCTTTACTCTTGCTTTTTCCTCCAAAGTGTCCTTTCAAGTTCTGGATCAAAACTAACAATCTCCTTAAGATTTCTCCTTGTGGACATAAAACACCTAACAAAGAAAATTGAAAAGAATTAACAAAAGATTAGTAATCAATCAAGGTTAGAAAATAAATAAATAAATGCAACTACAAAAATAAACATCAAACAAATGTCATCCCCGACAACGGCACCAAAACTTGATCGCGCTATGAACGTCACAGCATATTATGTGCAAGCATACACTGTCGATGCAAGTATAGTAGATAGAAATGAATCTATCAGATATCGATCTCGTAGAGATGGTTGTTTATTATTTAATCTGTCAAAGCATTCTGAGTTAAAATGAGAAGAAATGTTAAAGAGTTATGTCAATGCAACTGGGTTAATTTATACAAGTTAAGAATTAAATCTGTCAGCGCAATCAGAATGTTAAATGTCAGAACAAGTTATAGAAAATGAATGGATTGTTGAGATGTTGTAAAGTAAATTCAAGAACTTAAAATAAATGGATCAAATGTAAAGAAGTGGAAAAGGTCACTGACTTCACAAGTGGCAACGCTAAATGTGACTACAAGGTATCTTATAGATGAATTTGTTGCCGTAATTATGCTCCAATGAAATCTTACTAATAACAATTCTCTGTTTAACAAACACTCAAGCACTCACAATTACCACACCTTCCAGTGATGGTAATGCTTTGCACTCAAGAACAAGTGACTAGAATTCCTTCTAGTCTCAAGCAACTTCCGCTGTCTTGCTTGTTAATCTAACTTATCACCGCACCTTCCAATGTCTGTGACTACAATTACACTTCCACGGTCAAAATAGTTAAATCCAAAGGTAAACAGATGAGAAGAAATGAGTAAGATTTAAAGTAATCTAACATTGAAAGATACTTCCATATACAATCAATTGTCAATAAAAATTCATCAGCATAAAAAGAGGGATTGACAAATAAATTGAAGCATACTATTCCTAGGCTACTAGGATTCTTCCTTAATCGTTCCTCTTACGTCGCACCAAGCACTTCTCATCAGAAGCTGTTGCACCCTTACTGGATTAGATCACCGTCCTCCGGAGTCAGACCTCAATGGTAGTTGACTTTTAGAATGAGAGAAATTTAGGAATTGAAATCTTCACCACTTGATATCATCTTTTCTTTTCGTCCTTCTATTTATAATCACTGGTTCCTTCTAGATCTTCCTCTCTTTTTAGACCTACCACCTTTTTGCAGCTGTAGAAGTTGTTATTTGCCAGCTATGCACTCATGCAGATCTGATTTGTTCTTTGTGCAGTTGCAAATTGTCACGACATCTCTGGACGCAAATTATGACTTTAATTTGCTACAACAATTTCTCATTCTCCTGCACTGGTGCTTCTGGATATGTTAGCAGCATGAAATTCTTGATAAACTGTAGAAGCATTCATGTGATGACATGTTTGGCCACAATTCTGGATCAACTTGTGGCTACAATTCTGAATGCTTTCCTAATCTAATCCTCCCAGGTGGATTTCTGCGCTGACAACTTTAGACGCAAAACAAGTGCTAAATACAGTGACATTAGTAGCACAAAAGAGATAAAATGAAAGAAATTAAGATAAAAACATCATTGAGTTAGAAAATGAAAACACCAAGTATGAAATGCTAAACATGCATGCTAAATATGATACAGAAGGACAAATAATACACTAATTTAAGGAGAAATTAAGTGTCATTTCTAATGCTATCAGATCACATGACATGAAAGTTAAGAAAACTATAGGTAAATATTTGCGGTTTAATTTTAACCAGTTCAACAGAACATTCATGATAAGATTAGTAACAAAACTTCAAGGTTGGAAAGCTAATCTCCTTTCCCCGGGAGGAAGACTTACGCTTATAAGATCTACTCTTACTTCCTTACCCATATATTTCCTTTCTTGCTTTTCTACCACTAAAAGATTTTGTGACACTGTGGACAAATACATTAGGAACTTTTGGTGGAATCATGAGGTCAATCAAAAGAAGATCCATTTCATAAATTGGGGTAAGTTATGCCAATTGATTGGCAAGGAGGTCTAGGTATTAAATCTTGTCAACTCTTGAATCATGCTCACTTTGCTAAGCAAGCTTGGAGAATAACCAATGGGAATAGGTATCTACTCATGAATACCTTGATCCCCAAATATTGCGGCAATGATTATTTCCTTAAGGTGAAGAAAAAATCGTCTGACTCTTGGCTTGGAAGAGTATTCTCCATGGAAGAGATTTACTTCTTCAAGGACTTGATTGGCAACTAGGAAATGTTAAGGACATATTCGTGGCTAATGGTAATAACTACCACAAAGACCTGATTCCCCGTAATGCTATCCAGGAAGTTCTCGTTCATGCACTTAACTAGAGTCTGCAAACTCAATTTGTCACTCACCTAGAATTTAGATTGTATACCTTATTGTAGAGAAAACATGATCAATGGAACTGGAAGTTTAATCCACGGATTGAAGACATTAAAAGCTTCTTCATCTCGTGCAAGTTGTAGAATGGGATAACAACAGGAGCATATTCATGGAGGAAACACAACAATGGGCAAGTATGGCCACACATAGAAGAATATCTTTTTCTTTTGATAGACATGCTAACTAATATTATTCTATGAACCCAACGAGTGACTTCAGTGGAACAGAGGATGATGTTAATCCTAGGAGCCACGGGTTCGAGCACTTGTGTGTGCAAGATGTGTATGCGTTACCAAAGAGTTAAGAGAGTATGAACAGATACTACCATGTAATCACACTAATATATTAAAAAAACAAAAGAAAAACTAATATTATTTTATTGCTAGTTTGTGTAAAAAAATAATTATTTAATATATTCAATTATTAAATATGATGCATAGGTACAGAAGTATTTTAGGTAATTTTCAAAGCCAAATGAATTCTCTATTTAACAAGTGTCTTAGTAGTTGCAATAATTCCATTGGTTGACCCATTTACTTTGTAAAGTAAGAATTATTCTTAAATTTGCTAATATTTTCTTAATATTTCCATATTTTTTGAATTAAAATTTAAATTGAATGTGAGCAACATAATATTTGAAATTATTACCAATGTTGTAAAAAATCTTCGCATAACTTTGAATAAATTTAGGAATATTCAGTGATATTGTAAATATGAACACAACAATAAATTTAATAAAAGGGAATACGATTTTCACCATTACGATAAATATATATCATTGAAAAATTATATTGAAATTCTTTTATGCAATATAAGAATAGAGGATGAAGTAATACGATTCAAATCTGTGTTAAATAGATAGATATCTGAAAAAAATTTTAATCATCACTTCATACAAAATAAAATAATTAAAAATTTAATCGGTGAATAAACTTTTTCGATCAATTGGAATTTGTTTAGGGTATATCTTACATTAAGAGGTAATTACCAAATTTTTGCCTTCAAATAACTATTAACTATTCGAAAGAAACAAAAATTTTGATGCAAAGGAGTACAAAACACTCAAATTTTTTAAAACAACAAATAATTAAAATTTTATTTTACTCAAACGGATATTTGAACTGTCAAAATACATAAAAAAATCTTTTGACTATTAATTTTAATGACTGGAAATTAAAACTAACGATCCCATTTTTTTCTTTTTTTTTTTTAAATTAACTCTGCCACATGTTACATCGTGATTATGACACACGGCAAAAAATGATTAAAAAATTATTTCAATCAATAAAAATATAAAAAATGTAGAAAAAATAAATTTATTAAAATTTTATAAAAAATATATAGAAAAATATTTAAAATTTATTAGAAAATATAAAATTTTTAAAGTTATTATCTTTATCATGTGTGACGTCATGGTTGTGATTAGACTTGATCATGGGCCGGGCCACCTGACCCGACCCGAAGGCCTGCTCAAAAAATAGGAGAGTTTGGACAAAAATATAGGCTCGAAAAATGGGCTTGGACAAAAAGTGAGGCCCATTTTCTAAACGGGTCGGTTCTCGGGTAAGTTCTTTGGCCCAACCCGGCCCGAATAAATTAATCATTTTTAATAAAAAATTATATTTTTGTTTTGGTGTTGTTCTTTACTGTTTTGGTGTTTTTTTTTATTGTTTTGGTATTTTTTTGCTATTTTGTTGTTTTTTTTACTGTTTTGATGTTGTTATTTTTGTTATTTTTGTTGTTATTTTTGTTGCTATTTTTTTTTGTTTTGCTATTATTTTTGTTGCTATTTTGATTGTTTGGATGTTATTTTTATGCGTTTTTACTATTGTTTCGTTTTTTTAATATTATTTGAATATTGTAAAACTTATGTTTTATTGCTAATTTTTTTTCTACTTTATTTGCAACTATCTTAATATAAAGAATTTTTAATTTATTTTAAATATGTTTATTTTTTAATGTTTGTTTTAATGTTTTTAAGTTTATTTGATATATTATATATTTTTTTAAATTCGTTGTATATGATAAAATAATCTAAAAATAATAATATGGGTTGGGTCGGATCAGGCTCGGGCTTGACTTCTATAATTCGAGTCGAATTTAGACAAAATTAATGCCCATTTTTCGGGCTGGGTAGGGCTCGAGCCTAGCAATTGGGCCTAAAAATTTGTTAAAACCGAACCCGAGTCCGACCCGACCCGACCCACGATCAGCTCTAATTGTGATACATAACGAAATATGATAAAAAAATTAAAAACAATAAATTTTCATTTCATCCTCATGTTGCAATAATATTATAGTATCACACTAAATGAAGCCTCTTAATAATCCTTCACCCTATGGTAAATTAGAGCCCCAATTCGTTAGTTTTTTTTTTTTTTGAAACACCATTAAATAATTAAAATTGTTTAATCTGTTTATCAAAAAAATCAAGGAAAAATCATTTAGGATTCATTTTGTAAAAGAGACGATAGTAGTTAGTTAGATTAAGGGTGAGTATTCAATCAAGTACTAGGATGATATTATCTTTTTCTTTATGTAATTGAGATTGTGAAAACCTTGTTATGTTGATGAAATGATGATTGTAGTAATGCATGTTGTGCAAGTTGGAGTATAAACTTAAAAGTACTATGTAATGACTTGGAATCTGTGTAATTTGTGTTGGTTTAATGCATATTGAAGTCATGAATGTTTTGTGTTGATAAACTTGTGTTTTGGCATGATTCTTGAGATTCTACATACTTGTTTCGGTAAAACACATGCATGTATCAGTAGAAGTACAGGGTAGGAGAGAGGTTGTTCACTGACTTGGATTGTATCAGTAGTTGAATAGCAAGTATCGGTCGTTATGTGTTTAGAAGTATCGATAGTTTGTATACTTGTATCTGTAAAAGTTGCAAGGTGAGACTTTTAGCTCTCTAGAGTTTTTAGTATTGCTAGAAGTAAAACTTGTTTCAGTAGAAGAGTCACTTGTATCGATAAAACTGTCACTTGTATCAGTAGAAGTCTGCACTATTCCTGAACTGTTTACTGACTTGATAACTACCGATACTTGTCCAACAAGTACCGGTAGAAGTCTCCAAAAATGTCAGAAATAACCTTTTTGCCCTTGTTAAATTGTGTTTATAATCAAATGACGATATATTATGTGTGAAGTACAATTCTTTAAATAAAATAAGACTAAATAACATGTTAAAAATGAACAGTGATAAATGAATAGTAAGACCCTAACTGACGACGATTTTCGGGTTTTGGGTGTTACACAGACACATGGCCTAGCACACGGTTTCACACATGGGCATGTAGGGATATTTTGTGTATGCATACGATCTAGGGCATGGCCATGTGACCCCTATTTTGATGAATGTCGTTGTTTCATGTAATGTTTAATTTGTATTTCAATCAAGTCCCTGTGAATTGAGATGACGTAAAGGGGAATGATATGATAAAATTGAACGGCACTCTAATTTACTAAGTGTGATATTGAATTGAAACTTGATAATGTGATTGCTTTGGTTGTGAATGATTTGTAAGCCTCGAAATCTTAACTGACGACGATGTCGGGTTTTGAGTGTTACATTTAGTCCAACGAAGAGCTTATGTAAAAGAACCTTTTTATCAAACATTACTACTAGGATCAAAGAAGCATCAGTAATGTTTAAAAATAATCTTATCATTTTTTATTGATTTTAATTATTTTTTATAATATTTTCATCATGTGTCACAATCATGACGTGACATATAATAAAGATAATAATTTTAAAATTTATACTTTTTTTTAATTTTTCTATATTTTAAAAACTATTTTTCTATATTTTATAATATATTTTTTTGTTTTTTATATTTTTAATAATTTTTAATAAAATTCAAATATATTTTTATAAATTTCTAATAATTTTATATAGTTTCTATATTTTTTTATGATTTTTATTAGATTATTTATGTTTTTTTTTTTACTTGCATGTTCCATGTTCTGTTAGAACAATTTGCTTTGGTTGTAGGTTATTTTGGCTCCATGAGTGTTTGAAAATTTTTTGGCCTACTAAGGAGTGAAATGTTTGACAAAACTTCAGTTGGTTTTCGGTTAGGACTCTTCAGCTCTTTAATTGGTCATATTAGAAAGTTTAAAGTGAAGACGATGTTTATCCTTATCCTTATCTTTTGAAAAAGTTTTAAAGTAGTTGGAAGATTGATTTATGAAGACTTTTATTTGATAAATACTTAAGATAATTAATAGGATAATTTTCGCTTTTAACTAAGAGTTTAAAGCTTATCAAAACTCTGTTGGATGGGCTTTTGTCTCAACCTATAAATAGGTTGCTTGTGGCATCACTTTTTTATCAGTTCTTGAGTGTCTTTGTCGATAAATTTGCTTTGCAGACTTAGGATCATTGTATTTGAACTGCATTAACAAATATCATGTGTTAATTTTCTCTTTACTTTTAATTTAACCTTTCTGTTCTAACAGTAGTTGGAACAAAACTTTTTTTTCAAGTGCAAACAAAAGACTATTTCAGTTTATGCGTATATAACTTTGTTCACTGTTTGAGAGCTCAGATGGTTTGGTATGAGACAAATGCATGCGCAGTCTGCTAATATAGTATGCCATGGGTCGTTGACTCCTACTCTTGTGTTTTTGTTTGAAGGCCGTGTTTGAATTAATTATTTTCTGTTGATTAAAACCATTGAACCAATTAAACCATGACCCAATCATATTATTTATACATATACATATATGTATATTGAAAGATTATTATTTATGAATAATTATGATGTACTCTCAATGCATGAATTCTATGCGCCATTAATGAATCACATCAAATCACCTTATCAGTGAGTGAAGAAAAAGTATTTGGGAATTTTGTAAATAAATTTTATTTAATTTATTTTAATGTAATTAAAATTTATTAAACTTGTTATTTTCTCTTCTAATGTATAAAAAAATTCTTAAAAATCCTTAAAAAATTATAAATTTATTATTTTCTCGTCTCCCTCTCAATATATCAATAGGGTTATGACTTTGTTGACATAATCTAAATTAAACCAACACATCTCTTTCTCTTTTTCAATAGTATTCATTTACAAGTATTAAAATATTTTTTTTCCGAAAGATAAGATAGTTTAATGTATATTTTTAAAAAAAAAATTAATGTTAATATAGCACTTCAAAGTTTAGAGAGAATAATAATTAAAAAGTTTCCATATTTTGTTTGAAACAATTTATTGTTTTAAGTAACAAATGTTCAAATGAAAAGTTTATCTATACTACAAAATATAAAATTAAAACTTTAAGGCCAACAGACCTTATCTCTTAGGCTTGAAAGTCTCTCATCTAGGGGACTTTCGTTCCGTTTTCTTGCCTGCTGGGTTGAACTTCCAAGTTTTTCAGCTTTCGTCAAATATATCTGGATCGTCCCTGGAAGCATGTCGAAGTCCCACTCCGATTTTACGAATCATGTCAAACTTTGGAATAAGGAAGTGTATGGACAAATTTCTTCCCGTAAAAGACAGTTGATTAGGAAGCTCAACAATGTATAGAAAGCATTGGACAGGGTTAACTCTGCCTATCTCAGCCAGGTTGAAATGGAGATCAGAGAACAGTTAGAGAATGTCCTATATCATGAGGAACTCTTATGGTGTCAGAAGGCAAGATGCGACTGGTTGTCTCTAGGAGACTGTAACACCAAATATTTCCATACAAGTACATTGTGAAGACGAAATCAAAATCAAATTGGCGCTTTAAAGGATGACTCTGGTGAATGGATCTTGGATGAGAAGAAATTGAAATCTGAGGTAGTTAAATTCTACACAAAGCTATATGGTGAACACTCGAGTCCTATGAGAGGCTTACCTCCGAGTGCATTCCTGCGTCTACATGACACAGATATCTAGCTCTTAAGCAAACCGATTACTAATGAGGAAATCAAGAAAGTTGTAACACCCATAACCCGTTTCCATCACCATAATAGGGTTACAAAGTATTATTGTACTAATTGGAGCATTTTATAGCAATTAGCATTCAATTATCGAATCAATTTCATAAACTGATAAATGGTACAAAATGAATTTGATTATACATTTATGGGCCTTAAATTAGGCCTCCGAGGCCTTAAAAATAGTTTACAAGCAATCAAGGACCATATCGAAACAAATCAGAACTTTCCTTGCAAAAATTGAAAATTTTCGACCTACAGGGGTCACATAGTCATGTGGCTTTCCCGTGACAAATTACAACAAGTCCTATTTAATATCCAAGCTTAATAATCTATCATTAAAATTACAACAAATTACTTTTACTACTTTCACATTTTAATACTTAAACATTACAATTACAACAAATTACTTTATAAAATAGTCATATTTAACATCCAAGCTTAATAATCTTCATTAAACTTCAAGAACACACTAAAATCATCAATGGCATAATTCATAACATTTAACAGTTTTACAAATTAGTCATCGGGTTACCTAGATCAAGCTAAAATGAACTCAAAAACATAAAAATTACTAAAAACAGACAAGATTTACTCACCCACTAGAAGAACTCAAGTTTGGCTGAAGTTTTCTTCTCCCAAAAATGGCCATTTGGTTTTTGAAAGAAAGATGGAAGAAGATGGACTAGAAATTTCCATCATTTTTAACTTTAAAATCATTTATTTACCTAATTATTATTATGCCCTTTATTATTTCATTCAATTTTCAACAATCATGAACCCATTACCATCCATTGATACCATAATAGGTATATTTACCATCTAGGTCCATTGATTTAACTTTTTAACTAATAGAAACCATCTTTTTAAACTTTACGACTTAGTTTTTTTACTTAATTAACCATACAAACGTTAAAATTTCCTAACAAAATTTTAATACGACACTAATGACCTCATAAATATTAAATAATTAATATTTACAGCCTAAAACATCAAAGTTGTGGCCCCGAAACCATCATTTCTAATCATACTGAAAAACGAATTAGTTAGTAAATCCTTATTTAATTAAGATTTAATTGCAATTTACCACAATCTAGAGAATTCCACATCATTTCTATTATTAGGTCATTTAAGGAGAGTCCAATTACATAATTGGTCCTTCAATTATATTAAATTCCAACTAAACAAACTTTATTTCAATTTAACCTTAAACTAATTAGGACTTAATGAAGAAATAACTCAAAAGTTAGTGGATTTCATCATGTCTCCACCGCTTGGAATTTTTTACCATGGTCTAATCACCATTTTAGACCCTTAGTATTTTAACTTTTACCTTTTTTACGATTTAATCCTTTTAAGCAATCAATCATCAAATTTACCGGGCCAAACTTCAATTCACCCATAATACTACTCTGTAAATATTTAATACAATCATAAATTACGGAAACGAGGTCCTGATACCTAATTTTCCAAAACCATTTGACTTTTGAACCGAACCACTTATATTAACTTTTAATTCAATAATTAAAATTCATCAATTCAAAATTCAATATAAAAATTATTATTGACTCATATAATTCAAATACTAATTATTAGAACTTACTCATCGGATTTGTGGTCTCAAAATCACTGTTTTTGACACAGTTGAAAAACAGGCTATTACAATTCTCCCCCTTAGAAAATTTTGTCCTTGGAATTTTTACCTAGTAGTTCCTGTTTTTTCTAATGTTTTCCCCATGAACTGAAATCATTACTAGCTCATCCGAATATGGAAGATACAATTTCATAAAAATCTTGAATAACGTGAACTTCATCTTTATTTTCACTACTCAAGAGTCATAACAGGCGGTAATAATTTCGACAGTACTTGATATTTAGTTTTTAATTTAAAAAATATAGAATTATTACTATAATCAACACTTTCCTTCCCAGATTCTGGATAGGTCAATACAAGAACTTCTAGAGATATTTTTTTCCAAGTTTTTCATATAGCAATAGAAAAGATTTTTACCCGAATCTACACGAATCCATCTACCAGATTGACTTAATCAAGAAAACCAACCACATAGAGCCATAACTCACCATTGTTAATTTCACATAAATTATTTCCTGCACAAAATCTGCAGTGCAATTCTCAAATATTAAGCATGCACAAATTCTGTTTAGAATATATCAAAATATCATCAATAAACATAACTACGACTATATATAAATATCTAGATAAGGTTGAACAATATGATTCATCAAATTCATAATTTAATAGAGACGTTAGTCATTCCAAACAATATTATCAGGATTCATAATAATCACTTCAAGTTCGAAAAGCGGTTTTCAACGTCTCATATTCTTTAACTAGAAATCGAATAATCAAATTTATATTAATCTTCCTGAACATTGTTACACCTTTTTAACTTATTAAACAAGTCGTTTGTATTATATAGAGTTTATTCTATTATTAGATTTAGGTAGAAATCCTAGGAATTCTTCAGAAAACATATCAAGAAACCCACAGGAAAACGGTACATGGTTACTCTCTAATCTCAATTTTTTTAAGTATCGAGTAGACAGATATTTATATATACCAAAAATGTTTTACAATCATTTCAAATCATTTTCTGCACAATGATAATTGAAATAACTCTAGTTACATTATCTGATTTACCAGACTCAAGTTTAATCATTTCACCAAATTGACATTTCAGATCAATTCGTTTCAATTTACTATTCACTTAAGCATCGTATAACATCCCAGATTAGTATCAAGTTCGTGAAATGTTAATAACGTCATATCAATAGGAAAAATCACAGCCATGGATTCGCAGCAGACAATTCGTCATACCAAGTTAACTGTTATACTCTGACCTAATGGATTATGACTCGAACATCAAACTCAGTTGGCTTAGAAGATAGATCCTTATTCGTTACTAATGCAGTGCAATATATGAATAAATTAACCTAGTATCAATCAGTGCATACATAATGAATAATATCAAGAAATATAACATTCCATAAATAATATTAGGCGCGATAGCTTCAGATCTAGCAACTATGTCTTTGATCCCACTTTACTTAACTATGGTTAGGGGGTAGAGGTTGTAAAGTTACTAAATTAGCTCGCACCAATTCTATGAACCACTAACTCATTAAATCAAAAAAGCATTTTGACTTCACCATCAGACATTTATAAAATCGATAAACAATAATTTACCTCCAGTTTAGAAGTCAAAATATTATTGTTTACCTCATCAAGGTATATACAATCAGCTTCTATTAACATTCATTTTATTAGTAAGAAAATATTCTTAACCTCGTTTTCAAACATTTGTGGTACCAGTATTCTATGACTTACACTAGAATTAGTAGTCAAAACATTACTATTATCCTCATTAGTTTTCGTCACGTTCAGAATCAGATGACATCTTTAAAACCTACAAGAAAACAAGGGTTAGATCAGATCAATCAATATCACACTATCACCTATTTATATGGCATGTAATTTCTAGGCTTTAAATGTGCTACGTTTAGTCTGAGAATAGACTAAATTGTAACTCTGATACCACTAAATGTAACACTCATAACTCGTTTCCATCGTCGAAATAGTGTTACAAAGTATTACTATACTAATCGGAGCATTTTATAGCAATTAGCATTCAATTATCGGATCAATTTCATAAATTGATAAATGGTACAAAATGAACTTGATTACACATTTACGGGCCTTAAATCAGGCCTTCGAAGCCCTAAAAATAGTTTACATACAATCAGGGACCAAATCGAAACAAAGTAGAACTTTCCATGCAAAATTGAAAATTTTTCACATATAAGAGTCACACGACTGTGGCTCTCCCACACGCCCATGTGCTCAATCGTGTGTCAAATCATGTAACTCACTGACTTGGGCCACACATCCGTGTCTCAGCCCGTGTGAACCTTACACCTAATTCGCCCAAGACACACCTGTACGGGCTACCCATGTGTGACAGACAACCGCGTGACAGACTTTGTCCTAGGCCGTGTGTACCTAAAAATGACCAAATTCAAGCTTGTTTCTTACCCAAAAATAAAAAACAGTTGTTACATTACATAACCTACCATCACAAGACTTTAAACTCACCTAAAACTAACCAAAACAAACATTTCAAACACTTATAATTCTCCAATGCATCACACATCTATCACAACTAAATTCATAAGTACATTATTTCCATAACTACATCTGCAAATAACATCACATAAGCTAAACTAATTCACTTATATCATGCTCAACTCCAACATAACTTTGCCAATTCATAAAACACCATTCAAGATTCCTTAAGTTGATCAAGCAAGAACAAAATCTACCATCCTAACACATTAAAAACACCAAAATGTCAAACATAACCATAAGTTTAATTAGCATTTACCTATTACATGCCATATAAGTCAAGTGTTTACAAAAGCTACCAAAAGAGTTTCCTCGGGATAGTGTGATTCTTCGAGTTGATCCGATCTCTCGTCTGCAAAATGAAATCTATAAAACAAAAGACAGATCACGAGTAAGCTTACAAAAGTTTAGTAAGTTCACGAAATTAATCGTAATATTACCAACCAATTCAACAATTCAAATATAAGAAATAATAATGGGTACTTGATGCTTAAATGTCAAAGCAACTAATACTAAGATTAGAGAAAATGCTAGTAAGGATGTCAACACAATTAAAGAAGATCTGCACACTAAGATAGTTAAAATTGTCAATGTAATTATAAAAGTTAATTGTCAAATCAACTAAAAGTAAATCAAATTGTTGTTAAAGTGTTAAGAATTTAAATACATGAAAGTAAAGTATGATCAAGTGTGAAGAATTAGAGTGGATCATTGATTTTTCTAAGTAGCAAGACTAGAAGCGTCGACAAGGTATTGTATAGACGAATTGTTGTAGCAGTAAAGCTCCAATGAAATCTTACCAATTACAGCTCTCTGTTTCATCAAGACTTAAGTGCCCACAATTACCACACCTCTCAGTGTTGGCAATGTTGTGCACTCAAGAACAAGTGACCAGAATCCCTTTTAATCTCAAGCAACTCTCGGTGACTTGCTTGTTAACTTAACTTGTCATCGCATCTCCCGATGTCGGTAGACTGCAATTCCACTCTCGTGTTTAATGCAGTTAAGTCCAAGAATAAACAGATGAAGAGAATCAAATAAGAATCAAAGTAATCTAACACTTAAAGATATTCTCATATTAATTCAATTGTCAATAATAATTCATTAACATAAAGAGAGGGGTCAACAAATACATCGAAGCTTACTATCTCTAGACTACTAGGACTATTCCTTAACCGCTCGTCATGCTTTGCATCAAGCTCTTCTTATCAGAAGTAGTTGCTCCTTCACTCGATCAACTAACCGTTCTCCAACTTAAAACCTCAAAAACTCAAAGTAATTACAGAATTAATTCATTCACCTTTTGATATCTTTCCTTTTCTTCTTTCTTCTATTTATAGGCTTCAAGAATTGTAGATTTCTTTTCCTCTCAAATCTAACTTCTTGTGCAGCTGTCAAAGTTTATTGAAATCCAACTGTGCACTCACGCAGATCTAGTGTGATCTTCATAAATCTGCAGATTGTCGTCGCATTTCTGAGTGCAATCTATAATCCTTAATTGCGGTGACATCGTGTGAAATTCCTGCATTGGTGCTTCCAGAAGTGTTTGCAGCTTGAATTCACCCATACAAAGTAAAGGTTTTGATGTGTTGACATCTCTAACCGTAATTCCAAGCTAACTTGTGGCTTCATTCTTTAAATTCTTTCTAGCATTAATCTTTTGAGATGGATCCCTGCACTGATAATTTTTACACTCAATACAAAGGCTGCATGTGGCGACATTAGTGCACAAAAGAGATAAAATAACAAGAATTTAAGCCAAACAACAATGTGTTAGAAAATATAAATACTAAGTATGAAATGCCTATTATGCATGCTAAATATGCTACAAAAGAGACAATTAATACACAAATTTAGGGAGAAAATAGGTGTTATTTCTAACGCTATCACACCCCCAAACTTGAGTTTTTACTTATCCTCAAGTAAACAAAAATTAGCAAACTTCACAAACAAATATGTCACCGCAATCAATATTTTAACCACTTAAATTGTCTGTAATTCTAATATATAAATTGGATTCACATGATAGAATAATGTGCAGACAATTTATAAACATGAATAATTAAAACTGCAACTTCACCAGTGTTAGTAACATGCTTTCAATCTTAACCCTTCCTTAACTAATACAACATTCATGGCAATATATTTCTTTTCTTTTTTCTTTTTTTTCTTCTTTCTTTTTCTTTCTTTTTGTGAATTTTTTATTAAAAGTGACTGAGAGATGTCATTGCATTACTCTACCTTTGTTCCTAAGTAGTAACGATGGGGTGCAACAAACCTCCAGGAGGTATGTAATTGCATCGACACATACTCTTTCAGTGACAGCCTTTGGCTAGATGATTTTTCTAACACATGTAGCGGAGTGTTCTCCCTTGACTAGTCACAATGCACTCACATTGGAGTGTCTTTTATTAGTACAGTATCACTGCAATTGGTAAGTTAGTTCAAGATTCAAAGGTTGATATTATCCATTCATTACTAAAGTAATTCTAATCATTCATCCAAAAATATAAGGTTAAATATTCATTCATATTCACCCAATTCACATATTAACATTTCAAACAATTCAAGAATTACGCATAAAAATAAAAATTGAGGTCACATTTTTGTTGAAACTTTGCATATTTTCATTAAACTAAAGAAACAAGTAGTTTTTCAAATATGTGGGGTGCAATCACATTTCCATTTCACAAAAGATCCCCCTAAACTTAATGTCTGCATTGTCTCCAATGCACTGACAATACTATATAGATAAGAATGAAAATGCAACTACAATGCAAATGTACTAACAAATGAATTGCAGTGACAAATGAAAATGAATGACAATTAAATAAAATGCATGCAAGTAACTATTGAAAAGTAAAACTAACTCATTGGTTAGTAGCCGATAAAGTGACTACTTTGGTTTTCTTCTTTTTCTTCTTCTTTAGGTGCTCGCCTTCTTCTTTGCACTTTTTCTTCTTATCTTTACGCTTTCTTTTCTTGTCCTTCGAATCAACCGGAGCAGTGAATTGCTCCTCTTCAGCCGGTTGAGTGGCGGGCTCATTGGCAGTTACATCTAATGGGTGGACCTCAGCAAGTGGTGCCACATAGGGCATGATGGCTAAAGAATTTGGTTCCTCAATGTTGCTAGTAACTACCTCAGTCTGGCTCGCTTCAGGTGGAGCCATATCTTCACTAGACGCCTCCACACTAGTGGGTGCTTTGATAATATCCTCCGTAATTTTTTTCAAGGCATCGTCTTTCTTTTTACCTCCTCTTCTTTAGGAGTCACCTTTTCAAGTTCATCTTCCTCTCCTTCATTCTTCTTCTCATGGTCTTTTTCTTGTTGTGCTTCTTCTTCCCTAGGCTTTTCCTACTCAGTGATGGCTTTGTCGGTGCCTTCCTCTACGTCCACACCCATAGATACAATCGAGCTATGCACCTCTTCAACCATAGTCGCCCGCTCTACCATATTAGCCTCAAGGTTGTTCGAGAACTCTTCTTCAAATAAGATGGCTATAGTTCTGTTGCAATCCTCTATAGCATTAGAATGCCCCTCCTGCTCCTTGTCATCTCAAATGTGGATTCTCATTGGAAAGGGGACATGTTGAGGCCTACCATCAAGAGTAGGCTGGTCGGAGGATGAGGGCATTAGTCTGAAGATAGATGGGAAGATAGGGAAATCTGACAGCGGAGTTGGGCTCGTACTCCTTAATGCAGCGACAATAGCGTCATTCCATGCTTTTATGTAAGCATAAAATATATTCTACCTATAGTCCATGTCTTCCAACATGCTGACAATACGGATATTGCGTATGTCAATACGATTAATGTTTACTTTCATAGCAACCAACCTCGTCCCCAGAGGGTTTGTGGGCGTAGTGTTTGATTGCTTCTTTTTCTTCCCTTTTCCCTTTTCCTTTTTCTTAGGTGCTTCCTTTACCAGCAGCGTCTCTTGGCCTCTCATCATTCTTTCTATTGAGATATCATTAATGGGGCCCTTGTTGTTTAACACTTCTTCACCATCACGAGGAACAATCCCTTTGTTTACAAAACAGTATTATTAAAAAAGGAAAAGGTAATATACCTGTTTGCTTAGACGTAGCTTCAGCAATCTGATCATGTAGAATTAAGCCAACATCAATGTGACAGCCCTTTAGGATGGAGTGCAAGATGCACATGCGGTCTAATGTCGTCATAGTGTTATGTGTTGAAGGTAACAGACGGCTGTTCACAAAATGAAACCATACTTTGTTTTGCATTGTCAAATAATGTCGGTGCATGGTATAGTTGTGTGGACCATTACCCGTCCACATAGTGCCTTCAACACATAGATCTCTCATCACCTGATTAGCTTTATCATCAGTCAACTCTTCCAAAAATGAAGTGTGGGTGTCTACCCTCTCAGCAATCCAAAACAGGGTGTTGATGTGAGTGGCACTCCAAGGTATCAAACTCTCTCTCATAAAGATGAACTCCTGCTGAACTCCTGCTCAGAGTCTACAAGGTTAGCATAAAATTCCCTTACCATGATAGGGGAATA
Organism: Kokia cookei; assembly: GCA_039519145.1. Lineage (NCBI taxonomy): Eukaryota > Viridiplantae > Streptophyta > Magnoliopsida > Malvales > Malvaceae > Kokia > Kokia cookei. Next base: position 32,294,666 of record CM076903.1, read on the forward strand.
TCTAACTAGGTGCTCGCAGAAGAATTCCCAACTCAAATGACCGATTATTCTTATGATCTGTTTCCCCAATATCTAGTGTGGGGACAACTATATACCCTGCTCGGGGTGGCAATTTCATTTGAGCATAGTGTCATGGTAGTGGTTCTTAGCCGCCTTGGATAAAAATAAGACAAGTTCGGTTGTTGGAGGTTGGTTGTGGTCCGAACCACGGTGGCAGAAGATTTAGTAGGGGCTTTGGAAGGAGTTTCTGTGCCTCTTGTTCTTGCCATAATAGCTTAGTAGAAAGATTAAAAGAAACTTGCAGAGAAAATATTAAACTTGTGAGATTAAGAGTAGAAACAACAAAGAAGATGAGTTGCAGTAGCAATAGCGATTGTGAGTTGGCGAAGGAAGTCGACAGATAAGGGTTTTATAACCTTTCAATATAAAGAAACGTGATTATTGCAAACGTCCTGAAAAATCTTCACGTCTGCAGCCAATAAATGTTAAGTTGCAGATCATACCTTTTGACTTGATCCAACGATTAGGGATTGATAAAGATCAACCGACACGATTCTTGCTGAAAAAGCTTTGTTGAGTCATCATAGAATACGTCGACAAGTTGTGTTTTGCGATGCATCGAAAAAAAAAGATGACTTTTATTCCTGCATAGAATTTAAAAGGAAACAAATAAAAGTGAAATGAAAAGAGGAAATGAAAAAATGAGTTGACATTATTTAAATGTGACCAGATTAATAGTCTCATTTGGTTCTTTGACATTGGGGCTCACATAGTGCTTCAGTCGTTGGCCATTCACCTTGAATTGGTGCCCATCCTTTAGATTTTCAATTGTCACCACGCCATTTTGAAATGCTTCGACAACCTTAAAGGGGCCTGACCATCTTGAACGCAATTTACCTGGATAATGTGAATTAAACAAAAGTACTAACTAACCATGATTAAATTATCGACGGAAGATGATATTGTCTTGTCATCTCTTAGTCTTTTCTTTGTATATTGCAGCATTCTCATAAGCATTACGGTGAATTTCTTCTAGTTCAGCAATGTGAAACAACCTCTTCCTTTCAGTAGCGTCGTAGTCCATATTCACCTACTTGATCGCCCATATGGCCTTATGCTCAAGCTCAACTGGCAGGTGACATGACTTACCAAACATGAGCTGATACGATGACATCCCCAAGTTTTATAAGCGGTGCAAAGCGCCCACAATGCATCATGTAGTCGCGAAGACCAATCTCTTCTAGATGGATTAACCACCTTCTCAAGGATACTTTTAATTTGCCGATTGGAAACCTCCGCTTGGCCATTTGTTTGTGGATGATACGTTATGGCCATACGATACTTCATACCATATCTTTTCAATACTATCGCCACTTGGTTGTTGTGAAAATGAGTATCTTGCTCACTTATTAATGCCCTAGGTTTTCCAAATCTCGTAAGGATGTATGTGTTACAAAAGCGCTTTTTGACATGGCACCATTAAAAGCCCCAAGCAGTGATGGGTATCATGCCTTCTTTTACCAAAGTTAGTGAAAGCAGGTTGGCGCCTCTATTTGTGAGTGGGTCAAAAAAGTATCTTTATGTGAGTAGATTGATTTGGATTTAAACAATACCCTGCTTGTACTTAGCACTAAAGTCCAGAACCCAGATAATTTTGCTTGATTTCGCCCTATCAGCCTTTTCTCCATCCTTTACAAACTGGTTATAAATGTAATAGAAAATCGCTTCAAAGTTATCTTTCTAAAGATCATATCTCCTGAGTAGGCTAGCTTTGTAGTAGGTAGAAATATAACAGACAATATCATTATCGCTCAAGAGGTTGTCCACTCTATGAGAAGCAAACAGAAGAATAGAAAATGGATGTCTATTAAAATCGATTTGGAAAAAGCGTATGACCGTGTGTGCTAGGAATTCATAGACGCCTTGCTATACAGGTTGCAAATATCCCTAACTTCTTTCGCAATGTAATTATGTCTATTATTTCTAATTCTTCTATGCAGATTTTGTGGAATGGGGTTCCAACTCAAAAATTTAAGCCAGCGAGGGGTGTTCGACAAGGCTACCCTTTATCCCGTTATATGTTTATTCTATGCATGGAGTGGTTGGGTCACAATATCTATTCTGCCATTGATTCTTTTAATCGGTTACCTATACGACTGTCAAGTACAGGTCCACCACTATCTCATCTTTTCTTTGTAGATGACTTGATCCTCTTTGGTTATGCGGATAAGCGTCAAGCGAAGATTATTAAAGGAGTCCTGGATAATTTTTGTGATTTCTTAGGGCACAAGATTAATATGCGGAAAACCAACATCTTTTCACAATGTGTGGATGATACCTTAGGGCGGTGCATAAGTAACATTCTAGGCTATCAGAAAGTGTAGAACTTGGGAATTTATCTAGGAGTGCCTCTTTTTCATGAAAAGGCAACAAATAATACTCTACAATTCATGGCTGACAGGGTGTGTAGTAAGCTTTCAAGTTGGGATTCTTAGAAACTATTCTTAGCTATTAAGGTTACTTTCGTAACAACCCGTTTTTTAGTGGTGTCGAAAATAGTGGTTTCGAGACCATACTCTGGCGTGTTGGTCCATAAATATTAATTAATTTAATATTTATGAAGTCAGTAGCATCGTATTAAATTTTGATTATGGAATTTGCAGATTAGATAGTTAATTAAGGAAGGACTAGATTGTAAAGACTTCCAAAGTTAAGTTCTATTGGTTAGAGGACTAAAGGAATAATTAAGCCAAGACTTCGTAAATTGTGAATTTTAATGTTATTATGCATTTAAATGAAGCTTAATTAAAAGGAAAATTAAGATTAATTTAAGTTTATGTTAAGAAGTCTTAAAATTTACAAAAAGAAAAAAGAAAAAAGAAAAACCAAAGTATATATATAATAAAATAAAGAAACAAAGATGACATTTTCATCTTTTTCTTCTTCTTTCTTTACACGGTCGAACCTAGGGAGGAACTAAGGTTTCCAATTTTCCTTACTTTGAAGCCTTGATTTAGGTAAACAAATCTTGTTCGTTTTTAGTAATTTTTATGTTTTTAAGTTCATATTAGCTTAATCTAGCTAGCCCAACAACTAATTTGTGAAACTGTCAAATGTTATAAATTTTTCCATTGATGAATGAGTTGTTTTTTGAAAATTTATGGAAGTTTTACAATCTTGGTGGTTAGATTTGATTGTTTTGTAAAGTAGTTTTTGATGATTTTCACATTTAAGGACTGGATTGTTAAAATGATAAAAGTGCATGTATTAGATGTGAAATAATTACACGTAAAGGTTGTTATGAGTTTATTAAAGGTCCGGTTAGTGATGAATTTAAATAAAAATGGGCATTTCGCATGTTTGGGACTTAAGGACTAAATTGAAAAAAAGTGAATTATTGAGGGTAATTTTGTAAAAATACCAAAAGAACTTAATTGCATAAAATGATTTAAATTTCATGTTGATTGAGATAATTGAATGATTTAATGTATTAGATCAAGAACGAGATGTGGGTAGTGGGAAAGGAAAGGTTGCAAAATAATCCTTAGAATTTAGTCATATTCGCAATTTCATCCGGTAAGTCCGTACTATCTACTTTTCAATTTAATGCTTTGCAATATAAAGATTCTTGTATATATATATATATGGACTGAAATGGAAGACTTAAGAATGTCATTATGTATTCTAGCCCGAAAGAGTGTTATTCTGTATCTGGCACGAAAGAGCATTACTCTGGGTTTGGTGAATAAGCCATTTTATGAATCTAACTTGAGTGTGAGCAATAATCTGGACTCAAATTAGCTATATCTTTGTAACGACTCGAGTAAGCATATTTGGTTACAGTTGAATCGAGATAACATTTATATTCCTGTTTATTCTCTTTTAAAATGGAATATGTTATTTTGGTAAGTTAATTGTTCATACGAACTTACTAAGCTTCGTAAGATTACCCGTGAAATTGTTTATTGTTTTGTAGATTTCATTTTGTTATTAGAAGATAGGATCATCTTGACGAATCACATAATCTCGGGAGCACCTTCGGTAGTTTTTGTATCACTTGGCTTATATGGCATGTAGTAGGAGGAATATTGTTTGAATTACTTATGTGTGTATGAAGTTGTTTAAGACATGAAAGTGAAAGAATGTTGGAAACCATTTGGATGACTAATGCATGTTTGTGACTTGGATATTAGTATGTATTGAAATGGTAAAAATGTTTGTTTGAATATTAGAAAGATTTTAATGGTAGGTTATATATATATATATGTATGTATGTATATGTATATATGTATATTGGTTATTTGAATTAATTTTATATAACAATAAGGATAAATGGTTACAAGATGTATGCATGCCTTAACTAGTTAGGAAATTATTACACAAATTTTAGGTTATTTGAAGGTTCACACAACCTGTACACATGCCATCACACGGGCGTGTGCCCTGAATGTCAGGAGCAGGATTTACACGGGCAACACACAGGTTGGGACACGGTCGTGTGGCCCTATTTTGTAATGACACACGACTCAGAACACGATTTCTCACACGGGCATGTGGTAGTAATTCGTATGGATACATGGTTTGTGACACGACCATGTGCCTGTATTTCGAGATTGCACATGGTTTGAGGCACGGGCGTGTAAAACAGGGCACACGGGCATGTGTTTGAGACACGACCGTATGACCCCTGTTGTGGGAAAAATTAAAATTATCGTGTGGAATTTCTACTGCGATTTAATCAGGTCCCTGATAGTTTGAAATGTTGTAAATGAGTATGAAATATTTAATTGAGTTGTAAATTGGATTGATGATTGTAATTGTATGAAATGGTATTTGAATTGTATTTGTTAATTGTTGTAAATGGTTAGAAAGACTTTGAGACCCTAATCGATGACGATTTCGGGTTTCGAGTGTTACAACTCTAGCTCAATCGATGTTGCTTGCAATCCCAAGCTATTTCATGCAGACTATGATGATCCTTAAAGGTTTGTGTGACGAAATTGAAAAAATAGTCAAGCAATCCATATGGGGATCTTACAATAAGGTTAAAAAGATGGCTTTGGTGAGTTGAGATTCGATGTGTCAATCTAGGGATCATGGTGGTCTTGGGTTAAGGCATTTGAGGGACCACAATACTTCTTTTATAATGAAGATTGGTTTCAATATTGCAACAAATTCCAATACTCTATAGGTTCAAATTCTCAGGTAGAAATACAGAGTGCAAGTTGGCTTACTAGATACTCTGACGAGTGGACATGGATAATTTCTGTGGCACTCTCTCTCCAAATTTGGGTCTCTTATTTGAGAGAACATGCTTTGGTCAGTCAGTAATGGAAATGATATTAATTTTGGGAAAGACCTTTAGATTCCAAAGGTTGGACCTATGATAAAGCAGATCCCATTAGCTTCAAACCTTAGCATGGACTATTCTCTTAGGGACATGGTTACAAGTGATGGTTCTTGGAATCTTGAATTCTTTTGCCTTTGGTGTATCGAGGATATCATTGCTAGGTTTGTAAGTATCCCACCTCTTCACCATCTACAAGACCGAATAGGATTTTATGGGGGAGTTCTTTGACGAGTTCTTTCTCTTTGAAAAGAGCTTATGGTAAACTTTGGGAGGAAGATTAGAATTTGAAAGAGTCTATTTGGCAGCTTCCATGGAAGTATCAAGGACCCCAATGGGTTAGATTCTTTATTTGGCTCACTTTAAACAATAGATTACTAACGAATGCGAAAAGGGTAAGACGAGGAATAGGGAGCGACAGCACGTGTCGACTTTACGGGCATGACTCGAAAGAGCTTCTGTATGTCTTTAGAGATTTTCCTGTGGCTAGAGACATTGGAATAAGCTTATGCATGTGGAAAAGCAAGTTCATTTTTACTCTGGATCTCTTTCTGAATGGATGAAGAAAAATCTCCAATCATTCCTTCTTCTGGTTTGAATGAGATTGATTGGCCTTGTCTTTTTTGGAAGCTTGCTTTGCTTATATGAAAGAATCGCAACAATTTTGTTTTTCAGGATATCACCTAGAGCACAGAGGAAATCATCAAGCTCTCCTATAGTTGGGCAAGTATATGTTTGTTTCGAGGTTTCCCTCATAGAGGACACATAATGCTTCTACCAATTCGCATTTGACACACAATTGGGTGCATTTGAATCAATGGATCGGTCAAAAATGAGGATGACTTTGCAGTAGTTGGGGGCTTGGTATGGGATTGCAATGGTAAATGGATTTTTGGCTTTTGCAAACATCTGGGTTGCTGTTAAGTGTTAGAGTCTGAACTATAGGGCATCTTGGATGGGTTCTGGCACTAGATAAGGGTTTCCAATGTATTTTAATTCAAATTTATAGTAGTTAAGCTGTTAAATCCATTCAAGAAACATCTATTGGAAGTTCCACATCAACTCTGGTTAGGAGAATCCATCAGCTTTCATCAAAAGTCCTCCATTGGAGTATTATGCATATCCCTCGAGACGAGAACAAGTTGGCAGATAGATTGGTTAAGCAAATTCGCAACAAAAGAACAAGATTACGGCTTTTGGAAGATCCTCGTTTAAGGGTCTAGTTTAATTTCTTTGGATTGTTTTTTTTTTTGTTACACCAAAAAAAACTTTATCTAATATTTTGAAAAAAAAAAAAGAAAAAAAAAATTCATATCGAATTCGAAATGCCATACTATTATTACTTACTAATTCATATTTCATATGGTGAATGCGTGGTCTTTTTTTTTTCTTTGATTTTCTTTCCATCAAATAAAAAAAACTCATTGACACCTAGCGTGAGGGAATACTAGACGTTTGGTAATTTCTCCTCCGGCCAAGAGAAAAGATCCCATTGAAGTGGTCAATCTCATGCATATTGTAGCACAAATTGCATAGACAATAATATTAATCTTGCATGCGAGTTTGGATTAACTATTGTTTTGAAAATTTTAAGTAATAAAAAACTAAATAATAAATTTATATTTCAATTATGTTTAAAATTAAGTACTAAACTATTCTATTGATATAATAGTAAAATTTAAGTAATAAAATATAATTATATTATTTAATAATAAATCTTAAATTTTGAAAATTATTTTTTCATAATTTTAATTTTATTTTTCTTTCGAAAAATTAAATCTTAACAGCCTATTTATGCATATAAATTAAGGATTTATTAGAGTAATGAAAGTATAAGAATTTATTTATATAAAATGTAGGCTATATTTTGCCTGCTAATTTTTATTTGTAATCTAATATTTTGTCAAAACATCATCATATATAACTGGTTTCACCTTTAAAAAAAACAAGTATGAGATAAAATAGTTAAAAGAAGGATTGCTCCAATGAGAAGAGATGATATGAAACTGTGATTCCACGTTATTTCAATCATTTTTCAATAGGAGAATGATAAATAAAAATTTTTCCCTGATATTTAATATTTTTAATTGGATTTAAAATTTTTCGAAAGAAAAAGAGCTGAAAATAAGAATGCACTAAAAAATTAACAGAAGAAATTTATTGATTAATTATAGCTATACCACACAATAATATATCCCGGATTAATGGATTTAAGCACATGGCAACCTAAAAAACTCTAGCTTTAAGGTTCTAAAAAAACATATGGATGCAAATTACACAATTACAATCAACTAAGGATCGAAAAATATACTCCTTAAGTTGAATTTTTCATGTATAGAGAAAGATTTAAGTTAGGACCCAACCCTGAAAGCTTCCATTGATGGCCAAAAAAAGCTACTAAAAGTTCAAAAGAGGATATGATTGAAGCCTTTCGGCCAATTATTTATCATCAGTTTGCAAATGAGACTTCATGAGATTGTTCATCTCCTTTGTAATGGCTGGAATGCAACTTGAGCTCCTTGCGATCCCAGTTTTATTTTGAGCTCCTCGATGATGATGATCCCTAGGGCTAATAGATTGGGACCTTGAACCTTTCCTCAATATCTCTCTCATGGCTTCAGCCGTCAACAAAGCTGGATTAGCCCTTCCGATTTTGTTAAAACGAGCACAGGTGTTCATATGTGCAGTCAAAGCTTCCTCTATCTTGCACTTGCCACCATTGCTGGCCTTCTTCTCCATCTCTTCTTTCACCGCTTCGCCACATAACCCGCATATCCATTTACCTAAAAACTTGTTCCGGACTCGCTCGATGTACTCCGCGGTGTACTCTTCGCTCATCCCGCAACACTCGCACTTGGCATCGTCGACTTCTGATATCGGCGGCAGCTCTTTCTCATCGACCGGCGATGATGCTTCTTTGTAATTATCAATCACTTCTTTGCTAAGTTGGAACGAGATATCGGATATGGTTCGATGGAGGCTGTCGTTAGAGAGTCTTGGTGGCTTGGAGAAGTTGGTCCTGCTGATAGCCTCTCCATGCGGTGCCATGTTAAGAAACAATAACCCAAAGTGTTGATATTGATGAAGAACCTTAGGGAAGAAGTTGGAAGATATAGAGGGTTAAGTGCATGAAACGATCATATTTATAGCGATAATGGGATCCCTTTTTTTCAAGTGAAAATTGTATGTATGGATCTTGTGGACTCACATGTCGGCTATCAGCAATATGTTTGCATAGAAAAGGGTTAGTTTATAGCCTTAAAAACATTCTAGATTTTTCATGAAAGGTCGACTTGTTTTGGCTTTCGGGTTTAAACCTAACTGTTCATCTACCTAAGGAGACAGGAGGCAGGAAAAAGACCAAGTTTTGAGGATATTTTTTTTTATCAAGTATCCACTTTTTCACGATTATTATTTTATTTGGGCAGTTGAGTAGGGTTCCTCATGCAAAATTTTCACATTAATTAGTTGGTTGAAAGGGTTTCTTCTTACTTTAATTAGCCTACATTGGAAAGTAATTTGTTCTACAAAGCATGCAAAAGAGAGTTGGATTCACATGAGCGTCTAAACTAGCCATAAGCACCTTAGCCAAAGAAACAAAGCACCTTTTTTTTTTTTCTTTTCTTTTGAGAACACCATTAAAAGGAAAGAAAGGTTCGGGCTTTATGAATCAAAATCTCCAAAACCATAAGAACCTGAGAGATTCACGAGAACGCTACAAGCTGGAAAAAGAAAAGAAACGAAAAAAAAAACAGTAGCCGGTAAGCACGAGAGAGTGTAAGAGAAAGGGAGTTGATGTTAGGTTCTTTGTATAAAGAAAAAAAGGGTAATGTTATAATAAATATGAATTCACATTTCACCTTCAAAAATATAAAAAAATGTTAAAATATTTCATAAATTTCCGTACTCTTCGTAATTTTAAAATTTAGTTTTTTTTTTTCCGAATTTTTTCTTATCTTTTGTTTTACCCAATGACGGTGTCATCTTTCGAATTGGCTATCACTCGTCTTTTTCTTCCTCTCATTAACCATTTCTTTCTTTCTTCTTTTCATTCACTCCAAATGTCCTCTCTCTTTTCAGTTTACAAATCTATTTTGTGGATATCTTTGTTATTTTCAAAAGTTGTGATGGACATATGACGGTGCCTCTTGTTCAATAAAACTCCATCGATCACCATTAATTTTTCTAAAAAAAGTGGATGGCTCTTCGTCAGCTTCTTAATATGTTTCTGTTTTGAGAGTATTTCAGAATAATAAATGATTTCTCGAGTCGATTTAGGCCCGTATTGTCTTAAATTTTATATGTTTTTTATTTGTTTCTTGATTGTTTAATAAGTATCAGTTTTAAAAGTTTGTCTTCTTTTGTAGCATGTTTTTTAGTCTTGCTTATGCATGTAATCTTTTTTTTGCAAGTGATTTTAGGGATGATTTTGTTGTCATCCTCTCTAGTTTAGCGAATGCTCGATTTTTTTGTCGATTTTAGCTCGTCGCTTTGGACCATACGGGGCTGATTTTCTTATCATATTAAGTGCTTGCAATCACTCCAGAAATGTCGTGTTTGAATGGTGACAAAGTCAATTGTAACGTGTCATAATGTTCTATTGATGCTGAGGCTAAAGCCTTTGTCGTGTTGATGGAGCTTGTCCTTCACCATCTACGACGAGTGTTGTTATTTTTTCCTTGAATTGTATGATTCCATTCATTAAATGAATTAATGAATTTACCTTTCAAAAAAATTATTAATACTGTTAAAATTATTCAAATTACTTACAATGTTATGTTTTTTAGTTAAATGGGCACCAAGTGAGTATTTCTTATTTTAAAATCTCACGTCAACAATATAAAAAAAGAATTGACACCGGTAACAATTTAACATAAATTAAAAAATCTAAAAACTAGAGGGACTAAGTTCCTAAAAATAAAAATACAAAAACTAAAATTTAAATTTGTGAAGAATATTTTCATATTTTAATCTATCAAACTTATAGCTTTGGATTTTGTGGTTTTAGCCCCTAAATTCTTAACCAAACTCGAAGCTTTACAATCAGTTTCCACAATAAACTTATACGAATTCAATCATCTTCATGCTCTAAAAATACCCAAAGTTTCTTTCACTATGATTGGTCCATCCATACTCAAATCTGAGTAACCAATGTGTTATATTATTATATTTGGTTCCTTTAATTAGGTGTAAAACTTTATAGTTTGATTGATGGAATCTAATTCAAATTTTATTAGATATTCATTTGGCACGGATTCGAATCATGTTATTCTTATTCTCTCAATCCTATTATTGTATATATAAAAAAAAAAATCTATCAATAGCAAGGACTAAATTGAATAACTCAACACACTTGCCCAGTGACCAAATCGAATAAATCAACAAATGTGTTCAGGGGCCAAATTAAATAGACCAGAAAATACGTCTGGGCACCAAATCAAATTAATCAAAAAATACATTTAGGGATTAAAATGAATAACTCACCAAATACGTTCAAGAATTAATTTGAATCGTTCATCATTATTTAAATAAATTTAATCACATAAAATGAGTTTTGTTTTATGATTTTTTAATATTATTTGAATTTTTTTTTCTAAGTTTAGTTCATAAATAATTCTAAAAAATAATAATTTTTTAACAACCTTTTAAATTATTTTCATTATTTTAATCATAGAAAAATTAAACTTAATTATATATTAAATAAAAAATAAAATTCAATTCGATTTCAAATAACTATAACCTCGATTCATGTAGATTTTTGTTTTTTTATTTTTATTTTTCTTATTCAACCCTGTCACACAATCAATTACCTAAGCACATGACAATTCAATCAGACAAACTAATCTTAAAGTGAGTATCAGAAACTGAAGAACCTTAAAGCTTTGAAAGTTGGTAGCAAGATTGACAATAAGCTTCTAAGGCAACAATCAGAGAAGAAGGTGGCTACAAATGGTGAAGCAAGCAACATAGTTTTTTCTACTCAACAAGATAATTTTTATTGAAAAAATAAGGTGAAAAACACCATTCAAATTACAGGAGACAACCTAGTGGTGGAGTAAAAAAAAATTTCTTCAGGGTTAGAATTAAATTGTATATTTTTATAATAGTATAAATGTAATTTCATCATTTTAATAGCATATATCTTTATTATATTTAAAGGGTTGCATTAAATTTTTATCATTTTGAGAAGTTAAAAGTGTAATTTTATCATTACTAATTTAAAATTTTATAAATTATAAAAGGCCTAAATTAAAAATTTACAATTTTAAGGGACTATAATATATATATATATATATACAAAGAGAAAAATTGTAAAAATCTTAAACCCTGAGGGTCCTACTTATATTTTGAAAGAGCCATAATGTAAATTTATAAAGAATTAAATTAAAAAAATTTAAACTTGAGGAGACCATGACCCCTTTGAAGTTTACCATGGCTCCGCCACTACGAGAACCTAAGTCAACTTGTACAAATACCCTATTTGAAGACTCATAACACCAATGCCACCAACAAAAGCAGTAACAATAGAAGAACCAGGAAAAAAAAAAACCACACAATTAAAGCTCATGAGTGTTCAAATTTCAATTAAAATTGAATTAATCGATCGAATCAGTCTAATTCGGCTAATCGGTCGGTTAACCAATCTAGTTCGGTCAAAAGTCGATTAAAGGTATTTTGAAATTTCGGTTAACGGTTAATTCGATATGAAATCAGGTAATTAACCGAAATAACCAAACTTAATAAATAATATTATATATTATATGTATTATGCTATTACTAATTCGGTTAATTTGGTCAAATGAACATTGTCAATTTTTTTATATGTTTTATATTTGTTTTAACAAAAAAAAAAAACCTATAAATTTCGGTTAATTCGGTCGGTTATATTTTGGTTAGGTTAATTTAAAAAAATCGATCTAATTAACAGTTAAAAAATTAAAAAGTTCGATTAATTAGGTCAATACTAATTTGGTTCAATTAAATGTTTGAAAACCCGGGTATGATACCTTCAGAGTCAAGAGCTAGCCAATGAGTAGAAGAAAACAATATTCTTCTTACCCGAATGCCCTACATTCACAAACGAAGTAAGAAGTTCAGCCAACATTCAAATTAAAGCCTCACCACTCATCCTTCGTAACTCAATTTGAACCAGTTCCTCATAATCATGCCCGTCAGCTCTTAAACCCCAAAGCATACCCAATTCCTACGCTTCTGTAACCTCTTCCAATATTAGTATTTTCGATTCTTGAAATCAGAATCAGACAGCGATTCATTAGCCAACTTGTTTGATGGAGTTAAAAAAGTTGATAGGCCTCTTCTCCTTCTCCTTCTCCTTCTCCCACTACTATTTTTAAACGCCTTATTCCCAAGCTCCAAGCAATACACAGCCCATGGAAAGCCTCCCACAAGTCTACTCCGATCACAAAACATCGACCGGACATCCAAACCTTGTTATAGCCTCTTATCACCCCAACCGACGAGGCTAGCCCCGTCTTACTCCTCAAAGCACCATATGAGTTGATCTTATGCCATCGTAGATCTGGTGCTATTCATTTGATTAAACAACATATTTTCCTTCCATCTTTGGAATTAAGGTAAGCATTCAATCGAATCGAGACGAATTGAGTGAAATAATTTTGAGTTAGCCAAGTTAACTAAGTCTTATTTTATCATCTAACGTGATTTGAAATATTTTTTTTAAAGTAAAAGTAAATTTGAATTTGAGTCGAATCGAATTGAGTGAAATTGTTCGAGTTAAATTTAAAAAAAAATAACCATGTCAAATTAAAATCGTGTTACAATATAAGTAATTCCATTATAGAGCACACAAATTCTAAATCATGTATATTTGAAAACTCTTTCAAAGTAAAAGAGTGAAAAAAAAAAAGATACTTTAGTATGATAAATTTGAATTAGTAATTTACTTGTTTAGGTCCTCAAAATTATTATTTTTTTGAAAAATAAAAATTTGTTAACCTTTTTTTATATTTTTTAGAATTTTTAAAAAAATTTATAATTTTGAAAATTTATTAAATATTTTAATTTTTGTTAAGAGGGACTAATTTGTTCATTTTTTAAATTGAAAGGGACCAAAAGAATATTTATACCAATTTGTTATTAAATTATTCGAATTGTAAAATTCAACTCGAATCAAACTCCGAATTACTTATTCAAGTAGACTCGAAAAATCAAATAACTCAATTCGATTAACTCGAAATTTGAAAACTTTTTTAAGTTAAATTAAATTTTGCTCACCCATAAGAATACACAAGTTGTTCCTCATCCTGCATTCGACAAAGCATTCATTTGCATACTTTTCTACAATGTGCTCTCCCACTCAAAATCATCTTCAAGATGTTAGAGTTTGTACAAATATATTAGAGTTAAATTAAATGTTAGATAAAAGTCTAGATGATACATATAATTGTACCTTAATATACGAGATGGGGTCGAAAGCCCATCTCATATAATGAAGAGTGAAAAACCTTAATCTCTTTTAAGGTTCCCGCTATTCATGAATTACTATTTTTTATTAAAATAATATGATCTAATTACCCCTTGTTCAAGTAAAATTTTTGTATTGTTTTTTTTTTATAAATAAAAACTATGAGATGACCTTATTATACGTGTTGTTAAGCATTATTACTCAGTTAGAAAAGTAGTGGTAATTTATTTTTAGAAAATATTCTATTTTTTGAAAAGCTTAAAATTTCTTGAACCATAGAGAGAAACTAACTTTTTGGCTGAATGTTAATACAAGTTTTCGTTTTATGTGTTTGATTTGTTTTGATTGAGCTAAAATTCAAAGCAATTCGGGGTTTAAAGATAACGGAAAAGATTGTTTGGTAGGAAGTCGGAAAAATGATTAGCGCAATTCGAAATTAAGCCATACTTAGGATGATGAACATCTTAACCATCAGATCAAGTTCATTAAATTATTTGATTTAAAGGTGTTATACAAATATTCAAAAAAGATATTATATAAAATTTTTAAAAATAAAGTAGCCTCAAAATATCATTTACTAATACATATACAAGATATTTTTTAGTAAAATTTTAATTGAATTGGTGTTGTATACAAATGATTTTTGAGTAAATTTTCAATTGAATTGGTATCCGTGGACTAAAAGTGAACATTGAACTTCACTAGTCTATAAATAAGATCTGTCGGCTTTCAAGATTCAATTTCAGCACACATACTCATAGGTTTTTTTTTTAAAATAATAATAATGTGGTAACATATTATTTGATATTTGAGTTGAACTTAAATATTTAATTTAATACTTAAGTTTTTTTACAAAAAATTTGTACCCAAGTTTGGTTTTAATATTCAAAATGATACGAGTTTTATCAATTTGGTACTTGAGTTTTTTTTTTATCTCAATTAAGTACTTGAGTTTAATTTCAATATTTAATTTGATATTTAAGTTTTTGTATCCAATTAAATACCTATGTTTTCTTTTTATAGAGCATGACCACATTTGGGGGTGAAGGTTGCCCCCAAAATTGAAATAATTATATTTTAAACCTCTTAAATTTTATAAATTTATATATTAATATATGCTAAAATTATAGCTTGACTCTCCAAAAATAATAAAAAGTTCAATTTAGATCTAAAGACAGTAAAAATATAAGCTAATATAATGGTGAATCGAATTTTTTTTTGCCTTGCCCTTGAGCCACTTGATATCATTTTATTTGAGTATCAAATTAAACATTAAAATTTCATGTTCAGCGCTCAAAATAAAAAATTTATAATTTAAACACCTACATTATATAGTTCAATAATTTTGATCATCCCCGTTAAAATATGTAATAGAAATCTGTAATGACATTTTTCTTTTAATTAATTTTCTATGTGATTAAAGTAAAATCCATATAATTATTATTCATAAAAATTATTATTTTAGTCCTCAAACTTTAATTTGATGTAAATGAGGTAAAATCCTAAAAAAATTGAGATATTTGCGGAACATTTTACAAGAATGCCGGCCGTCACCACTGCTGGTCAAGTCTTCTTTGAGGATGTTGCTGGATTTTCCATTGGGCTTCTCATCAATGTTCTCCAATGAATGTCAGCCAGTGATTAAAATAAAAACTTTTTTATTTTCAATACCTAAAATGAAAATTGTTTATAGTTAGGTGACCATGTGTGCAATTTACCATAATAATAATAACCTTCCCCGCCCTCTCACCGTATCCGATTTGTTGTGACTTGTCAGATTTTGACTGTAAAGTTGTCTCAGGTAGGATCAAAAGAGCTCAGGCCAAAGCATAGCACCGCACCATAAATCCCACCGCTACGCCTCTCTCTCTCTCTCTTGACTGAGAGAAATGGAGGCATTATTGGTGAATTACGTTGAGAAAAGCCTGGAGCAATACATGCGAAGAAACGCCGTTTTCCTCTGCGAACGCCTCTATGCTGAGTTTCCTTCGGAGGTTTCCTCTTTATTTTCCATTCTTCAATTGTTTTCCTTTTCTTTTATTCTATTTGTTTTTGGAATTGAATCGAAACTTTAAACGTGTTATTTTTCCTGTTACTGTAGGTGAATTTACAATTATTGGCTAGATGTTACTTGAGTAATAATCAACCTCACTCTGCATATTACATTCTTAAAAGTACTACTTAACGTTTTCGTTTGATTTCTCTTTTTAATGATGTTAGGGAATGATACTGGTATTTTGAATTGATGTTTGTGTTTATTTGTCCTGATTTCAAGGTATGCAAATGGCTCAGTCTCGTTACTTGTTCGCAATTGCGTGCTTAGAAATGGATCTCTTTTGTGAAGCGGAAGCTGCATTGCTTCCTATTGAAGATCTATGTGCTGAGGTATGTGATCACCTTTTGGAAGTCGATTATAATGATGAAAAGGGTGGTTTGCGATATCTGCTTATTGGCTATTTATTTGAATTTCACGATCATATTTGTTATTACATGCATGTAGGTTCCAAATGGTGCTGCTGTCCAATATCTTCTCGGCGTTATTTATAGGTTTTTTCTGCCACTTGCTTTTTATGTTTTATGTTTCTTCTCATTTTTCCAAGCTTTATAGGAGTACTGATATGGTAAGCCTATCATTCATTGCAGTGTTCTCTTTCACTAGATTAGTGGCTTTCCTTGACTGTACAGTTTCGATGAGAAAGTAACCCTGAAATCAGAAAATTCCCTTCGTAATTTCTTCCAAGGAGAATTGGATGGACAGCACATTTTCCTGCTAATTAGTTGGGAGAACTTTCCATTTTACATCGAATGATCAAAAATTTTTACTTTAGATAAATCAACCACTGTTGTTTTATAATTGAATTAGCATTCGTTACTATTCCACTAACACTAAATACTGTGCTAGTTTATTCACGTGCCAAGTTTATAGCATGAATCATACTGAGTCTAAGCTATTCGAGAGAGGCCAGATTTATTCATACAGATTGACATTTAATACTATGTTATACTTTCCTTTTCATTTGGGCAGGATGTTACTTGTGTTGGCTTGCTATATTGTCATTGTCTTTCTCTCTTTTCACTACAATATCTTTGTTCTGTTTTTTTTTTTTCTCCACAGGGACACCGATAGGAAGAATAAGTCTATTGAACACTTCAGGAAGGCTTTGTCAATTGACCCTTTGTTTTGGGCAGCATACGAGCAACTTTGTATTCTAGGTCAGTGATTTTTGTACAGATTAAGTCAGAAAGATTACATAATTTTAAGCTTTGGCCTTATTATTATTTTTTTCTTCTTGTAATATAAACAAAATTTCCCTTAGAAAGATAAGAAAAAGAATAAATACTTGTGCAGAGTCTGTGTAGTGTTACAATTAACTTATAACTATAATTTTCAGTTGTAGGTGTCTATCTGCATAATAATTAATTAACATGTTGTTGACAAGGCTTAAGTGTATTTATTTCAGGTGAGGCAGAGGAAGCTGCTGTTTGCTTTGGTGATGCTAGTGTTCCTTGTGTTCAAGGGCATTACCTAGGTAATGCATCAAGTTGTTTACTAATAGCTGATACTGATCATAGCTCGGATTCTTCTCAAAGATTTGGCTTAGAATATTTGAGTCGAAGCCATTTAAAAAAAAGGGAACGGAACAATATCAGAGATATCTGTGAGAATAATCATGGAGGACCTATTTTAACAGGAGCTGTTACGCAAAGTAAAAACAGCTGTTGCAGTACATCGTTTTTAAGTACTCCTTCCCCTGTTCCCACACAAGTAAGTCATTTTTGGGTAATTAAATAGTTAATCTATTTGAATTGTTGTGAAATACTTATTTCATATCCTTGTACTAGCTTTAACTTGTTTAGTGATTTAGCATTGTGTGCATGTAGGTTTACATGTATATTATATTTTCTTAGTTGATTAACTGCATCTTTTTTTATACTTAATCTGGTGAGCATATTCTAGGCAAGCAAGCTTGTCATACATAGTCTTGCTCTGTTCAACTTAGTACCGTATTCGGATTTTAGGACTACTATTTGCAGGCTCTTGGAGGCATCAATTCTTCAAAAGCAACTTGGTTTTTGTCATTATGTTGAATGCTTTGGATGCATGCAAATTATTTCAGGGCATTCTTAACCATGATTTTCAGAATATGACATTGTAGGTAAAATGAAAATATTTTAAAATTTAGAATTGATATTAACAACTTTTAACAGAGAATTGGGGATGCAGAAAAGATTTATCAGTTCATATGCAAGGAATTATTGATTTTATAGTTTCTAAGATATATCACTTACACAGCTTTACATTTGCAAAGAAGATGGCAGCATTTATCTACTCATTCAAATTTCATGTCATGAGAAGCCTTAGTTGATTTAAATTATAAATGATCTAGTTACTTGAACTTTGACACATTTGCTTAAATCCTTGTATGGTTGTATAGTAGACTTAGAGCAGCTGGTCTGTTAGGCTCTTCAGCATCAGTTATTTTCTTACTTTTTCATATGGATATGTTATTTATCTGTATCCATGTTGAACGTGTTTCTGAGATCTATGTTTTCACTCTTAAGCTATCAGATGTGGCTCCACCACCTCTAGTTAGAAACATACATCTTCGTCAAAGTGAAGACTCTCTAAGACGTAGTACTCAAGCTCGAAGGAAATTTGTTTGTGATAATGAATCAGCACAGGTTGTATTTACGCATTTATCTATGACAATTTCTCTATTACCTCCTTTAGTTTTAATAGTAATTTCCATTTGTTTGTTAAACATAGGCTCAACCATTCCTAATAAATTTTACTTGTTACATTCTTTAGGAGTCACGTTTCTCCTATGCTTGCATCATGAACATTGCATGTAATGCAACTTGTGTTTTGATAATATTGAAGTCATAATCTTACATCATCTAACATAATTAACAAATTATCTCTACATGTCATTTTGTCGATGAAGAAAAAATCTAGATATCTAGTATTGCCCTTGACATTAAAAAGTCGCCTTCTCTTTTGCTACACATACAGGATTTGCCCTTTTGACATCAAAATCGTTTTCTCTAGGTCAGAGCAACCTTTGAAATAATTCAAATCCATTTATATATTTAATAAATAAAATATTAGGGGAGAATGTATGTCTTGTGTGTATAGTTTTGGTAGGGGTTTTGCTTTCAGCTTGCTGAATTAGGAAAGAAGTATATTCAGAAAATGGTATGGCTATTGCGCACTGGTGTGCGGACTGTTTATCCCTAATTTGTAGGGTCACTTGTTCCTTCTTATGGATCCCTTAAACCTAAGTGAGAATCTTACTAGTTTTGTTAATCCCCTACTCTCCTTGTTTTCTGATTTTCTTAAAGATGCTAATTATTTTTCCTCTTTATTATATTGAGCTTGTTTTGTCTGTTTGCTTTCAGTTCCTATATCTTATTTTATTATATTTTGGTTGTATTGAAACTTGGAATAAGGTGCTAGTGACTGCAGGATGATGGTTGAACGGAGTGTTTTTGTTTTGTGGTTTGATATGGACTCAAACTATGCCATTAATTTTACTTTAACATCAACATTCTAAACTCGTAGGAATGCAATCTTTAATTGTCTTTGTAATTTTCTAGCTTTTTGCTTGTTAGAATCTACTTTAGGCTTATAGATGCATTTTCATCAGCTTAAATTTTTTTATTGTTTCTTTAACTATCACTTTTCTATTGCTTCTTAGGGGCGTTTCTTCCAGTTTAATTGTTTTAATTTTTCTATTATTATGTAACATTGCTAAAGTACATCATGCTTCTCCTCTTAATTTTTTTTCTAAAATGTGCTGCCTCTTCTGTTATGATTCTGAAGATTCGTGGCAGTTTATTTTTCGATTCAGGACTTCGTAGAAGTGCTAGATTAGCTGCAGGCCAGAGAAGCTTGAACACCTCACAAGGATCAGAAAGTAAAGCAAAAAGTTTGCATGCTTCTACTAAATTAAGCTCTCAGACTTGCTCTTCAACATTTTGTCAAGGTCAATTTCTTTTATTCAGTTCCTCTTTAACAAAATATTTGATTTATTAATTATGGTTAGTTTTTATTTTATATGTTAGACACATTTAACTTCAGGCATAACTATGAATTGAATTTAATATGTTGCATAATGTCAAAAATATTCATGTTTCATCTTTGCTTCTATGCATTTTTTATTGCATTTTTAAATTTAAACACTTTGATGTCATTTGTAGGGAAATCGATGGAAACTTATGAGGTTGCTGTATCAGAGTTCGGAGCAACTTCTTCATCATTATCTTCATCAACTGATGTTAAATCCATTCAGCATGAGATAGAAAATACAAAACTGAGCAGCTTTATCTCAGATAGTGCAACAATTAACTCTGGCATCTCAGATACAATGAAACTCCTGAGAACTCTTGGAGAGGGCTATAGGCATTTGTGTATGTTTAGATGTAAGGTATTGCTCCGTCAACTAAAACATGTTTTATCCTAAATAGTGAGCTTGAGTGCATATTTTTATAGTGTAGAAAAATGATTGGGGATACTTACTTATTTATGTTACAGGAAGCTTTAAATGTCTATCAAAGGCTCTCATCAAAGCAGTATAATACAGGCTGGATTCTTTCCCAGGTGATTTAGTTGTACCTGAGCTGTCCATTTTGTGAATCTATATTTTGTTTATATCTGCTGGCTTTTGAAAGGGAGTAATAAGTATTTCCTTTTCTGGTTTGCTTTCATCCTTGCTTAGAAGTTGTAGTATTTCATTGCAAATGGTGTACTACAAATTGTGTCTTATTCACAGTTTCAAGTTTTTGAGACATTGAAATATTTTTTATTTTAGGTTGGGAAAGCATATTTTGAGCTAGTAGATTACTTAAATGCTGATTATGCCTTTAGTCTTGCACGCCAAATATCTCCTTACAATCTGGAAGAGATGGATGTATACTCTACAGTTCTTTATGTGAGTTGTATTTACCCATGTTTTATCTTTGAGATAGATCATTCATTGATTGCCGCTTCAATGTATATATTAAAATGCAAATTTATTCAATTTTATATGCAATTTGAAACCCTTTAGTTTCTGCCTTCTACTCAAAGTAAGAAAGTGCTCCATGTTGCCTATTTATATTTCATTCTCCTAATGAAACCTTATCTTTTGCAAAGTTATTATCTTTCTGAGGTGCAGAGTTAAGTAATCTCCAGTCCAGAAATAACTACCAAGTTTATGGAGGGGAGAACTTTATAGGTTGTGGCACCCTTGAATCTTTGATTTGATAAGAAATCATTTGACAACAAAAACCACTTCCCTCCTCGTCAGTTATATTTGATTTTATCGCAAATATCAGACCTCAACTTCCCTCCTCGTCAGTTATATTTGATTTTATTGCAAATATCAAACCTCAAGTTGTTTTTTTTTTTAAGAAACGCCCATATTTCTACGGAGAAAAGCTTCATAATTTTTATGGCAAGGATGGAAAGTTGACTTAATGATGCTAACGTAGAATAAAGGAAAGGAGGTTGTGCAGTCTGGCTGTTGGATAGAAAAAACTTACTTTCTGCCAGACATACTTTTCTCTGCATTTACCATATGTTTTTTTTTCTTTGCAGCATTTGAAAGAAGATATGAAATTAAAATACTTAGCTCAGGAGATGATATTAGTTGATCGTTTTGCTCCACAAACATGGTAACTTCGGTAGACCTCTATGATCCTGTAAAATAGTTAAAATAATGTTATTTTTATTTTTTAACCCCATGCATGTCTGAGCTAAAGCATTTTTCTGCTGTTTTCGTTCATATTTATTCCCAATTATTTCTTCCTTCCAGATTTCTGTTGTAGTTGAAGATGACTACTTTGTTTGGACCATTAATTTTCTTGTTCATTATCTACAGTCAAGAAAACATGTTTCGGCAATCTGTGTGTGTGTTTCTTTTAGGGGGTGCAGGGAGTGGTTTGTGGTGGTGGGTAAAAGGACTAGAAGTTTATCCGTTGGATAAAAGTGCATTTCTATTTTATTCCTACATCCTCAAACTACATTTTATCAAATGATCTTGTCATTCATGATGGTTTTAATTATGGAATGCCTAATGCAGGTGTGCTATTGGGAACTGCTATAGTTTGCAGAAGGATCATGAAAGTGCACTCAAAAGTTTTCAGCGAGCTGTGCAGCTGAATTCTAGATTTGCATATGCACACACTCTTTCTGGTCATGAGTATGGTCTTACACTTGAGAATGGTTTTTAGACTCATCTCGATTAATTGAAATACTTAAAGAAAAGAAGAAAAGAAAAAGGGGTTCCCATCATGTGATTGTTGCAGGTATGTTATTATGGAGGACTATGGAAAAGGAGTGGAGTGCTACCAGAAATCTCTTCATGTTGATGCAAGACATTATAACTCCTGGTATGGGCTTGGGATGATCTATCTCCACCAAGATAAGTTTGAATTTGCGGAGCACCATTTTCGCCAGGCTTATCAGATAAATCCTCTTTCATCGGTTATCATGTACTATTTAGGAACCACTTTAGAAGCATTAAAGGTTTGGCCACTTCTATATTATCATTCTATACCTATAATTTTTTGCTACCTTAGGACTCAGTGACTACAATATGTTCTTATCATTGAACAGTTTTGCAATGCTCAAAATGTGCATCTTAAAAATGTTTGATCTGTTTAAACATTATATGTCTATAATACTGGCTGCCCCCTATTGGTCTTTTTTGTTGCTTGTGATATTGACTGCTGTTAGAACTTCTTATGCATCTTCTCTAATAAGCATTTAAGTTTATCCCCTTAATAAGTCGTAAATCAAATATGTAATGTTTAAAAGATAGAAGTATTGAACTAGTGGAGTCTTGTTTTTCTATGCTTGTCCAATTGAGAAATGTTTTTTTGTTTTTCTTTTTTCATTTTGCAGAGGAGTGAGGAAGCTTTGGAGATGATGGAGAAAGCTATTGTCATTGACAATAAAAATCCACTTCCAAAGTACAGCAAAGCAAAACAGCTGGTGACACTTGGAAACTTGAATGAAGCTTTGGAAATTTTGGAGGAACTCAAAGAATGCACCCCTCATGAAAGTTGCATTTATGCATTGATGGGTGCAATTTATAAACGGAATAAAAAGTATGATAAGGCAATGCTTCATTTTGGAATTGCTTTGGACTTAAAACCATCTATAGTTGATGTTGCTAAAATACAGGTAATATCCATCATCCTCTTCTTTCTAGACATCAATGTGGCTTGTTTCTGAAATGTTGCTTTCCTTGTTTCATCCACTTTTGTGCGTAGCAATTCAAATTATATAAATTATTTTCACAATTTTAATCAACTTATACCTGTTCTAAGCCTGAAAATATTTAATGACCAGACCACACCCTACTGTTAGGTTCATATTCATATAATTTTTTGGTCCAACCATATTTTAGAAGGTTATTAATGCAGCATATTTTACCTTCTAATCACTGGTATAACGGATTATACATGTAATGAAATAGGGAACCTAGTTGTCTGAAATGATTTTTTTATTTATTTCTTCATATCTCCAAATTTTCCTTTTTCTAGGGCATGTTTTATTTTTTCCTTTTGCATTTTTTATATACGATGTGAATGAATGAAGTATGATCCCTTCTCTAATTCTATTCTTGTGACCATAACAACGTTGATCATTGGTGGAATCCTTTTGGTTGACTGATATGGTATTTTCTTGCAAAGATGAGACTTCAAGGTGTTTTTTTCTATTGGTTATGAATCTATAAGTGGTTATCTGATTGAGGCCCTTGTACAACCGCCAATGCCCTTGGGGATGAAGTTGGATTTTATGAACTTAAAATTTGGAAAAGAAATAGCTATTCATCCAGAAAGGAGTAACTTTCATATTGTAATAACAGGTTATGAACATTTCTAGGGAATCAATCATCTGATCCCTTCTGGCAGAGTATGCTGCAGTCCTAGAACACTTATAGATACCAATTAAGATAATACTATTATTACCAGGAAATCAGTATTCTGTTTCTGACCATTCTGTGTAAATTGTTATTTATGGGGCAGGCTGCCATGGGAAAGTTAATTATACCAGACGAAATGGAGGAGAGCCTGTAGCAATTTGTCCATAGTCTTGGAGTGAACTTGTTTGAATGCAGAGCCCCTGTTGTCTGAGGTACTTGACACGCTACGCGATGTGGTTGTGCTTGAAGCTCCAAACTCATCCCAAATTGATCAAGAAGTGAGTAGCAGTTTAGTCTATGCTCCAAGCTTACTTACGAGTAAAGCTGGGAGTAGCTTGATTTCCATTTATATTTCATGCCTGCAATGCACATATTGTTTTGATCAATAGCCCTTTAATCCCAAATGTGGTTTTTTGCCTTTTCAATAGTAATCAATAGCTTGGGATAAACCTTGTCTCAGAGAACATGAATTCTCATCATGCTCGACTTTTACCTGGATATTAATTATTGAATATTTATCATCCTTACTTTATGTGATAATAGAATTTGCTTAACTTTTACATGAAATGGATTTAGGTATCGAAATATAAATGCTTGTGAAATAAAAAACAAAATTAAAATAAAATTGACATCAAATCCGGATAGTCAGTGGATTTAGATATTCTATGAATAATTTATTTAATCCAAATTTAAACAAGCAAGAAATGTAAATTTCGGCAGTACAAAATATAACTAAAATGTAACAGTATGCTTCTAAATAAAGCAATTTGGGATGCGAAATGAAACAAATAATAAAAATAATAGTAATAAAAAGTTAAAATACCTGTTATTAAATTTAGAATTTAATTTTTATATTTTTTTTAAATTTCAAAATTCAAGTTAAGTTGTTAACACTATTATTTTTTTTTTATTAAATTTGTTGATATGATATTTTAAAAATATATATACACTCACTTAATAATAATGTAACTAAAAGAATTTTGAATTTAATAAAATAATTTGAATAATATTAATTGTGAAACTTAAATTTTGAAAGTTAAAATTACAAATTTACGAACAACACCGAACTTGCAATATATTTTAACCTAATAAAAGATAATTCAAGATCAACCTTTTATCTTCTTGAAACAAATATTTGCCACGTTTTTTACACATTGCCGTCTTTTTTTAGTACAAACTGAAGAATGGAAGTGTGAATGAAGTAGGCGATTAAAATTGAATTCTTTGAGCTTTTGTTGTGTGGAAACTTTTTGTTCCTTTGTTTATAGGCTAAGGAAACTCAAACTTATGCCTTTTTATAATCATTGAATCTAAATTTGAAATTAAAAAAAAAAAAAAAAAAAAAAAGGCTAAGGTGAGTTTCAAAGTTGGGGGATATTTCATGCAACCCAAAAAATAGCTTGAATGCTTCAAAAATGGCGCCGCCCATTCAACTCACCTTTTCTGCTCCCTTTCCTCTTTTTCAAACACCTTGCTTAGCCTTTACATCCTACGCTTCTCATTTTATTTACGTTACTTATTTCTAATCTTATTTTAATTTTAATTATCCTTCCAAACTATTTTAATTCAATTTTATATTATATTTCGATTATTCTTTTTTGTAATATTTAATTCTGATTATAATTATTTAACTCAAAACTCTTTTTTTTTCCTTCTTTATACAAAGGAAATCGTAAATTATATTAAAGTTTGAATTTAAATTATTAGCCGTCTTTTTAAAATGTAAATGTATTGGCGAACAACCTCTTGATCCAATGACAAAAGTATTATATTGTAGGCATGAGAGTTTGGGTTCGATCCTAAGCAACCTCATTTCCCTTCCTTAATTATCAAAAAATAATAATAATAACCCAACGAGTGACTCCAGTGAAAAAGAGGATGTTATTCATCTTAGGAGATTCGGGTTCGAGCACCTACGTGTGCAAGGGGTGTGTGTTGTCAAATGGTTAAGAAAGTATTAACAGATACTACCATGTAATCACACCCAGTATATTCAAAAAAATTTATCAAAAAATGTAAATGTATTGATTACACAATTAAACATGATCAAACTCATGTCTTAGATATTGTTGCAACAATAATGATATCAATTGAGCAAATTGTTGGAGTTGTTATAAGAGTAGTTACAACTGTGCCTCTAACTGTTCATGATTTATAACTTTGTCTTATTTGAAATTTGTAATATTTTGAATCAAAATAGTTGGGTTATGATTTAAGTGATTTAGTGAATGTGTGTTGGCTCGTTTATGAAGTCATTCTATAAGAGAAATAATACATTGAAGATTGGATTGATCTAAATCATGCAAACCAAATCCCCTATTTCATGGAGATTGGCACAACTAGCATAAGAAATATCTTGAAGACTTCTGAAGGGATATGTAACACCCTATACCTGACTTGATCGCCAGATCCGGGTATCAAATGCTACTCTAATCCAAATAACTTAATAGATACTCCTGTTTCAAATTTAATTACAGACTTTAATAACTCAAATTTTTTAGTAAAACTAAATATAACGAAACGTGTACACAATTGGGGAGCAATTCTTATGACCTTAATTCCAACGTCTAATTACAATATTTAGATGTATACTCGAAATGGACATAATTGATTTAAACCCTGAGGCGAGGCCTCTAGGGGATCTCATCGATATACATGAACAACCAGTGCGTGCCACTTACTCTAGCGAAATTCGGCTTGATCCCTCTTGATGCCCATACCTTTATCTAATCCTGCATTCAAGCAACAGTTTTTATAAGTTCAGAAGAACTTAGTGAGTTATGCATAACCCTTATACAAATCTGTATAAATTTGGAGATATTTAAGGATCTGGCTCAAAATCAAACTCTCTGGTTTCCACAGGAGGATTTGTAGACTTAGTTGGCAAATCAATGACTTTATTACTCTAAGCTGATCATTGGCGGACATGACCCCTGATACACATATTTATTACTCCCGACTGGCAATACTTAACGTTTTTCAATAACTATCGTAAATGCGGGTCTCTATCTAAACATGATTTCTCCTTAACATTCTCTTTTCCCTTGGGAATCTGATGCTTACATTGTAACCTTTACGATAATTGCTCTTTCAATCCATTCCTTAAGGTCTTCATTAGACCTACTACTCCTACCTGGATAAATCAACAGGATCATTATCTCTTTTCATGGTCCTAACGGACTTTTGCCCTTCACTAGCCTTGGCAGAAGCCATTAGTCATTCAACCTTGGGTTGGCACTTTCCTCCCCGTATACTCCGATGGATTTTCCCAAACTAGTGACTACCTCTTGGTTGGCCTACCTTCGAAGACCATGTATTATTTTAGCTTATTTCAATATCCACTCCAATAGTTTGGGATTCACACATTCCTTGGCAGACTTAGATTGAGCATAATACGTATACCTCTTTATCTTAGGAGTCACTTCCTCTTTTCCCCCTTTCTAGGTTGATACATTTCCTTGACCATTCCTATCATCGCATTTGAAAATTTCTCCACTGGTATACTGATCTGCGGACTTCCCCATTGTAACCTTGTGTTTATTATCTTGGTGAACTACCCCGCATTTACTGTCTCGATGGACTACCCGAGTATACTGTCCCGATAGACTACCCCGAGCTTCTTGTCCCAACGGACTACCCCGAGTTTACTGTCCCCGCAGACTACCCCAAGTTTATTGTTCCAATGGACTACTCGAGTTTATTGTCCCAATGGACTACCCTAGTTGCCATAGTCGAGCTATGGTCTTACACATTAAACCTCTTTTAAGGTGTCGTCTTATAAGACCTTACTGCCATTATGGTGTCACCCTATAGAACCTGTTGATTATTGTCACGGTGTTGCTCTATGGAACATAATAGCCATTAATGTCGACTTATCTCATATCCACCTTGATGCTCAAACACCTAAGTGTTCCCTCTACAAGGCTCGGAGCTTCGCACATCACTGTTTGTTCCCAGCAATCTTAGATGACGAAATTTTAAATGAATTGCATTTTTCCCTATTCCCCTATCCATTCCTCCATTTCGTCATTCCTAAACTTGATGCTCAAACATCACAGTGTCCCTTTTGCAAGGCTCGAAGCTTCACACATCAAGGTTTGTACACAGCAACATCGTATGACGGTATCTAACAAAATCACCCTTTTCCCATCCTAACTTCATCTATCCCGTCAATAATTTTTCCCGCATCAAGCATACAATACATAAGCATATCATACAAATTATCATTTTATGTATGACACGCCAACTAACTAATCATCAACCTTCTATCATTAAACAATCAATAAACAACTAGCAAGTTCACACAACAACGTCTATTAACCAGAAGGCAAGGTGCGGGAACTCACCTCGCTTCCTTATCCTTGTCAGTTTAGCTCGTTTGAATTGTCATAACCTCCTTTGTCCTAGTAGCTAAGCATGACAACCATTTATTAGGTAACTTGAAGATGTTCAACTCTTAAAACCCAGAATCTTTCATTGTATGAAACTTTTAAGAATTCTTACTCCACTTCTTTCTTAAATCTACTAGCACAAAGAAGTACGAAAGCTTAATAGTTCCTCAATTTCCCTACTACCAGACTTTAATGCACACAACAACAATGACATGCAGAGTTTCCTTCAGCTATATCCTCTTCTTCTTAAATGTGATTGAAGAAGATAATGCTACTGGAAGAAAATGTGTAAACAGAATTGAGAAATTCTGTCTCCACACACACACACACCCTTATTATATACTCTTTTAGCATGATCTCCATCAACTGCCATAACCATTCATCCGTAATCATTTTGTCTCCCACTATGGAACCAACCAGTTCCGTCCTAACCGAACCAAAATTGAGATTTAACTATTCGAAAGCCTCTGAATTTTTTGAATTTCTTGGTAGAGCTCGAAATTTTTTCTAATCCTTTCAATTTAATCCTAACTATCCTTGAATTTCGAGTAAGTAACGATAATCGAGGTGTTACAGGATAAATCCCAAAACTATACATGAACTATGATTTAATGTGCAATTGTATACATAAACTTTTATTTTGTGCAATTTAATCATGAAATTTTGATTTGATCCAATTCTTGTAAACAATTAACACAATTATTGATATAATATCATTTTATGTTTATATATTACATACATAAATAATTATATTTATCTAATATAAAAATAAATTGATGTATTTATTTCTTTAAAGGTGTATGATTAAATCAAAATTAAAGTTTATTCAAGTATACATTTGAACCGCAATTAGAGTTTCACATGTATAATTGCACCAAATTAAAATTCATATATACAATTGCACATTAAACCAGGGGGCAGGCAGGGGCCCTGGTCCCTCTTAAAATGGAAAATTTTTCATTTAGGCCCTTAAAATTTTTTAAAAATTTAAATTAGTAAAGGTAAAATTTCACTTTGACCCCCCTAAAAATGATAAAATTTTAATTTAATCCTTTAAATTTTGCACTTTTACTATCGTAAAAATTACAATTTAACTTTAACCCCATAAAAAAAATTTACTGGCTTCGCCCCTGTATTAAATCAAAGTTCATATTTGTGATTTATCCCATTTCTAAATTATCCTAGAGTTTATTAAGAGATCAATACTCTTATTTTATTCAGTATTTTGTGGTAGATTAATATTGTAATTGATATGTATTTTAACAAGTCAAATAATGCTTATATATTTGAGGCTTGTATACGTTAGAGGTACCGAGAGTTTTAACACTTATTAGATTGAAATCTTTAATGCGAGTGTGAAGTTACTACACTGATGAGTGTTAAGACTTAAGTCGTTATTTATATACTAAGTTGAAGATAATGAATTAACTCTTTAAATAACATCCCATCATCCTAAGTGATGACTTAATTACATAACCATGTTATTCATATGTTATATTCTCAGTTATAACAAATCAATTGTTTTCTACACAAACATATAAATTTCCTTACTATTATTATTAAAACTGTTGCCTCCAAAACAGTGGTCTAAAGTTAGCTGTCGCTTTCTTCATCCAAAGCTCTCATGAGCTTTAGCCAACCTAATCACCACCTACCAAAAATGATTGGAGCAAGCAACCGGTAGAGAAGAGGGATAATGGTTGGATATCTTTAAAACTTTTGTTTTAAATAAATCTGAATAAAAACTTTTAATGATCCAAACTAAATTGATATTGAGAAGGACAATTATAAATTCCGAACATAAATCATAAAATAGACATGAAAAATATAAAAAAAAAAATAAGTTTAATTATTAATATGATTTTTTTACTTTATGAAATTAACCTCGTTGCAAGTCCTCGTATTGAAAAATTAATCTAGTTATTGATAAATATATAAGCTTGAATTGTCGAGTTTTGTTAATTTATTACATATAAATTGTTAAGCTATTAATTTTAAGTCAACGATTTAACAGTAAAGTTTAATACTTTTATCCAATTGGACTAACTTTATAATTTTTTCTGAAAAATTCAATAGATTAAAATAGAAGGATTAACTTTTCAAATTTCATAAAGTAAAAGCATGGAATGAAGAAATAGACAAATTCTAATATAAAATTAATTTCCTTCATTAGTGTTCTCCCTTTGCTATTCTTTCCCTCTATATAGCCCTCCCCTCCTCTCACTCTCCCTCAAACTCGAACAAATAATTGCCTCTCTCCCTCCCTCCAAAGTCAGCCATAAATCAAATATAGTAATAGCAATGGAACAAAATCTACCAGTGAAATCCAAAAGAGTATGGAGCATAGTAAGAGCTGTTCTCTTCATGATGAAAAGGGGCATATTATCCAAAAGAAAGTTCATGGTTGATCTCAACATGTTGCTCAAACGTGGCAAAATAGCCAGCGCCAAAGCCATTGCCAGCCTCCCCATGTTCCACCGCCACCAGGTCTCTTCATCGGCAGCGGCGCCGGCCCAGGAGTACGAGTTCAGCTGCAGCAACACCCCTAACTACATATTCCCTTTCAACCTCCCCACCAAGAAGAAGAACAGCATTAACAACTACTACCACCACTTGTTCGCTTGCACCCACGCGCCTCCTACTCACGACGACGACACCGCCGCCATGAATGCCTTCAAGGTTGTCTTGGAGATGCTCAACAACAACATGGGAGGGGAAAGCGATGCTGCTGTTATTGCTGGTTCCCCTATGTTACCAGGGTTCGGACAAACTCCACTGGTGAGACAACTTAGGATAACTGACTCTCCTTTCCCTTTAAGAGATGTTGATGAAGGCAATGGCAACGTAGATAAGGCTGCCGAGGACTTCATTAACAGGTTTTACAAGGATTTGAAGCTCCAAAATAACAACACCACTGCCTGAGTTATGACAGAACCGTATCTTTGCCTCTGTTAATAATTTCCATGTTTGGAGGGAGTTGTTCATGCTTAATTTCTTTTTGGGGTTTCTAATTTTGTTGTTGATAAAACAAATAAGAAAAGCTCTGGATTTTTCACTTATTCTTTCGTTATAAACTTTTCTATGTTAATCACGCAATCAAATATGGCTTTGGACTTGGAAAGGATTTAAGCAGCTCCTAATATCTCTTTTGTTTGGTAAATAAAGAGTAAAAGTTCAAAGTAACTTGTTACAGTGTCTCTGTTAAAGGTCTATAGCATCCGACATCGGATATAAATCATCTTCGAAGACAGATCGAGCATGAACAAAAATAACATCAAATATTGACAGCCTGTTAAGTTTACTATTGACAGCTTTGGCCGAACAATCTACTCATCTATTATGATCACATTAAATATATCGAATTATTTCTTATTATATCAACCAATAAAGTATTGTCGCTGCTCCTAATACGTTTAGTGGATTGTTTTTGGAGTCTTGGAAATAATTCATGTATATTACTTTTCTTTTATATTTCGCCTGTCGGTGGCAAATAAAAAGTTTTCCCTCGCAAGATATCAATGTCAATGAATTTAGGGTTCGAGGCACTTAAAAAATAGCATAGCTTTTAAACCCTGAATCCATCACTACCAACGGAACTCCATTTTTACGTCTTTACAAATTGATACGATTCCGCTAACTTAACGGTGCACTTGTATGGACCCTCTCCCTAAACACAAACCAAAAGGGGGAAAAAAAAAAACCCTATCCCTATCCCTGTCACTTTTGCCTTTTCTTTCTTTTCATTATTTTATTTTCAAAGTTTAGCCACAAAAAAACAAACTATGATTGAGTTCTGGTCTTGTTTATTTTGGAATTTGGATTCATAGTTACCCCAATTATTGAATTAGTAGTTGGCCATAGACACTGGATACGGTAATTCATGTATTTGTATTATTTATGTACTTATTTTTATTCAAAATATTATATTTATATAAGATTTTATATATGAATGATTCAGATTATATAAAATTTAGATGATTAATATATATATATATATATATATATATTCAAACTATTATCTAGAAATAATAATGAAAAAATGGTGCGAATAAAATCAACAATCTCTTACTTCAATGACAAAATATTATATTATAAGTATAAAAATTTAATTTCGATCTCCTTTCAATTATATATATATATATATATGGGATGAAAGTTGGAAAGATGTTATTCAGTAAAATATAATCCAGCCAAGTGTGGTGTATCAAATCAGATTAACTGTGGTTACAGTTTATTGGATAGGGAGATGCGGAAATCACATATTCCTTAAATTAATTCAAAAAAGTAAAATATATGGAAGCTAGTAGTAGACTACTTTTCATCAATTTAATAATAAATGTGAAGCATGCGTGCCATATCTATTGTATATAGTATACATAGGTTAAACTATTAAAATGTCTTAGATTACATTATAATCATTTACGTTATCATATTGTAACATTTTAGTTACAGAGCCGTTAATTGCCGTTAATAGTGTAACAGTAAACTAACGTGATACATTAAATCATTATTTCAAATGAAAATTTTAGGTTAAATTATACAATTGGTCTTTATATTTTTTTTCGTTTTGAGCTTTTCCGTTCGGTTTGAAATTTGAATCCACTAACGGTTCCAGTCCCACGAACCTTGCAATTATGCTTGGTCACCGTTGTTGTTTATCATTACGGATTTGAATCCCAAATTGAACGAAAAACTCAAAATGAAAATAATAGAGACCAATTATATAATTTAACCTAAAATTTTCATTTGAAATTATGATTTAACGTGTCATGTCGTCAGCTTACCGTTACATCGTGACTAAAACGTAACATTTCAAACATAAATGATTAAAATGTAATCTGAAGTAAATAAAAAAGACTATTTCAATAGTTTACCCATTACTATATATGTGTTTTTATTATACATATTTATATTTTTTGGTATAAGAATAATTTGAACAGAAGGTGGACAATCGACCAATAAACTACTATATGTACCAATAATGTCAGTGCTTTATTTGTTAGAATTTACACATCTCTTAAATTATTTATTTCGTTTTTATAATAATAAACTTTAACTTTTAATGTTTATCTTTTTTATTACATTAATCCCCAATCTTTAGATTCTAATAAAATTAGATGATTTATTTGATTATTTTTTCTAATATCATATACATATATGCATGTTTGCACAAGGGTGAAATCATAATTATTTTGGGAGAGACAGAATTAAGTTTTATATTTTTACGATAGCAATTTCACTATTTTAATAATTTATATATTTATAAGTTTTAAATGATTAAATTAATTTTTTTATCATTTTGGGAGCTAAAATGTAATTTTACCGTTAATAATTTAAAATTTTATAAATTATAAAGGAGCTCAAAAGAAAATTTTTCATTTTAAGAGAGCTATGACCCATGCTAACCCCTTCGCTTCGCCATGTCTATGCACATTTATATACATATATTTATAAATATAAACGAAATTTGAAGGCCAAAGTGATTTGAAAAAAAAAAGTATTAAGGTCAAAATGATAAAAATATATATATAAACGTTAAAAGTTAAATTTGTGATTATACATTTTTCTTGAAATGCACTTTCTTTTCTTTGAGGGAACAAAATTTGCTTCTTTTATATATATTAGTTTTTAATGACACATGTGATGCATGTGATTTTATATGTTTTACTTGTGATTAGTTTTTAGATAATTTTTTAATAATGTAATTAATTTTTAATTCATTATTATTGTTAAATATAATTAAAATATATTAATTTATTTAATAATTCAAATATATAAAAAAAAAAAAAATTTTAAATACCATATTAAAATATTGATATTGTAACATCCCAAAAACTGGGTTAAAAAAATTTGAGTTAGTGAAATCATGATTGGTTATCTCTCAATTTTGAGCTAGATTTTGGAAATTATGATAAGTGATTTGATCTGATTTAGTGGTTAAGTGTTTTAGTTATGTCTGTGAGGTTTTGAGTTCGAATCTTGATCTTTGAAATTTTGTTTTTGTTTTTATTCATTTATTAAACCCCTACCTTTGAACATGTGGGTTATAAGATATTTCGGTCAACTAACATCAACAATGAACCTAATGGTTCAATGATTAAACTTTTGTATACCTTCTCGTCTTGTGTTTAAGTCTCTGCGTAAGCAATGAGGGAATATTTTGTGTTATTCCATAAACTAATTTTGTTTTGTTTTTTTTTTTTAAAAAAAAAGCAAGTTAAATAACTTTCGTTCTTACAGAACATTCTATTTTTTATTTGTTTTGTTTTGCTCATTGTCCGTTCCATTACATATTTTTTCTCTTTTGTCGCGATATTTTATCATTGAATCTTTCTGCATTCACTACGCCAACATCCTAAGTTTCATAATGCTGATTTCGTGCAAAGGTAAGCATTAGTTTTCATTTTGAGGTTTTGTGTCAAAGTTCTTCGACGTAACTTCGGTTTTGGATGCTAATCTTAGCAATTTGTTTTCGAATAAGTCATCTGATCTATGTTGTAATGTTGTTTTAGGGACGAGAATTCATCCTTGTTGTTTCTACCTTGAGTCCGTATCAAGTGGGTATTGAAACCTCATTTTTGTATTGTTTTAATCATCGAAAAACTAGGTTTTCGACACACATTGACTGCCACACGAGCGTGTGCGGGAGGTTGTGTGTGCCACACGGTCGTGTGAGAGGCTATATGGTGGATCATGTAACTCACTGTTTACTGTATTTGAGACACACGGGTGAGCCACACGGGCATGTAGTAGGCTATGTGTGAGAAACTAAGGTGCAGGGGTCACACAGGCTGGCACATGAGCATGTGTCCAGGCCATGTAACTCATTGTTTATGTATTAGGGACACACGATCAGTGGACACGGATGTGTGCCAAACCGTGTGAGGCATACGGGCAGTCACATGGGTATGTGCCCAGACCGTGTAACTCATTGTTTTGGAAGATAAGGGCACACGGGCAGCCACACAACCGTGTGCTAGGCCGTTTAGAGCCACACAGGTGTATGGGCATGTTTCATGAAATTTTTGTTTAAACCGTAATCGTAGTGCGAGGCAAACGTGGGCCTCTTATGGGGTCTACATGATCTGTATTAAGCTATAAACTCGATATTTGTTGATCTGTTAGCTTTCAATATGCTATCTATACATATTTATACTGATATAAGATAATTGGTAGTGACTTGGTAACCGTCTCCTAACGTACTCCCATTCAGTATGTGTTTTCGGCTTCTGCAAGTATACAGGTCAGGTTGTAATATAGATTATACAATGAAATACTTGGTAGTATTTCGAGGATTGAACGCAAAGGAGGCTTAAGGCGATAGTGAATTAAATCCCCACAAAGAAAAGAATTAATTAGTACTATTTTTAGGGATTATAGTATGAGAATAAAATAAAAGTGCTTGTTGGGGAAACATGAAAATAAATAAAATAAAATAAAGGGTGAGATGTGTAGATTTGATAAACGACTTTGGGGAGATTAGGTCGCTTTAGTATGTTTTCTTCAACTGTTCGTTTTTAGGGATTTTACTTCAATCAACTAGTCACTACCCTAGTTAGTTCTTCTAATCTTCCACCAACATAGCATGTCAATAAAGACTACTTATTGCTAGATGTCACTGTCTAAAATAGTTTCGGGAAAATGTTTTCACGGATAGACAATACCAATTTTGGGTTCATTCCTACCTAAATGACGTTCTAGGGTTGTTAGGCCTAGTATTTATTTCATGCTCTTTCTTTCCCAAACAGCTGATCCGATTGAAAATTCATGTTTATACAACAATTGAATATCCATACTTCCACTCTCTAGTTCTCCAAAATGAAATTAGTTCCTCATGGTTTTCTTAATCATCATAAACACAATAATATATAAAAACATAAAATTGAATAAATGGAATGAAAAAGAAACTTTAATTGTATTGGAAATCTGTCGGGAAATAATTTCTCAAATGTTTATGTGAAAATTACAATCTTGTTTCTAAAATGAAAATAACAAAGTAAAATTAAAAAAATAAAAAGTGTGTGTGAAACCCTTGTGTTAGAGACCTTATTTATAGCCTTGGACAGTTGTTTTCCTCAACACTAGGTCAGCTATCGTTCTTATTGTTTAAGTGGCATTATAAAGACTGAAACACCTGTCACTCGGTGCAGAAATCATGTCCAAGGGTTGATGTCGTGACACACCAGGACCTGTGTCGCGACTAAGAAGTCAGTCCCCTTATTTGGTGTCATCGTGCAGGCATTGTCGCGACATAGCCTATGTATGTCGGGACAAAGAAGTCGGTCCATTTAATCTTCAATTATGGTCCCTCTGTTGCGACGTAGAGCATCCTATGTCGTGACATAGTGATCAGTTTCACAATTTTTCAACTTCTAATGGTCTCCTGCACACTCACAAAGTATGTTAGCTAATTTTTAGGCCTTAATTGGCCTCAAAAGACGATAAAGTAACCTTTTAGCACTTGGTTTACACAATTTATTCAAAGGTAAAAACTAAGTGAAATCCTATAAAATATAAATAGAATTCTTAATTTCAAGCTCTTTAAGTGTGAAAACTAGTTTAATCTACTAGGTATAAAACCAATAGATCAAACTCCCCCTCACTTAAGTCTTTACTTGTCCTCAAGCAAACAAAAGAAGAAAAACAACATAAAGCAATAAAACAAGAAAGAAAGAAAACGTGCTTGAATCTGTATTATATGAAAATTAGATTCGCAGCATCTACTCTAGGCATTATATATTTCTCAATAATTCTACCATGATGAGTGAGCAATTTTATCATTTTTAGTTAGAAATAATACAAGTTCAGTAAGTTACAGGAAATACAAATGTCAAAGTTTTATTTATATGAATCCATCAATGCCTAATATAAGTACTTTGATTATCCTAGTACAATATAGATAGTCATAATGGGATCATGCAATTTCGGTTTGTAACGTGTTGAGGCTTAGGATAGGTATGAAATTCAAGGAACAGTGAAGCACAAAAGGTTACAAACACGAAAATAGTTTGACACATTGTATTGTTCCTTGTTCTCCCCCTTAATGTCTCATTCCATCTCACCATATTGATTTTCCTATTTCACTATTTCTCTCTTTTTGGCTATACTAAAATTTATACACCATATTGATTTTCCTATTTCACTCTTTATTTTATAACCTCCACCATAA
This sequence comes from Kokia cookei, assembly GCA_039519145.1. Taxonomy (NCBI): domain Eukaryota; kingdom Viridiplantae; phylum Streptophyta; class Magnoliopsida; order Malvales; family Malvaceae; genus Kokia; species Kokia cookei. The sequence continues at coordinate 32,331,933 of CM076903.1, forward strand.
TGTGTCTACTTACCCTCAATACATATGACATACGTCTATTATCATGCAAAATAGGACCAAAGAAAGAGTACACACAAATCATTGTTTTAGGCTTAGAGGCTTGTAATGTGGTTCATAAAGAAAGCTCGTAAGGCTCAAAGATGGGTATTAATTGGAAATTTCAAATACCGTTTGGCTTTTTAGCTCTAGATGTCACCAAACAATGCCTTAGGTAATCTCTAAACATCTTAATATGCATCAATCTCAATTTAATTACACAATCTCAAAATTACTATCTATGATATATACTAGCAATTTTGTTTTCTCATATTATGCACCTCATTTGGTATCAATAATACCTTTCTATCTATACTTAATGTAACCTATAGAACTTAATAATTTCATTCTCAAAAATTTAAAAATTTCTCATCATCATGCCAAATTTATCAACAAATAGAATCAACCTATTATACATGCTCCTAACCAATCATTTGTATTTTACAAGCTCAAGCACACATCATTTGTATTTTAATAATATTAAAAGTGAAAATAACATGATTTTAATTAAATATTAAAGAAAGTTTTCTATTTTAAGGAAACTGTAACCCCTATTAGCTTCCTGACTTCGTCATTGTGTAGGCACATTTATATTCATATATTTATAAATATAAACGAAAGTTGAAGGTTAAAGTGATTCGAACAAAAAAAAAGGAATTAAGGTTAAAATGATAAAAATATATATATAAAAATTAAAGGTTAAATTTATCATTATATATTTTTTTGAAATGTGTTTTTTTTAGGAACAAAATTTGATTCATTTATATTTACTAATTTCTAATGGCATATGTGATGCATATGATTTTATTTGTTTAACTTTTAATTAGTTTTTAGATAATTTATTTTTAATAATGTAATTAATTTTTAATTCATTATTCTAATTATTAAATATAATTAAAATATATTAACTTATTTAAAAATTCAAAAATAATAAAAACAAATTTTCAAGTACCATATTAAAAGATTGATAGTTTGTATATCAACAATTTTTTTAATGATAAGAAAACTCAAATCATAATTAAAACATTTGTACTATATTCAATATATAATATAATTTACTATATTCAATATATAATATAATTTTAACTTCAGATAATCATTATTTAAAATAATAAATAATAAAAAATATTAAATTATATTAATTATTTTGATATTTCAAATACAATAATAATAAAAATTTTCTATTATTAAAGGATTAGTATAAATAATAAAAAAATTGATATATTATAAAATAAACACTTAACTATTATTTTTTTATTTTTTAATAGTCAATAAATTGGCTATAATAATTTGTAAATAATATATAATTAATATGAAGCAAAAAAATAAAGTAAAAACTTTAAAAAAAAATTAAATGATTGTAATTGTAAAAAAATTTACGTTGACTTTTATTTCAATTATAATTATTTTAACTAAAATTTTTAAGTAATAATTGTAAATTAAATTATAATTATTTTTAAATATGCAATTACCGCAATTTGTATAACATCTCAAACTCGACCTAAATGTAATGGTCAAATCTAGAGCAATTACTTTAGCTATGCGTTTCAAAAACATAAAACTTGACAGATCTCTCGCAAACGTTCAAAAAAACGTGCGTCCGAAAAACACTTATTTCAAATTTAGAAATCTAATTCAATTTTGTTTGCTTCGAAAGTACCAATTTTTAGCAAATCCTTTCCAACTTTAAGGCAGACATTTGTTACAAACTATTTACTTATTTACAGAAAAACCCTTCGGAGATCATTTAATTTGCAACGGAAAATTCTTAGCTTGTTTCAGTTTAGTTTTTAAATCGGTCTCTAATTTGGTAAATCGAATGATTTTGCAGTTTAAACTTAAAATATAAAAAATCGATGGACGAAACACAAACACAAACCTAAAACAAAACCAAAACCGAAAACTTTGTCTAAAAATCAAAAGTTCGAAAATTTTAATTAACTAAAAATAACCAAACCAATTTAAGCGTATAACCAATCTGAGCTCCCACATGCCGTTCGATCCTAAGTCGGAAGTTAACCTAAAACATATCAAACAAAAGAGAGTAAGCTAGAAGCCCAATCCGTCTCCCAACCTATAAAATTCCTTCCCTCAGCTTGCATTAGAAAGCATGCATTGAGCCTTTTCCAACAAGGTTCTATTTATTCTTTTTACAATTTCATTCTACTGCAGAGTTTCAACAACAATTAGATGTCTTTCAAATCCTTCCCATTTGTAGAAATCATTAAATTCTGAAAAATAGAACTCAAGACCATTATCAGTTCTCAATTGCTTCACGGATTTTCATGTTTGTTTTTTAACAGTGTCTTCCATTGTTTGAAGATTCCGAAGACTTTACTTTTTTTTTTCAAAAAATAAACCCAAACTTTTCTGGAGTAATCATCAATAAAACTTTTCTAGAATCCCTTTTGTTTTGTGCACTGCTGAATTAAAATTGACTCGAGTTTGTTTCCCAAAAATACAATGCTCGTAGAAACCTAACTTACCAACTCCAATGTCTTTAAGAAAACCTCTATTGCATAAGACTGTCATACCATTCTCACTCATATGACTCAATTGAATGTGCCAAAGTTTGGTTATACCAAAATCAGTGAAGAAAGAGTCATGTTCTGTCGTCGCGATGTGGTGGCAATTTTAATTTTTCTTCAGTAATCGCAGTTGCACCAGTAATTGTTGACCCTTGAATAACATATATGTTGCACTTTCTCTATCCTCTCATTATAACAAGAGTCCCACGAGAAACTTTGAAGCCATTTGACTCAATGACTATCCTGGAACCATTAGAATCCAAAATTCCCAATGAGATAAGATTTTCCTTTAAATCAGGAACATAGCTAACATCTAACAGTGTCCGAATAATTTCGTCGTGCATCCTAATTTGTATTGTTCCAGTTCCGAATATTTTACACGGAGAGTTATCCCACATCTATACAACTCCACCTTCAACTAAACTGTATGTGGAGAACTAGTCCCTATTAGGACACATGTGACAAGAGCACCCTAAATCTAAGATCCATTCGGAAGTAAGATGAGAGCTTCCGCTCATTGACACACACAAAAAAATCGTCACCTCTGTCCTCGGATACACTTACATTATCAACTTTTACTTTCTACTTATATTTCTTGTCATTTTCGACATCCCTCTTGATTTTATTTTGAAGTTTCCAACATTTTGCCTTAATGTGACCCACCCTTTTACAATAGCAATAATATTTGTCACAATTTTTGGATTTGGACCTTGCTTTAGACTTGTTTCGATCTATCTTTCTGGTTTTTGCCTACCACTTGCAACTAGAAATGATGCTTGCCCGTTTAATTTTTTATTTGGGCTTAACTCATTATCGAAGTTTATTCTTCCTTAGAAGATTCTCCTTCACATCCTTGCTTAGAATATTCCCCATAAATCAGAGTTCCCTTGAAAGTTTTAGAAGAATAGAAAAAGAGCATAACAATAACATAGCTTGATCCTCATCACTAATCTCTACTTTGAGATTCTTTAAGCCATTAAGAAGGGTAACAGACTCACTAATATGAGTTCTAATGGACTCACCTTTGGCCATTCTAAACGTGTAGAGACATAGTTTTAACACTAACCTATTCGCTAGAGATTTCATCATATATAAGGCTTCTAGTTCTATAACCCAGACGATGTTTTCTCCATCAGAACCTTCTATAACACATTATTCATGATGCATAACTGACTAGTAGATAAAGCCTTTTCATCAAGCTTTGCCTATTCTGATTGATCCATATATGTAGGCTTCTTTATTGTAACAAAATTTTTTAGACCGTTTTGAACCAGTATTGTCTTCATCTAAACTTGCCGCAAACTGAAATTTGCAATTTCATTAAACTTCTAAATATCGAACCTCGACGTTGCCATCTCTAAACAAGTTGATTGTAAAAATTGAATTAGTTCTGATACTAATTTGTAGGAGAAAAACTCGTTTAAACAATAAACAAAGTGAAAAAAATAATAATTGAAAAGATCGAACACGTAAATTTTATGTGAAAAAACTCCTTAAAAGAGGATAAAATACCACGAGTAAAATGAGATTTCACTATAATAAATGAGAGTATAATATATGAAGAGAATTAAAAGAAAAACCCTTTGAAACAAAAAACAAAATTCCAGAGCACTTACCAGCATCTCGAGGTGTATATTGGCTAAAACTTGATGATCTATCGCGAAACATCAATTGGATCTGAGATTAATCGTGTGTCATGAGTTAACCCCAATATTAACAAGTTCAAGATTCGTTCACTTGTTAAAGAGAATAATCACTCATTCCACTGGGTATTAGTTCAAATCCACAAGAAACTAGTACTTTAGTGACTAATTTCGTTGTTGCTCTTTGCATGTTTTACCTTTTCTCATGTTTGCAAAATTTTCAATTCTTTTGCATTAGTGGGGAATGTTGTAATGCAAAACACTAGTTGAGAAAAAGCTTCTAATGGGATTCAAATATAACCTTGCTTCTTACCTTCATTGAGTAAATTGGGGCTAAAGGCCCAACACAGATGCGTCGTCACTACCACGTGGCCTGGTCCATGTCCGTGTTAACACTTCTTTTTGAATAAAATTTATGTTCCTTTTATCAGAATTTTTTTTTTTAATATATTTTTTCAGTTGCAAAAAATCTTCTAGCTGTTGCAAAATATTTTTGGTTGGGTAAAATCCTTTGTTATTTTTGGAAACTGACACTACTATTTTACCATTTTCCCCTTTAGAAAACAGTATAGATAGCAGGTTATTCTTTTAATTTTTCCACATCACTAAGCAAACAATAATCTCTTTCTACCTTTCTTAGCTAGCCTATTTTCTGGCTGTTGCAGAATATTTTCCGTTGAGGGAAATCTCTGCTATTTTTAGAAATTAACACTGCTACTTTACCATTTTCCCTTTAGAAAACAGTATAAATAGCAGGTCATTCTTCTAATTTTTCCACAATAAACAACAATTTCTTCTCTACCTTTCTTAGGTAGCCTGTTTCTATTCAGAAAATTTTTCCGATCAAATTTCCGACCAAGTTTTTAATCTATTTTTTCAAATACTTTTAAGAAGAGCAATACCAATTATGTTCCACCTTGTTTATTCGAGTGAACGGATATTGAAGTACTATGTTAATCTTAGGGGTGACGTTCTCTACACAATTACACCGATTAGGATATATTTGCTTAACTGGAGCAATGGTCACTATGGGAAGATTATGGTGAGTTGTAAATGATAACATGTGCAGTGATGGGAAGATCAATCCATCATGCATTAGTGACACAGTAGACATATTTTTGTAGTATGATTGAGTACTATAATAAGAATTCTATGTGGATATTGTTCTTACAATATTGGGTGATTAATAATCATCATTTCTATATGAAAGATGAAATAGAGATGGAAATTTAGTGTGTGAGAAGTTAGACATTGGTAAAAAAGGATTGTTTTGGGAGTCCTCATTTGGAGAAATTTCAAAGTATAATCACTACGCATAATCCTTTCTTCTTGTCAAATGCTAATGAATTCTCAATTGCGTTTTCGACATTCTCTTGAATCCATTTCCAGATCTAATTTATTTAGTTTGTAAAAGATTTATGTATTTAGTCAAACATTATATATGTCATAAATTATGATATTTATAATGATATTTGGTAGATTGAATTCAAAGAAAATAGACAGATGGAAATGAAATACATTAATAGAATTTAATGGTATTAATTCCAAGTGTATTTAGTAAATTAGAATTTAAAAATGTGTTGTTGTTAGTATAAAAAGATGTGAGTTCGAGTGCGTTGAAGCATAGTATCCTTTTATTTAAAGGTTGGGAGGGGCTATGAATAGTTATAGGCATTATATCAAAATAAAAAATATGACAAACAACATATATAATAAATTCTAGGCATTGATTTATTGATACTTTTGTTGCCATAATTTTCAACCAAAACATTCTTAAATTAATGTGAAATGGTTTAAAATTTGGAAATTGTTATATCAAAACCTTTCTAGTTTTGCACCATTTGAAGCATCCACCTGATATGAGGGCTTGCCAACATAAAGGCTCATCCACAACAGGAGTCATATGTATCCTACTGGAAATCTATCCCATCACATTCATTACATCTCAAATGTTAAGACCTCTTTCCTAAACTTATTCATAAATCGAGTTATTCATCCAGGCTCGAAAGCTCGCCTAAAATTTGGAAGGGTTTGGGCAAAAATATTAGGTCCAAAAAATGGGCTTGGGTAAAAAAAATTAGACCTGTTTAAAACATGGATTGGGCTTAGGCATGAACATTCAAAGCCCGAGCTCAGCTCGACCGAATCCATTTTAAGTTTATAATACTTTATAGTATGTTATTTTTATATAGTATGTAATTTTAAACACATTAACAAAAATAAACTTATACTAAATATATAATACTACTCTAATGTAAACATTTAAAAATGTTAAAATGATTATATAAAAATTTTCAATAAATAAAAAATTTATAAAATTATTAAATATTAAAATAAAACAATATAAATATTTAAAAAAATTAAAACTAATATGGGTGGGCTTAAAATGGACTTCGGTTAGTCTTTTGCAAATATGAGCGGATTTGAGCAAAATTTAAACTCAAATTTTGGGTTGGGCCGAACTTGAACAAACATAAATATGTTAATATCATACTCATGTCCGACCTGAAATCGACCCGACCTGATTCATGAACATTCTACTCCTTCCATCAACCACTTCTTGTGTAATCTCTCTTATTCAGTCACACCACCCATAACCTTACTCACCAATGTATAAAGTAGGGCAACTATGATCCACGTACATTATCTTTTAAGGCCCTTCAACTATAAAAGGATCCTCCTCCCACAAGAAAAGTGGATCGACCATTTTCTCTTCAAAATTCTTACTTTACGACTCTCGACACCTTAATCATGATAAAAATAGTCATTAGTTATCAAACTTCATATCAACAATTATTATTATCATTATTGTTGTTGTTTCCTGCACATCGATAGATGAATTAGTGAAAATTTGAAAAATTGATGAAGGGAATTAAAAAATCTTACTAAAAGTCAAAAGTTTTAGGTAATATGTTAGGTGAAATGAATGTGTGAAAGAATGGAAATTTGGGGGTTAATTTTAATTTTAAAAGACTTACCTTTCTGTCTTTTGAGTTTTTTTTTTATATGCCTTGATTGCTTCATTTGTAGTTTTGATTTAAACTTATAATATATGCTTTACTTACTAAAGCAAGTTTAAATTTGCATATGAGTTTTATTTTTATAGCCAGCTAGAATAATTAAAACTTCAATGTTTATATATTAGTTTTTGTGATACTATTAAGATACAAACTGTTTTTTGTTATATAATATTTATTAGATATTTTTAGATAAAGTTATATAGTAGCCACTATAAAGAAGAATAAGGTTCTTAAATTAAACCAAAGAAAATTAAAGAAATTAACTAAAATTATGCTAAGATTATAATTTAGTTATTGCACAATTTTTTAATTACAATTAAATGGCAAAATCTGAATAACAAATATAATTAACGTGATTCGAACTTAAATCACATTTTAAGTAGTGAACATTCTTAGCTATCAGACTATTATATGAGATTCATTATTGCATATCTTTAATTGGGAATAAATGTCATGTTTTAATTGGAAATTAGCGCAAACCTTTTACAAAAGTTAAATTACTATGTAAAGCAATCTACTTTATACTTTAAGAAATTAGTTAATTAATTAGTTTTTAATATAAACTTCTTGTTGTATAGTCACCAGTTGCTCTTAATACTAATAATAATAGTTTTAGAAATTTTAAATATATAATAAATTAGTTTTCTATCCCATACAATGCACGTATTTAATTATATGTAGCAATTAATATATATTATATTTATTTCTTTAAAATTTATTACAAAATCTATAACGTTTCAGAAATAATATGTCAAAATCAAGTATAACTATATACAATTTTAAAATTTTAAAGAGAAAATAAAATTTCATTATTTAAAAATGTTATATAAAATAAAATTTTAATTTAAAATTAATAAACTTTGATCGTAAATTTTTTAAATGAACATTTCATTTATGAATTATAAAACGTTTTTTAATAATACTTAATTGATTTTCGTTTGATTAAAAATGTATAACTTTGAATATGGTTATGTAAATATTAATTTTTTTATAAAACAATGTTAAAATAATATTAACATTTATTTTTTAATTAAGTTTATTTAACATTATGTATTAGAGTACTGCTTGATTAATTTATTAAAAATTAAAATATATAGTTTTTTTAATATGTATTACTTGAATTTTAATTCAATTTACATGTTATATCCGAAAATAAATGTAGTTCTAAATATATATTAGTTAACTTTTTATTGTTTAGTTAAAATTATAAAGTATAATTTTCTATTTTTTGTAGTTAGACATTTAAATATAATAATATTTATCAATTAATTAATTTAAGTTAAAAGTTAAATATTAAGATTATAGAGATTAAATTGCTTATGTTATTAGTAAAATTTGTCGTGCTCTGAAAAAAGAATGGAGACGAGAGAATTTGCTATCAGAGGTTCAGTGGAACTTGCGAGTAGGGCCGCCAAAAAGGCCCGAAATCGGGGGGATGAGGAAGAGATAGATGAAGAGATGGCTCTAGTTCAAGAGGTCTCCCAGCCTCGATCGTGGAAAGATCTTCTCCTTGGTACTGGCTTATGGAAAAAGGGAAGTTCAACTTCCAATCTCCACCTTGATGGAGACGATGATTTTGATCTGTTGGAATCAAACATTGTAAAGGCCACAATTAACGGAATGTCAGCGATCTATTTCTCTAATCGTATTAACCAGTGCCTTGTTAATGGAATGGCTCACACCATTATCATCAAACTTCTAAGAAGGAGTATTGGGTATTCCGCCTTGTACAACAAAGTCTGTGCTATTTGGAAACCGAAACAAGGGTTTCATCTGGTGGATGTTGAAAACGGCTATTTCCTAGCCAAGTTTCAAAATAAGGAGGATATTGAAAGAGTTTTATGCGATGGCCCATGGATTGTATATGGTCAATATCTTACGGTTCAACCATGGACGATTGATTTTGATACAAGACAACCATATCCGAGCCTGGTCATGGCATGGGTAAAATTTCCAAGACTCCCCAGACACATGTTTAGGAAGAAGATTTTATGGGAAATTGGAGGTTTGCTAGGAAGAGTAGCTAAACTTGACCCTAAATATAGAGAATGAGGCGAGAGGAAGATTTGCTCGAATGGCTATCTACATTAATTTAGATAAAGCTTCGGTGTCTCAAGTAATGGTTAATGGGAATGTTCAGAAAGTAGAATATGAAAATTTACCCATGGTATGTTTTTCATGTGGGCACTATGGACATATAAAAGAGATCTGTCCCAAAATAGTGCATGAGCAAAATCAAGCAGGGGCAGTTAATAACTACAATGAAGGATCAAGAAACTCATCTCTACTATTGCAAACAAAAGAAATTCCAAAAAATCCAAGTTCTTATGGCCACTGGATGATCTTCGAAAAGAAGGGTCGACGTGGCACGAGAGTCCCGCAAAAAGTGGCAGAAATTAAGGACCATAATCTTGAAGGAACTAGATTTTAGATTTTAGAATCCTTAGTGGATGAGGATAAGGAATTTAATATAAATACTAAGTCTGAGTCACCTATTACGGAGCTAATATTATTGAAAGGGAATTCAAATGAAAATAGAATTCTAATCACAAAAGAGGGTCGAACTTCAAAAAACAAAAGGATACATAAACGCACAGGATCTTCTAAACCAGTTCATGACTCGTCTTCTTCACCAACTTCTGCATTGGGGGAAATAGTTCCAGCAGCATGCAACGGGTGTCTATCGGAGGAAGTAATTCTCTTAGCAAGGTCCTTGCTGCTACAATGGAAGGGGCATCCCTAGTCAAACCCACACTCCGAAGCTCTAATGGAGTTAAAGCCATAATAGCCCACTTGGAATCCACAGGAATTTCTTTTGATCCAATCAAAGGTACGGGGTTATTGGATAAAATAGGGGGCTCAATAGTGGAAAAAATACTCACTTAAGCAATTATGATGATAAAATTTAGGTCCATTCCACCATGGAAGGAGTAGCTCAGTTCAGTCCGAGAGGTAATCAAAAAGAAATTTCATTTGGGCGTCAACAAAATCCGGAGGTGCAAGAAGTTAGGGTGGACGAAGTATCCTTTTCCGATGGGGCAGGAGGCTTGCCATTAGCCATGGTCCCGGGGGTTAAAACGTTACCCAATTCCAAGAACTTTCATGCTATTCCCGTTACCCTTATTAAAGGTATCCTCGATCCTTCTAGACATTCAGCGATGGCTTTCTACAAAGAAGGGCAATCAGAAGAAATGCCTCATGTAACACCCAAAATCCAAACACCAACACCAGTTAGGATTTTCGGTGTTTTACTATTCATTTGCATTGTTCATCTTATCATTATATTATACAACCTTATTTAAAAAAATACACTTCACATGTTGCACATCGTCATTTAAACACAAACACAAGTTAACAAGGGTAAAAATGGCATTTCCAATATTTTTGAGAGGTTTCTACCGGTACCTAATGGTCAAGTATTTGTAGTATCCCTGTCAGTGAACAATTTTAAAACGGTGCAGATTTCTATCGATACCTGTGCTAGTTCTATCGATACAAGTATAATTTCTACTAATACTTGTCAGGTAACTACCGATACTAAAAACTCCAGAGAGCTAAGAAGTCTTACCCTGCAACTTCTACCGATACAAGTATACCGACTATCGATACTTCTAAGTGCAGAACTATCGATATTCACAAATCAACTACCGATACATCTCAAGTCAGTGAACAACCTCTCTCCTACCATGTACTTCTACTGAAACATACATGAGTTCTACCGAAACAAGTATGCAGAATCTCAAGATTTATACCAAACAAAAGTTCATTAACTTCTTTCATACACAACCTTAAGTATGCATTTAAGTCGATACAAGTATATAATATTCACATCAATACAAGGTATGTAAAGTCTATTTTCAACATTTCGTCAAACATAATAAGGTGTTTCACTACTCATTGTACATAAGCAGAAGGTAACATCATCCTTGTACATGTCATATTAACCAAATGATGTAAAAGTCTACCGAACAACTCTGAGATAGTGTGATGCTCCAAGATGATCTGATCTCCGAACAACAAAATTGAATCCACAAACAATAGCAAACCCATAGGTAAGCACTTTAAGGCTTAGTAAGTTCACAAGTTAAATAGATTTACAAACTTCAAGAGTTGTAAAAATCTAACTAATGAATGGAATACAATGTACATCCGTGGTAAGCCTCAACTCGCATTTGATACTCACGATGACACAAAGTCATCAAACCCTTAATCCGTAATGGCATTCATTTCATTTCATTTAATACTCACAATTACATATAGTCATCGGACCTTATAATCCACGAGGGATTCGTATACTCACTATAACACAGAGTCATCGGACCTCTTAATCAGTAAAAGATCCATATACTCACGATGACACTTAGTCATCAGACCTTTAAATCCATAAAGGATTTCATATACTCACAATGACGCTTAGTCATTGGAATTCAAAATCCGTAAAGGATTCATCTACTCACGATAACACTTAGTCATCGGACCCTTTTTTTTTACGGCTTAAAGCCTATTTTTTTTTCTTTATTCTCGTCTTCCATTTTTCGATCATCATTCCAATTCACTACAATGGTTTACAATACAAGAGTATGAAATGCAAACTAGAATTTAACCATACGAACTTACCGGATTGGATCGCAGTTGTGAATGGATCCCATGGACTATTCTACTAATTTCCCATTTCCACGATCGGTGGCATGGTCGTAGTCTACATTCACGAACCATTCAATTGCTCATATTAATTACACAATCAATTCATTTAACACAATCAAACCCCTTCTGGTAAAATTATGATTTTACCCCTAACATTTTCTTTTTTATTCAATTTAGTCCTTTCAACACAAAACATGCAAAATACTCATTTTCTCCTTAACCATACCAACCGAACACTCATAATCCTCATACAAATCCAAGCAAATCCATTTATTTCACAACAAGTACAACATAAAACACTAATACGGACTAGATTAAACCCTAATTTCATCAAAAATCACTTTACAAAAAGATCTAATCCAAGCATCAAACACTCAAATATATTAAAAGCTATCAAGAACAAACATTTTCAACAATGGTAATTTTCATAACATTTGACAGATTCACAAATTAGTCTCTTCATAAACTAGATTAAGCTAATACGGACTCGAAAACATAAAAATTACTAAAAACGAACGAAGTTTACTTACTCAAATCAAAGCTCAAAGCAAGGAAATGAAAACCCTAAGTTTTCCTTAGGTTTGCCATGAAAATAGAAAAGGGAAGAAGGTGATGAAAATTTTCATTTAATTTCTTTTATTTCTAATTTATATACTTTATTTTTTTGTAATTCTTTTGTCTTTATTTGTTTGTAATTCTTTTGTCCTTTTTAATTAAGCTTAATTAACCTTTCTTAGGTTTAATTTAACCCTTCATTACACCAGTAAATGTCATGAAATCCCACTAACTCAACTTCCATGGGTTATTTACCCTCTTAGTCCCTCAAATCACTTAACTCTACTTTGTACCTTTTACGATTTAATCTCTTTTATTCAATTAATCATCTAAACGTCAAAATTTCACAACTAAATTTTTAATGCGATGCTAACGAAGTCGTAATTATTTAAATAAATAAATTAACGACTCAATTCATTGAAATCGTGATCCCGAAATCACTGTTTTCGACATCATTGAAGGTATCTTCGATCCTTCTAGACATTTACCGGTGGCTTTCCACAAAGAAGGGTAGTCGAAAGAAATGCCTCAAAATTCCTTTAAAATGGCTGAATTTTGGAACAAGCAGGAAGGGGGATTTCGGGTTAGGGGTTGAGTACAAGCTGGGGAAAAAAAGATAAATTTCTTTGTAAAGTTATAAATGGAAAAGGTGGCCCTTTCAAACTTTCTTCACAAAAGTAAACCTTGTCAGATCCTAAGACTAAAATTAGGTAGCTAATTAAAACCCAGATGCAAAATGGGATTGTTTTACCAGTGTCCAAGAGAGAGGGCAACTTTTCTAAGGTTGAAGGGAGTGAAGCCCAGTAATTTTTGGGTTCTTTCAAGTTTTACCCCTTAATTTTTTTATGGATCATAACTTTTCAATTTTTTCCTGGAATTGTCAAGGTTGTGCCAATTCCAAATTTCCACACATTTTTCAAGAATATAATTCAGAATTTCGACCTGATATTATTAGCTTACTTGAAACAAGGATAAGTGGCAGTAAGTGAGACGAGGTGATTGTTAAATTGGGTTTCCAATCTTCGTACAGAGTTGAGGCAAAAGGTTTTTCTGATGGCATTTGGATAGGGTGGAAGGACACAATGCAACTGGAAGTTTTACTTAGCCACCCTCAATTTATCCTTACACAAATCTGGTATGGTTAACCATCGCAAACTTTTTTAGTAGCTTTCGTTTACGGTAGTCCGAATAGGTCCAAAAGGGCAGAGCTTTGGGCGGCTTTGGAAAGTTTCATTCCTACCTCTTCTACTCCTTGGATGGTAATAGGTGATTTCAATGCCCTTCTATCAGTTGATGACAAGAAAGGGCGCATTCACATAGGTCGAAGATACCTTCAATTTGGTGGTTTTTTATAAAATAATAATTTACATAATCTTGGATTTCGAGGGCCACCATTTACTTGGCAAAGGGGGGAACTTTTGAAAGGCTTGATCGAGCTATGTGTAACCTCTCATGGCTCCAGTCTTTCCCAAACTATCTTGTAACGCACCTTGTTCGTATCAAACCAGATCATCATCCCCTTTACATAAGCCTCTGTCCTAATCTCAAGCTTCCTAAAGGACGCTCGTTTCACTTTTTAGCAGGATGGGCTCAACACCAAAATTTTCCTAATGTTGTTAAGAACGCTTAGGTTTACAATGGTGACATCGCTACCACTTTTGAGGCACATACCTCGCACCTTAAGGTATGGAACAAAATAGTATTTGGGCACATAGGGGAACAAAAACGCAAACTATTTTATCATTTCAAAAAAGCTCAATACAACGCAGAAACCTCTAACTCTAGGCAAGCATTTGAGAGAGAATTGGCCCTCAGATCTGATTTAGAAAGAATTTTGGATCAAGAAGAGTTATTATGGAAACAAAAATCACAGTAGAACTTTACATTGGAGGAAAACTAATTGCATCACCGCTCTTCGAAATCCAAATGGAGTCTGGTTATATGATCCAAATGAAGTTCAATCCGAGGTAGTCTCTTTTTTTAAACATTTATATGGAGAAGATCTAGGGGCAATGGGTGTATTACCCACAAGCCAATTTCTTCATCTTGACCAAGAAGACATTGACTTACTTGGCAAGGATGTGAGTAATGATAAAATTAAAACAGCTCTGTTTGATATGGCACCTCTCAAAGCTCCTGGAAGTGATGGTTTTATGCAATATTCTTTTAAAGGTAGTGGGACATCATTGGTGATGCTGTTTATAATTAAGTAAAAGAGATCTTTTAGGGAAAGCCCATTGATCCAGATATTAATAATACTTTGGTTATCCTCATCCTAAAGTGGTGTATCAAGAGGAAATTTCCCAGTTGAGACATATTAGTCTGTTCTCTATTCTTTATAAATTAGTAATGAAAGTCATTGCCAATAGATTTAAAAAAAAATTCAAAGCTTGTAGGTCAAGAACAGGTAAGGTTCATTGTAAGAAGAAACATCTCAGACAACATTCTCATCGCACAAGAAGTGGTGCACTCAATGAGGAGTAAAGGGAAAAAATGTATGGCTATCAAAATAGATATGGAGAAAGCATATGATAAGGTTTGGTGGGAGTTCATTGACATCTCCTTAAGATCAGCAGGGATACCTGATTTTTTACGACAAGTTGTTATGTCTGCTATTACATCTTCCACTATGCAAGTATTATGGAATGAAGTGCCTACAAAAAAATTTTGACCGGCAAGAGGTGTAAGACAAGGGTGTCCTTTATCTCTATATTTGTTTGTCTTATGTATGGAATGGTTGAGTCATAGCATTAAAACGACACAAATCACGGGCATTTGGAAGCCTATTAAACTTGCTCGATCAGGGCCTACCATATCACATCTCTTCTTTGTTGATGATCTCCTTATTTTTTTCAAAAGCGGATATGGCCCATGGGGCGACAATTAAGGGAATCTTGGATGAATTTTGTGTATTCTCAAGACATATAATTAATTTAAGGAAAACCATTATGTTCTTCTCATGCGAGGTAAGTGATAGTCTGAGTACCCAACTTTGCAATTTCTTAGGTTTTCAATAGGTTCAAGAGTTAGGAACTTACCTTGGGGTCCCTCTTTTTCATAAACGGGTTACTAAAAACACTCTAGGATCTATTGTCGACAAATTTAGAGCTAAACTTTGCAACTGGGATGCTAGAAAACTTTCAATAGTTGGACGGTTCACTCTAGCTCAATCCGTTTTCCTTGTAATCCCAAATTACTTTATGCAATCCATGAGATTACCTAACAAAATTTGCGAAGAAATCAAATGCCTTGCTAGACAATTCATCTGGGGCTCTAACTCAAGGAAGAGGAAAATGGCTTTAGTGGATTGGGGTTTCATGTCTAACCACGAATAAATAGGGGATTAAGAATATGTAGCCTTGAAGACCAAAATACCTTTTTTTTTATTTAAACTGGGCTTAACCTCGTAACGAAAGATGACGCATTATTTGTGCAAGTTTTGCGCTCAAAATATAAGATGGATACTAAAACCCTGGATAGTATTAATCGGAGGAATTGCTCGCCCATTTGGTAAGGGCTTGTTTAAGTATGGCCTGAGCTTAAAAAGAATCTATACTGGCAATTGGATTAGGGGAAGCTATCCAATGTTGGAATGACCCCTAGGTCCTAAATATTAGTCCTCTAAAGAACTTAGTCACTGCTCCTGATCAACCTCTTATTGATTGTTCTTTAAAAAATATGGTGGACGAAAACGAAGCCTGGGATTTATTGGCTCTTCACGAGCATCTTCCTAGAAGCATTATTCACAAAATTCTTAATATCCTTTCGCCACATACTATAGCTGGCATGGACAGAGTGTGCTGGGCATCATCAAAAGATGACAACTTCTCACTCAAATCCGCCTATCGTATGCTTAAGGAATGCTCTTGGCATGATCGAGATGGGAAATGAAAGTTAGTTTGGAAGTATTTTGGTCCCCACCAAGTGCTTTTCTTCCTCTGGTTAACACTCAAGCAGAAGTTACTAACAAACAAGGAAAGAGTCCGATGATCCATTGCACAAAACTCGTCATGCTCGAATATATCATCAAGCCATTGAAGACACACTGCATGTCTTAAGAGACTACAAACAAGCCGAGATTGTATGGAAATTTTTCATTCCAAGGGGTAAATGGTTAGCTTTCTTCTCAAGCTCGCTGGAACAGTGGCTCAAATCTAACCTGTCTAGGAATGGATACTTAGAAAGTAGCAACACCACATGGTTTACACTGTTTGGAATCCTTGTTTGGAGATTATGGAAGAATCGTAACACTTTTGTGTTTCAAGGCATCTCTTGGGACTTCATGGAAAAAATTAAAATTTATGTAGCATGGGCAAATCAATTTTGTAGTACACAAGCACGAGAACGGAGGGTGATCAGCTCCACAAGTTCCAGTAGTCTTTTAGGAAGCCATCACAATGGAGGTTTAGACAACCTTTAGGGTTTAGCTAAGTTTTGCTTCCTTTATTCACCAAAAAAAAGTGCTTATGTTAAATTCATAAAAGTTAAATTTTATAAATAAAATAAGTAAAAAAAATCTAATACAATTTTTAAATAATTGAAAATATACAAAGACTTGTAGATAACAATATTAAGTTAAATGAACCAACAAATGTTGAGTGTAATAGTAAAGTACATTGCATTCTTAAGCGAAGACCCATGTTCGAATCCCGAACATGGACTATAAAACGGATATGAATAATACCGAAAAGATATTATTAAGTTAAATGGATGGATTGCTTGTATGTATTCATTAAAATATGTTAAAATATTTTATATTTTGTTATAAATTTTATAAGTAATATGAAAAAGTTTAGACATATTATTTCAATACTAAATTTTTTTGAACAATTTCTATATTCTAATCATATTTACTTTTTTTTTGACATGATATGCCTAGAACTACCCATAGCTCCTCTTCAACCCCTAAATAGGAGGATAATGCACTTCAACTCACTCGAACCTTCAACTCACTCGAACCCACATTCTCCTGCATTGTTAACAATGTCCACGCCAACCGAGCTAAGACTCAATCGGTCAATACTAAAAAAATTTAAACACTAATAAGTGATATTATTGGTCAAAATTAAAATGGATTGTGTAATTAAAAATAATCAATATTTGTTCATTATATATAAATAAATATTTTTTAAGTTTTAAATTTGATAGTGTAAAATTTTTTTGAATCAAATTGTAGTGGGCTCTTATTAACCAACCAAAATAAATTGTTCAAAAACATAAACCAAAGACAAGCCTAGCCTAATCTTTTACTAAAGCTGATGGTAAAACTTAACAACTAAGCAATAAAACAAAACTTTTAGAAACAAAATAAAAAAAGCAAATAATAGCACCACCTCACTACCATGGGAATTAAAACCCACGCGCCCTTGAAGATAATACGCCTTTGCCCTGGAAGATTAGATTCCCAAAATCAAACTTTTCCCCTATCCGAAAGGTAGCCCTAGTTTCCTAAAAAGTTAAAGAAAACTACAATCAAGAGAAAAAGGGGAGAAAACTTCTAGCATGGCGCCCATTAGCCTAGTCTGGCTCCGTACCCGGTCCATTTCAATGGAAGATCTGACGACCTTTGGCTCAAAACTAACCAGGTATGACCCAAACCCTTTCTTGAGTGCTTCTTTTGCTAATGCATCTGCCACTTTATTGCTGTTCAATCCGTATGTCGGAATTGTAAATCTTGGAAACTTCTGCCAAAACTTTTAATATCTCGTATAATAGGACTAATTTCTGATAGATCCGGTGAATCTGATAAACATTTCCTTATAGTAGTTAAAGAATCGCCTTCCAAAATAGATTTATGGAAACTAGATCTGACCCAATCTTTATTACATCTAACGCTGTGAGAGCTTACACAGTAAAAGCTGTAGTGACATTCTGGAGAAAAAAAGAGCAAGTTAACAACATACTTCCGCTGCTGTCATGAGCAACAACCCCCGTTCCTGATGTCGATCAAGAGTTCTAAAATGCAGCATCAAAATTTAACTTAACCCACCCCTCACAAGGTGCCTTCTAGTTCTGCAGACTTGGCATACAAGTACACTTTTGCTCATCTAAAGCATCAATTTCGCCTAAATAGTGTTTAACAAAATCTGTAATTCCCTTTCCGGTACTAGTTTACGACTCATGGACGAATCTATTTCTATGGAACCATATTGTCCATAAAGCAACAAAAGAGACGTTGTCGGCGGAACGAACACCTATTAAAATACTAGGTAAACCAATCATCTTTAATAGAATCTATGTCACTATCCAAACACTACAAACCCACTAATCCCAAACTTCTTTGGATAGAGGACAGCCCCAGCAAATATGCCCTAGTGACTCAAGAGCTCGTTTGCACCTCGAACACTGTCCATTGCCTACCAGTCGCTTATTAAACAGATTAAGCATTGTTGGAATGATATTAATCGAAAATCGCCATTTGTAAATTTTAATTTTTGATGGCAGTTTCAACTCTCACAAGTTCTTGTAAAATTTCCTAGTTTTTAGGTGTATAGGAATAGAAGTAGAAATATAATTACTCATCTGTAATAACCTGTATGCATTTCTGACCGAGAAGTCATCGGAGCCTCCGTCACTTCAAACTAGCACATCCTCCTAAGAGGTTACAGCTAGGGGCACGCATAAGATTCGATAGGCCTTCTCCTCCTCAAATGCAAAGGTAATAAGCTCTCGATTCCACTATTTACTTTCTGCTTCTTTTAAATCAACAACCACCTCTAAATGAGCATTATTAACAATCATGGTTAATTGAAATAAATTATTACCCGTTAACTTATGATTAAAAATTGAAATACTTGCACCATCAATAACACACCTACTGAGTCCATCATCTAACACCTTACGTGCAACCCAAATACTTCTCCAAGCATAAGACAACCCATGTTTTAGATTAGAGTGGAGAAAATCCAAAATAGGATAATACTTAGCTTTCATCACCTTTGCCAACAATGAATCGGGTTGTTGGATGAGATGCCACCCTTGTTTCGCTAAAAGTGCAATGTTAAAATTACCAAAACTCTGAAACCCAAGGCCATCGTTCTCTTTCAGCTCACGCAACTTCTTCCATTCGCACCAATGATGCCCCCGTTACCCTTTCCCTTTCTACCACCAAAACCTGGTTATTATCTTCTCCAAATCATCATAAAATGTTCGGGGAAAAAGGAAACAAGACAGTAAAATATTGGATAGCTTGTAAAATTGACTCGATAAAAACCTCTTTACCTCCTTGAGAAAGAAACTTGGTAACCTAACCATCCACCTATTTTTGCATGTGATCCTTCAAACCTAAAAATGAAGCCTTCTTTTTATGCCTTACAACATTCGGTAAACCCAAGTACTTTTTAAAATTTCAAGAATGTCGTACACCCATCACCTTAGCAAATGGCATACACAACCGAGCAAAGACATTCGAACTAAAAAATACTGAAGAGTTCTCAAAATTCACACATTACCAAAAATTGACTTCGTACTCTTTAACAATACTCTTTAACCTTTGAACCTCTTGCGTATTTGCTTCAGCAAACAAAATATAATCGTCTGTAAGAGTAGATGAGAAAGTATAGGACCACCCCTACTAGCTCTGGCTCCACTAATTCTCCCTTCTTGACTGGCTAATCGTAAAAGAGAAGATAAACCCTCACTACAAATAAGGAACAAGTATAGACTAAGAGGGTCCCCTTGATGAAGACCTCTAGTCGGATTAAAAGAAGGTCTCAAGTTACCATTTAAGCACATCGAATATGAGACAGTAGAAACACTTTTCACCATAAAGTCAACCCACTGTCTACTAAAACCCATTCGCTCCATCATTGCCCGTAAAAAAACCCATTCTACTCTATCGTACGCCTTGCTTATATTAACTTTAAGGCCATATAACCCTTGCGACCAGACCTCTTGTTCACCAAAGTATGCAAGACCTCATAGGCAACCAAAATATTATTTGTGATAAGCCTACCAAAAACTAATATGCTTTGTGCTTTATCAATGCACTTATCTAGTACCACCCTTAATCGATTAACCACAATACGCGCAACAATTTTATAGATAACTGAGCACAAGCTAATTGGTAGAAAAATTGACATATTAGTAAGGCTAAAAATCATTGGGAGTAGTATAATGTTTGCTCTATTCATGGGTGCTAAATCCCAGCATTCATTCAGCACACCCAAATAGTACCTTCCCACATTAAGACTAACAATATGCCAGAATTTTTGAAAGAAAAGAGCCGAAAAACCATTCATACTTGGCGCTTTAGTCAAACCTATTTCTTTTAAAGCTGCCACCATTTTTTCACTTGTATACTGTTTCGAAAGCAACAAATTATCCTCCTATGTGATACATACCTTAACCCTCGAGAGAAGATTTTCACTATTACCCGCACCCTGTTGAGAAGTGAACAAATTTTCGAAAAAATTCGTAGCTATCTATTCCATCTCACGACTAACTGAGGTTATCCGACCATCCACAAACTCCAATTTTTGGATCGTATTGAAATGCCTTATTTTATTTGCATGATTATGAAAAAAAGCAATGTTACGATCACCTACTTTGAGCCAATTTACTCGAGCCTGTTGCTCTTAATAAACTTCTTCTCGCTCCATCTCCCAATTTAAACGAATTCAAGTATCAAGTAAATCATCCAACATTGCATCAGTGCGATCAACCTCTAACAGTATCTCAAGTTTTTTACTCAAATCATTTTTCAAATTACTACAATCCAATCGAACCCGACAAGCCCAACAAGTAAGATCGTGATGAAGTTTATCAAGTTTGACTGTTAGATCCCCATACACTGATTCCCATATTCAAGCGACCTTTACTTCAAAAGACTCTTCCAACACCAACCATGCT
Organism: Kokia cookei; assembly: GCA_039519145.1. Lineage (NCBI taxonomy): Eukaryota > Viridiplantae > Streptophyta > Magnoliopsida > Malvales > Malvaceae > Kokia > Kokia cookei. The sequence goes on from CM076903.1 coordinate 32,353,209, forward strand.
TCAACTGATAAACATTTTGCCTTTGCATAACCAACCGAGCATTAAGATTAAGTAACACTGAAAATGATCCGATGCAGACGATAAAATATGTCGAACCTTCATATTCGGGAATTTACCCAACCAAGTCTCATTTGCAACCACCCTTCCAACCTCTCTCGAATGTTAGTCCCCGGTGAATTCCCTCATTCCCATGTAAATCTTGGCCCAACAAACCCCACATCCACCAAGTTGCAATATGATAAGGCATTTGGAAACATCTCCATCTACCTCTCCTCTCTTGGTGCCCCACCCTTCTTCTTGCTAGCATAAAAGATATAATTGAAATCCTCGCAGACACACCATGTCAGCATATAATTCTCTCCCAAATGTTTAAAGGAATCCCAAGACACCCGTTTATCATGTAAAAATGATGTTTCATAAAATTCAATTAATCACCACCCATCATTACCATTAACACCTTCAATAATCACATCTACAAAATTATTCGAAAAATAGAGTAATGAATTTGATAGATCCTCTATCCATGCAAGACACACTCCTCCTTTCGATCCATTTGTGCCAACATCAATTCCATTAACAAAACCAAGTTTACAACAGACACACTCCATTCTTTTCTTATCAACTTTGATCTCCATAAAAAAGACCATCTTGGGTTTATATAGCTTCAACACCTAGCAAAGCCTTCAAACCACTCGTGCACTCCCCAAATTATGAACGTTCTAACTCAAGAGTTTCATTGCTCTTGATCGGCATGCTCAAAGGCAACCGCCGATCCTAAATGAAAAACTAAACCTAAATAGTCCTTCAAAATACCATCCTCATAATTCATAGCCTAAGCTTCATTGTTCTCGACCACAAATCCTCCCTTCTTCCGAACTATACTCCTCTTTTTACTCTTATCATCCCCTCACTCCCCATTTCAGTAGCACTTTTTCTCCTACGTGGAGAATTCATAACCTGACCAACTTGACCCCCTTACCAATCGCTTACATTTTCGTTTCATAAGACCCAATTAATTAATTAGACCCAAATCATCCCACGACCCACTGCTTATCACAACCCCCAGTCAAAAGTTCAATTTGACTCCTCATCGGTACCTCCACATAGGAGCTTTGTAGCACACCCTTACAAACTAAAGAATTCAGCCTAAAACTCTCATTTCCCCAAACGTTACTCTCGACTTTGAGCGCAATCGAATAGGGCTGCTCATCCTCCGAATGGTTCCTCTCCTCCTCCAAGACTTTATCACATTCTTTAAGACCACGTCCAAGACAATCGTACCCAAAGAAAAAAACAGGAAGTGTCTCATACTTAAACGAGACCCAAACTTTCTCCAAGCAACCAACATTCACAAAAATACCTCTCCGTAATGAATTTTCTAGCCACACCTTAATATGATAGAAGTCTCTCGCCTCCTCTGCCCGAAGTAACCCCCCAAACGTCAACACAAAAACGTGCATCAGATCTTTTTTATCACATTTTAGAGGACAAGGACCCACCTTCACCCAAAACGAAGATCGTACCAAACGAATCAGATCCCGATCCAGCAAACTTGTCAAACGTTCCAACAAGACCAATTTTTGCGGAAGAGCCACAGGCAACCCTCTAAAACAAACTCCAAATCCTCCTCACATTCAAAAGAAATTAAAAACAGGTTCTAACCGGCGAGTCGAATTTCAAACTTCTTTTTCGACTTCCATATAGTTTTAAATTGCGCGCGAAAACTATTCGGGTTAAACGATTTCCTCGTCCACATAGAACCAATCAAAGTCAGCTTCTCCGTCGGAATCACCTTCGAACTCTTCACTGTTAACTGGATTAACTCATCTGCAAGTAACACTACTTCTTCCCTCTCCATTGTTTTCGATCGCCACCGTTTCTACAAACCCTAATAACAGAAGACCTGTTTCACTAGAATTTTCAGAGAAAACACTCTTGATTAGCTTTTTTTCATTTTGATAGTGTAAATTTTTTAGATAAGTAAAAAGATTATTTTGAATTTCAAATGAAATTGGTTGCGTAGGTTGCGTATATTTTTAATTCTATGATAAAATTATTTTATTTTTAAATTTGAGCTATAATTTTCTAATTTTAAAATAGAATTATATTGAACTATTTAAAAGTTGAGTAAGTAATGAGATTTCAACGTAAAAATTGAAAATGGTGGATGTTATGTTTCTTTTTTGAAATCTTTTATGTTAAAATAAAAAATAAAAATATTTTAAATCAGTTTTAAAAAATTTTAAATATGTTTTTTAAGTATTAAAAAGTTAAATAGTTTATTTAATTTTTAAATCAGAAAAACTTTATTGAGCTATTTAAGAATTAACAATATTTTTAAAAAATTTATTTTTAACACCATTTTAACTTATTAAATCATTGTTCTTAAATTAAAATATTTTAATTCATCAATTCTCTTTTAAAAAATTAAATATATTAATTAAATATTTGAAATTTGTTTAAAAATATTTTAAATAATTTTTAATAGAATTTATACTATTATTTTTTTGTTGACGGTTTTAGTTTTTAAAATTGCTTTTTAATTTTTACTTTTATTTTGGTTTTTTCAAAGTATTTTGAATCTGCTCTTGTAGCACGTTCGGTGCTTGCTTTCACTATTAGTTGTTTTGCTCGAGTGTTTGGTTTTTTATGGAGGAGTTGAACGGCCTTTCAATTACGGAGGGTGAGGAAGAGCCGTGACAAATAGTTGTCCAAACTTAATTAATTTGAACAACAATTTATCCAAGATCATTTTAGAGTGATTTCTTAAATAATTATAAAATATATAAAAACTATTTAAAACTATTAAGAATTATAATAAATTATAAATAATGTTAAATTTTTTTAAAATATATATATACACACACATAGAATGTTTAATGAATTTGAATATATTCATATACATATATGTATATTCTTAATCAAGTTGATGGGTTCTATTTTATTAATTTATTATAATTCTTAATAACTTTTTAATAATTTTCTATACTTATGTATATTTTTGTATAATTAGTTAATAATTATTAAAAAACAGCTCTAGAATAAACCACAAATGGCTGTTTAGGCTCATTTAAACTAAGACAACCATATGTTTAAATTCATTCTAAACATTGTTTTTAATAAATTTTTTTTAAAAATTCTTATAAATTTTAATAGTTTTTAAATAAATTTCTATAATGGTTTATAATTATTTAAAAAACCACGTCCAAGATGAACTTGAACAACAATTTGTCTATGTTCATCTCAGATATGGTCTTTTAAATAATATTTTAAAAATATTTATTTTTGTGATATTTTAAAATTTTAAATATTTGTTGATGTAGCTAAATATGTCACATCAACATGAAGTAAATGCGACACATTACATATCGGTATTTGGTTGTTTCGTCAACCATGTCATCACTTAAAAGTAGAAATTAATGGATATTTAACAGAAGAACTAATTTTTTCTTTAATCTGAAATATAGGGACTAATTTGTTCATTTTGAGTAGAAGGAGACAAAATGCAATCAGACTCATAATACAACACATTTATGGAATTTTAATGAAAGGACCCATTTGTACTTTTTTTTTTCTAACGTATAGAAGTTAATTTGCTAACTTTTAAGCAAAAGGAGCAAAATGTGATCTGCCTTTTAGTATAAGGGTTTCAATGTTACTTTTACAATATTTTTCTTTTAATTTATACAACTTCACAAATTCCGTATAACTAACTATGAAATGAGCGGTTTTATTATCGAAGCTAGATATTGAGGGGTAACTCTCCTTTCAACTTATTCGGGTTGAGCATTGGATAAAGCTTTACAAATTAGATCGATTCAGTTGGTCCCTGTCAATATTTAATATTTTTACTTAAATATAATTCCGTAATATCAATAATTTTGTAGATAGTGAATTAGAGTCTTTACATATATCGGATCAAATTTGTTATGATATTTATTATCACCGGTTCAAGATCCGAATGGGTTCGGGTTGGATTCGATCGAGCTCGCATGATAATGGGTGTTTGCAGAATGGGTACTCATAAACAAGTGTTAAGTCTGGGATCGGATACGTGTTTATATGTATGAAACCTATCTATTACGTCATATCAATGAACAATACACACATCATATAAATAGACAAACACTACCATCTAAGAGACATAAAGAAAATCACACGATAAAATTAAAATGTGGAAGGTAAGAAAAATGGAATTGTGACCTAGTCCATTGAACAATTTCTGTTGAAACTTCTTATGATAAGCTGAAAAAACTACTACTTTTTTATCCACAATCATTAATAAAGAAATAGATGGGAGGGATTTCACTGGCTTTGGGACAGTTAATACAATATATATATATATATAAAAACAAGGTGCTTTGTGATGGATCATAGATTGCTGCTTCCAAATTAAAACCATGAGCTTGGAACTATCCAAGAAGCTGCAGATGCGTAAAAAAGGGAGAGGCTTTTCTTCTTATGGGGCCACTAAAGCACTGGCTTTAATTTGTAAAAAGTTCAATTTATTTCATGCCAAGCTTTCTCTCCCACTAACAAAAGGAGCTCTCTTTTTTTAATCAATAAATTTGTCAAAGCATGATTTCTGATATTATTTATAATTTATAGTTAGTGATTGAGGGTTCGATCCTTGCCCATAAAAATAAAGTATATTTCATGGTTTATTTCTTCAAATATCTTAATTTAAACCGAAAAGATATATTTATAATTGATATCATGCCTAACATAAAACTCTTGGCTTCCCTTGATCAAAATGAAATGAATCCAAATGCATTATGCGATGTATATTGTTACAAATTGAACAGGGATTAGGTTTTTGGAAGTGCATAAAATAGTTGAAAGTGTTGTACTATTTTGATTGATTTTAGTTCTCAAAAAGCTGAAGTCGCAATCATATATAATATATAAAACAAAAAGGCAGGACCCGGCACCACCTAAAAAGGAAAAGAGTGGGTCAAAGTGTTGCTTCTATGCGTTTCAATTATTAAAACTCCCCTATTCTTCGCAAGCAATTAATCTCTCCTTCTGCCCACCCTTTTCCCCCAATACAACTTTTCTGAATATATTAGCCTTAATTTCAAATCCATTCTATTTTCTTTAAAATTAAAGATTAAGTTTATTTAATGATGAGTTTCCAAAGTGGAAATGAATGGTATTGGTATTTGCCAAATAAGTGGGAAGGTTGAGACATATTATTAGGCAGAAAAGACGAGGTTGCCTTTCCCTATTGTCTCAACATTCTCTCTCTTTCTCAATCCATATTTGTTAAAAAGTAATGGTATGCTTCAAAGTTTTGTGTTTGGGCCACTTTAAAATAGCCTTTAATTTGTTTAATTGTTATTAAGCTAAGCCTAGGGCTTACCACCCACTTTGAATTAAAAGTAATGATATTTTAATTCCTGGGTAAACCTGAGATTGAAAGATGTTGGAAGCAGAGGTGGCAACTGGGAACCCAGTTTCTGACCTAAATCTATAAATCCATCACAAACTCAATGACGGTTACACACCCAACAGCAAAGAAATTAAGATTTGAGTAATCCGATGTTGTCCTAAGAATATTAGAATCCTTAATGCTTAAGCTTAAGTTGGCAATCAAAACTCCAACTTTATTCTTTTCTTCCTTCCATTTGAGAATCAAAATAAGAGAAGAAATTATGATTCAAATTCGGATCAAAATTTATTACAAAGACTGTTCTGTTAGTTTGTATGATATGAAGCACTAATAAGAGAAGAAATGGGATGGATAAAGCTTAATTCCGATGGAGTGGTGTCACTCTCTGGGCAACATGCTTTCATTGGAAGAATTTTAAGGGATTCGAATGCAAATTGGTTATATGGGTATGCTATGAGTTTCTGCAAGATATTAGTTTTTAAAGTTGAAACAAAAACGATGTTGAAAGGTCTTTTCATAATACGGGAAAAAAGTTTTAAAAAAATCGAAGTTGAATGTGATAAAACACTTTTGATTGAATTGAATTTAACAAGGGAGGCGTCAATAATAATTTGGTGAAATTAAGATTACTACATCAGTTGCTGCATAAGAAATGGAAAATAAGAGTTCATCATAATCAAGATTATTATTTGTAAATCATTTTTTCTTCTCAATGTAATTATATTTTTTAGAATATAATTAATATAAACACTTCCATATAACGTAATTAATATAAAAGTGTTTTCTCAAAATATAATTAATATAAATATGATTTCTCATAATTAATTATTTTTTGAAATAACAGAGCTGACATTCTTATTGATCGGGGAATAATAAAAGATCAGAAAAAGAACAAATACAACCAACTGAAGGGTAGCTGATTGGAAAATAAATAACTTTAAAACAAACAGACCAAAATAAATAAATAAGCACACCACACACCAAGAGAAGTAAAAGGACACAACTTTCAGGCACTAGCAAAACAGAAAAAAAAAAACCAGAAGGTGAACCAACTTCCCAGATTAAAACACGCAAAACCCAGACGAGAAACTCCTGAAGAAGACGAAAAGCAAGTTGCCAGCAGATTAAAGAGCCTTCAGGGAGAAAAATCTTGGAACACAATTTGGATTAAAAGATAAGAAAAGTCTCCAAATATCCAAGATCAGAACCAAATCTAACAGGCTTGTTTGCGTGAGATCCATTTTTGCCAGTCTTGAATCGCCACGGACACCGCCGCTGCCGGTACTTCGTCTACCCAGGGTCGTGGTGTAGAACTCCAAAGAGCATTCTTGGCCAAGGTATGTGCTGCAAGATTCCCTTGACAAGCAACATGGGAAAAGGTGATGTAACAAAAAGAGCTCAAATTACTTCTAATATTTTCCACAATTGGCTGAAGGATTGATTTGTCTTCTTTAACCATCTGCAATTTCTTAGTGACAGTGAGGGAATCTCCCTCGATTATGACCGATCGAAAATCCATCTCCAAACCAAAAGATATAGCTTGATCACAGGCACGAGCTTCCGCGATAAAGGCGTCTGCAACATTATAATTTGAGCAAGTACATGCTGCTAAAATATCACCAGTTTCATTCCTAGCAATAATTCCTGAGATAGAGGTATTATTTTGATGGCTAAATGAAGCATCATAATTTATTTTGACTTGGTTTGCATGTGGTGGTTTCCAATAAACTTGAGTTGGGAAGCAATGGGAATGTCTCAACCCCTCAATTGCCTCAATCTCCAGATGGTATCCTCTAATGAAAGAAACCAATGCATGCAAGCTCTGGCGAACCCCATTGTGGATGAGATTATTCCTTTCAAACCAGATTGCCCAAAAGGCAATAACCAACAGTGATCTGTCACTTGTAGCACACTTCATAAAACCTTCAGCTAACCAAGATAAAAATTCTGACTGGTGGCCTCACCAGGACAAATTAATATTCAGGCTGTCCAACACTTCCTTAGTAAAAGAATAGTGTCTAAGAATATGCTCAGAGGTTTCATCATCAAATTCGCACAAAGGACATTTTGAGTCAGCCTGCAACTTCCGCTTAGCAAGATTGTCAAAAGTAGGCAGAAAATTTCGAATCAGTCGCCAGAATGTAATCAAAATCTTGGTAGGAACATGTAAACTCCATAGATTTTTGAAAAGACCTGTGTAACTAGTAACAGAATTCATAGTCTGTAAAGATGTATAATGAGTGTCGAGGTCAATGAGAAGCTTGTAACCACTTTTAGGAGTATAGTTGCCAGAGCCTTCCATTCTCCAAACCAAAACATCAGGACAAGCCGTGCAAGAGAGAGGAATAAACAGGATTTGTTTCGCCTAGACATCATCACAAATGTGCTTCACCTTTTCAATATCCCAGGTATGAGTTTGTTCATTGATAAGTTGAGAAACAGTCGAGTAATGGATATTAATATTCTGACAGTTTAATCTTCCATTACAAGGCCTAGGAACCCAAACATCATTCCAAATGTTCACCTTGCACCTAGTTCCAATTCTCCAACCCAATCATGCTTCAATAAGACCCCTAGCAGCCAGGATACTCCTCCAGGTATATGATGGGTAGGTACCTAAATTTGTTGACATAAATTCTGTGTTCTGAAAATATCTTCCCTTAAACACCTTGGATAACAAACAATCTGGATTCTGAATAATTCTCCAACATTGTTTTGCTAAAAGGGATATATTAAATTTGCTTAAATCTCGAAATCCCTTACCACCTTTAGCCTTTCCAAGACACAAAGAATGCTAGTTCGTCCAATGAATCCCACGACCCGTTCTATTGTTGCGCCACCAAAACTTATTCAAAATAGCTTCCATCTTTTTGCAAATATTAGGAAAAAGGAAGCACTGCATCACATACACAGGCAGTGCTTGTAAAATGCTTTTGATAAATTCCTCTTTACCTCCCATCGATAAGAATAGCATGCTCCAATTATCTACCTTGTTACGGAAACGATCAAGATAACCAGCAAAGGTGTGTTTCTTACCTCTACCGATCATCATAGGTAAATCGAGATATTTTTCTGGACAAGATGAAGTTTGAACCGACAAATGATGCCCCACCATTTCTCTAACTCTAGCATCCACATTTGCTCCAAAATATATTAAAGACTTTTCATAATTGACTAATTGACCAGATGCTTTCTCATATTCTGTAATGAGGTCTTTAACCACTTTCACACCATCATAAGAAGCATCCCCGAAGAGAATGCAATCATTTGCAAACCAAAGGTGATTAATAAACAACTTCCCTCTACCAATTGAAGCTCCCTTCATACTACCTTCTAAACGTGCAGCATTAAGAATAGATGAGAAACCCTCTGCACAAATTAGGAAGAGATAAGGGCTAAGTGGATCGCTTTGTCTCAATCCTCTAGAAGGCAAAAAAGATTCACTGACTCTACAATTCACACCCACATTATATGAGACTGACACCTCGCATCTCATAACCAAAGCAACCCAGTCTTCATGAAAACCCAAGTGTAGCATCATACCAGCTAGAAAATCCCATTCGACACGGTCATATGCCGTGCTCATATTGAGCTTTAAGGCAAAATTGCCCACCTTACTGGACCGTTTCATCTTTAGGGAATGAAGAATCTCATAGGCCGTTAAAACATTATCAGATATCTGCCTTCCAGCAATAAATTCTCCTTGAGCTTAGTCAATGCAATCTCCCATAACACTGCTCAGCCTATTAACCAAAACCTTAGCAACTATCTTATACAAGACGTTACAAAGGCTTATCGACCTATAATACGTCATGTTCCAAGAATTACTTGATTTGGGAATAAGCACAATATGAGTCTTATTTATGTCCTCAACAACTCCTTCACCTCTAAGCACTTTAAGACAATAATTTGTAATATCGAAACCAATAATATGCCAGTATTTATGATAAAAAATAGCGGGGTAACCGTCAGTACCTGAAGCCTTTAAAGGCGCCATAGACTTGATAGCAGACCAAACTTCATCGGCATGGAAAGGATGCAACAGAACATTATTCATCTCTGTCGTGACTCTCCCTTGGACACAAAGCAAAAATACGGGAAACATCCCCGTCATCAGAAGCCGTAAAAAGCTTCTTAAAATAATTTACCACAATATTCAAAATATCCTCCTCATCCGTGACCCAATTTGCATCCTTCCCTTCAAGACCAGTAACCTTATTCATTTTCCTACGCCCACTAGCCATTTCATGGAAAAAAGTTGTATTTCAGCCACCATTTGAAAGCCAGTTGGTTCTAGCACGTTGTTCCCAATATAGCTCGTCTTTATCAGCTTTAAGATTTAAACCGATTTGAACATCCAACATTTCTGCTAGAACATCATCATCAAGGTCGAGTGCACTTAACTCCTTTAACCGACCTTCTAATTTAGATCTCTTAGAGTTTCTACTCTTCCGTTCTCTTTGATCCCACTTCATTAAGACATCACCTAGCTTAAGCAATTTCGAATGAAGATCCGTTTGTGAGTGTGCCAAAAAATCCCTTATTTCCTTTTCGCAAGATTCATCTAGACACCAATTAGCATTGAACCGAAACTTCTTTATAGGCCTCGTCATTCTCCTTACACGACCACAAGCATCAATCACAACTGGACAGTGGTCTGACATCGAATGTACCCAATGTGTAACAGAAAAATCTAGAAAAGTTTCCCACCGGGTAGGATTCGCCACACCCTTGTCTAGTCGTTCCCGAATATTAGTCTTAGCTGGTCGGCCTCTCTCTCAAGTGAACTACCGACCAACAAACCCCAAGTCACTAAGATCACAATCGTATAGAACATCACGGAAGACTTCCATATTCCTCTCGTATCGCAAATTACCTCATTGTTTTTCAAAAGAAAATACAATCTCATAAAAATCACCAGCCACAAGCCAAGGCATGCTTTGATCTTGACCCAAATGACGAAGCAAATTCCAAGTATGAACACGGAATCGCTCCTCGGGGTGACCGTAGAAACCGATAAACCGCCAACATAGTGCGCTTTAAGAATATCAACATCAACATGATTTTGAGAGTAGCTCCTCAAACTAACGGAGCAATCTTGCTTCCAACATAAAGACAAACCACCTCTAGATCCAACTGCATCAACATCCAAGCCATATAAAAAACCGCATTTCCTACGAACATTTTCCATTCTCCGTGAATTGAGTTTTATCTCCATGAGAAACAAAACTTGGGGGCCTATTTCTCTCAATTGTTCCTGAGACCACAAATTATTCGAGATTGCCCCAAACCACGAACGTTCCAACAAGCAATCTTCATTGGGCCCGGCTGCCCTGTCCAACAGGGCCAGCCGCTCTAAAATTCACATCATCCGATGCAACAACAGCAAGTGTAAGGTCACTTGCAACAATTTCCTCAACAACACGTGGTCGTTTTTTACCTTCCGATTTTTGAATCGGCCTTTCCTCATCAACAAGGTCCTCACTCGAAAATTCATATCCAACAAGCCCAAACGTATTAAATTTCATATTCTGCTGACTAGATTTCCCCATGTGAAGAAAAGATTTAGCCTTTATGGACCCCACCTCATTTTGATTCTTTTCTTTATTACTGAAATTACTATCCCCATATTTTCGCCCCATATCATTCCTTTCCTTCTCAACTCGTTGACTCATGGAACCATCAGGCTCCCTCAACCAGCGACTTGTCATCCCCGTTCCTCTTCTCGCCGACGCTCGCAAGGATATATGCCACCCAAAAAGCAGCTTCGATGGACCAAGCCGAACACGCAAGGGGCAGAAACTCTCCCCATGACCAAGCTTTCCACACAAGAAGCAAAACAGGCTAAGCTTCTCATACTGGAACCAAGCGTAAATCGTCCGACTGTTCCCCCAAAAAATCTTCTTTTTGTGTTTCAGAGGAAAACAAACATCCAAACTGACCTTTATTCTCATATATCTCTTGGTTGTCGCAAGAGAGATTTTTGAATCATAATCAATAAAACAGCCCAAAAAAGATCCAAATTGTTTTGCCATGCTTTCGGACAAAAGATCTGGTGGCAGGTCATGAGTCTAAACCCAGAAGTCAGCCATGAATAATGAAACAGTAGAAGGATCCTCACCAGATTTAATCCTATGAAAAAGAATTAGGTGGTTATTAAAAAACCATGGAGTACCCGAAATCACTCTCTGAATTTCCACTTCATGGAAAAATTGGAATAATATTCTTTTATCACTAAGATCCTTCATAAAAACACCCCCAATGGGATGCCAAAGTTCTGCCAGTGTGTTCCGCAGAGATTGAAAATGGATCACACTATCTGTTAGACAAACACCCACCTGACAGTTTTGGAATTCCTCTCCAACATTTTCCTCTTCCTTGAAAGCCTCCTCCTCGCCATCTACTAAAGTCAGATTTGTAAAATCATCCTCCATTGATCCAGAAACCAGACAAAAAAAAAGCAGTCAAACGTGTCAAAAGACAGACGAAATCAGAGTGTGTCAAAAGACAGACTAGGCATGAATTTTTAAGTTAATTAATATTTTTTATTATTCTCATAATTAATTATTATAAAAATGTTTCTCAATAGAAATGTAATATATCAAACTTTTATATTAACTTTAAAGGTAAAAATTTAACCTTAATAACTATAATTAGGGTTTAATTTATGATCGCATCATATATTATAAAAATATGATGTAAAAAGATAATTATAAGAGCTAAAAAAAAATGGGTGACAGATTTAAAATTATGTACATGGTCACTATTTCTTTTATATATATATATATAAAAGATAATTATTTATATTAAAATAAATTATTTGATTAAGTTTGGTGTCACAAGATAAGTGACATCAATTCAATTAATAAAAACACAAAAAAATTTTAAAAAAAATTTTAAAAATAAATTTCTCAATTTAACTATTAATTTTTTTCTAAAAATCTAAACTACCCATTATTATTATTAACTTCTAATTATTAGAAAAAATATATCCTCCTTTTCTTAAAGTATTATTATTTCTCTAAACGTAAAATTTATATATCAAATATTATTTTTAAAATTAAAATTTATATATGACATATTATATTTCTCATGTATGACAAAATTCTAGCTGTTAATTATATGCTTTTCACAAACTTTTTTTTAAGGTAAACCTATTCAAGAGTTAGGCTACTCGCCCAAGCACAAAAATGCGTTCGAAATATAAGAGAGTTCGGATAAAAATATGAGGCCTGAAAAATAAGCTTCGGTAAATAATTAAACTTGCTTAAAATAAGTCGGACTCGGGCTCTAACATTAAAGGTTCAAACCCGATCCGTTTTCTACTTTATCATGTATATTTTTTATATAGTATGTAATTTATATAAAGTTGAATAAAATATTAATATTATAATGTAAATATTAAAATATATGTTAAGTTATCTGCATTTAAAATTTAATAAAAGAAATTTACCAAAAATAATAAAAGGAAAATATTAAATTAAAAATAATATACAATTTTTAAAAAAATTTAAAAATGATATGGATAGGTCCAAAACCAGCTTGGGTCAAATATGATCAGGTTTGAGCAAAACTTGAGACCAATATTTTAAGTTATTTTTATCATTTCTAATTGAATTGATGTCTGATTAACTTAGCCATAAATTTTATACGAGTATAGAGAATATGTCATTTTTTTTTCTATCATAATTTCCCCTTTTAACTTAATTTTAACAGTATCTTTTTGCATTTATTTTTTAATATATCGAATCTAATTTTTTTTAAATAAGCTAATATATACATGTATGTATATGATCGCTAGCTCATAGTTATTGGATTCGGACTAAATTATCGATCGAACTAGGAATCGATAGCCCAATTGATTCTGTAACACTTTAAAATATATAGGGTTAGATGAAAAAAATAACCAAGAAATGACTTAATCTTTATGGATAAATAGTTAGTGCAACCCTTGAGGTCCTAGTTTTTATCCACTCTTCTCCCATTTTTTTCTTTTTAATTTCAACAAACCATGACAAAAATCATACCAAAATAAATATTAAATGGTGTAGAAATTAAATAAGATTGGGTAGTAGCCCAACGGTGAAGCCTTTGCACTTTCCCTTTGTATTCTCAAGCTTAAGTCATGCCATTCTCCCCCAATTTCCATTTAATTCCGTCAGCATGGGTAAATTACCATGCGGCCCCTTTAAAATTTATAAACTCTAGCTATTTAGTTCAAATTTTTCCCAATTAGACATGGTTTTTTTTATTTGTTTTCAAACCCTAATTAGAATTATTTTTCTCTCTCCCTATTTCTTCTCATATTTCTTTTCCATCCTCTTCTTTACACAAATATTTGCTCTCCATTATCGAAAATATTTTCGTTTCTTGAATCAAAATTGATCTTCGTTAACTCAGTTTTCTACCGACTTAGCAAACTCATCATCCCTAGCCCATATCATCATCAAAAGCTCGATAAGTATTTTCGTTAATTAGTAGAACTCGTAAAACCTGAAATAACATCGATCCACGTTAATCTCGTAACTCGATTACTCAATATTTCTTTATTCTTGCTGGATCTTCCAATAACATCATCAAATCTTGAAATCAAATCTTAACCCTTGTATAATTGTCATTTAAAGAACCCGATTTAGATACCCCAGATCATATTTAAACATGAGGAATTGGAAACTCAAAAATATATAGACATTTTTAGCACCATTTGACTGACAATTCTTGCAAATTTCGAGCTCTTTTTAACATATTTTTGTAATTTTACTTCAAAATATCTAAATTGTATTTGGTGACAAATTTATTTTTTTAATGATTTTTATGTTAAACTTACAAAATTCTGCCAATTTTCAACAGTTTTATGCAATAGAAGAAAAACTAGTCTTGGAGGCACCTAGAGAAGATTAAATCACTGAAGCATCTTTCAAAGTATTTGTCACACAAGAGATAGTTAATTATTTAACATCTATGTATGCCCCAAATTAGCATTATTGGACTCTCTAAAAAATTCATTTGATCCAATTAAAAAATGGATTGATGGAATTTTTTAGCCTGATGCAAAAGAAGAGGCTCGAAGTGTCCAATTCAAGAGGAAAGATGTAACCCCCTTAACCCGACATAGACGATATGACCAAATCTAGAGAGTTACGATTGTAATTTCACCCTCTAGGAAACCATTTAAACATAAATACATTATAATTTTCGATAAAATAACCATTAAAACAAATCAACTCTATTTTTGTAATGATTCTTAAAAGTTTAAAAATTCGAGCATAATAATGTTTCTTAAAATATTCTGAATTAAACCTATAAATGCAAGTAAAAAGTATATCCGAAAACATCAAAATCTCAAGTTGCATTTACATCACAATTCCCAATTATTATGAAAAACAAGATAATCTGAAAACAACAAAATAGCCTTTACTGAAAATAAACAAATAAAATCGAGAGACCCTTCGAGTACCAAGTCGCCTAAGTCCAAAAAATTTGTAAGAGAAACTGGGGGGGAATGAGCTAAAGAGTTCAGTGTGTCTCTAAAGTGCAAGCAAACACAACACAATATCACAAAGACTTTCCAAAACATTTTAAAAGGCACAGAGTATGTCACAACTCAGATGTAAATCACATACACAATGCAATGCACCCAATCTTCAGCATACCAACCCAATGGAGAGGTTCCCCAGAACCCCTCCGCATCCAATCGTTACCAATTGCAGTGTGGTTTTAGTATCAGCCGTTTGAAGGGGTGATAACCACATCTTCCACCATACAACCCAACCCATGAACACATAATAGCATGATGTCACATGTATCTCAATCTCAACACAATCTCATTAATTATGATATTAGCATTTTCACAGTCTGATCATATGCATGGAATATCAACATGCGATAACACAACACAGATTAAAATCACACAGATAACCCAACACATAATAATATCACACAAGGTGTGGAACATCATCATACAAAAAATATGTAGCACAAAAAGAAACACATAGCAAATATGTAGCACGGACAGAAACACACCTCAAACGGTCAAAAACTCTAATGTTGTGGAGAAAGTCTCCCACGCTCAGATCTATCTCTAGATTTAGCTGAATTAAAACCTACGAGAATAAATTCTTCATTAAAACTATCACTATGTCACCTACTAAACACAACACTAAACCAAATACGAATACTCACTTGTAACTATTGGAGCTCGTGCAGTGGCAATCTGCACAGGTGGAGGAGGTAACTCGTCATTCTCAGAATTGTAATCGCCTACACACAAAATATCCCAAGTCAAATCCCTTATTCATTTTTCTTAGAAAATACTAAGTACAATAACTTGTAAATAGTAAAACAAAGCTTTTTGGTTTAAATTTGACGAAACGAACTGGGAATTCAGAATCAGGACATAGAAAAATGTCAAGTCAAGGTTGGTCGAAAAAGTCAACGGTTAACAGTTCAAGTAATGATCAATGGTTCAGGTCATTCAATGGGTCGGGTCAACAAGTCAATCAACTCAAGTCAACGGGTGGATTAACTCGGGTCAAGTCAACTAGAGACGGATCGGGCTCATGGGTGTTGGGTCTCATGGCTAGGCCTTCGATTTTGGGCTTTCACAAACTTGGATCACCAATTTTGGGTCTAAGGATTGGGTTCTCTAGGTTTGGGCATACACATATTGGGTCCTTAGTTAGGTCACTTGCTTTGGGCCTCTTTTGATGGCCTAATCTCACACAACTTGTTTTAACAAGGTGATTCTAGGGTTTTGGATAACCTTGATGGCGTTAATAAAAACTTCAACAAACGGTGGCGTGTACTCACCGACGATAGAGCAAACGGGACCAAAACAACACCAAGGCTTCAACACAAGACTTACCACACAAAAAATAACAGCCAAGTAGAGTAAACGACCAGGAAGCGATGATAAAGAGAGATCCAAATTGGTTCACACACCATTCTCACGAATGACCTACGATGAGAGGAGAAACGAAGGTGGGTTCAACTTTCGAGATGACGGGGAAGCTAACAGCGATGGTAGTACACCGCATGGACAGTGAGAGACGATCGTCAATGGTTGGCTGGAAAAATAAGAGGAGAGAAAGAGGGATTTTGGTTTGGGGAAAAATAAACGGAATTGAAAATGGTGTAAAATAAGGAAAAATAGGGTTTAAATACTAAGAAAAATGGGTTATTTAAGCAGAGGGGTTCCAAGAAATCTAGGGTTTTCATAAGAGACCCCAAACTTTGCTCGCTTCTGAATTAATTCCTAAAAATCCCAATTTGGCATAAAATTTTAATTAAAGCTCAATTAAGTACCTAAACTTCACTGAATTAATGAATTAGAACCTAAATTTCTCAAAGTTTCTAATTTAGTTCTTAAATGAAAAAAATTGGGTTGTTACAATCTTCCTCCTTAAAAGAAACTTCGATTTCGAAATTTTTCTAGACCTAAGAGATGTGGATATTGGGTCTTGATGACGGATTTGGAAAAATAAGCCAAAATAGTAAATAATATTGATAGAAAAGTATCGGCTATAACATTTGGCTCAGCACAATCCTCATGTCTCCTAGTTAAGTAAACCAATCCCGATTGTCTCACCCCATATTTAGCTACACTACCACTCTAAACTAGTCTATCTCTGCTAACCGGACTCGAAGCAGCGAGTCTACCTTGTTCTCTACCTCTAGTAGGAGTTTGAACCGATGCCTGAATCTAACTTTGGTCAAATGAAGCTGTAGGGAGATGTGGACAATAATTGAGGAAGTAGTCCTGTGAGACAAATCTAAAACATGTACCAATCTTTCATCTACACTCACCACTGGGTCTCCTATTACAATAAGAGCACAAATCTAAAGGACAATGACCAATCGAACCACTCACAGTACCAGTAGGAACAGTTGGAATAGTAGGTCTTACTCTCGGATAATCCTGTTGATCAAACTCTTCTCTAGGCCTTTTAGCAGAATGATTAATAGTACTAGACTGAATTGTTGTGCCCAGTTGCTTCCTACCTCACTCTCTATCAATAGCACTCTGGTTTCTTTTAAGAGCCTCCAACCTCTCAACTATCCTAGCTCGACTAACTAGGTCGCTAAATACTCTATCATGATGCACAGATACTCCCTCCTATAGCGAGAAGGATGTCCCTTTTGAAATCAATCACACTTTTGTTTCTCAATAGTCACCAACCTAGAAGCTTATATGACCAACCTCAAAAACTCAATCTTATAGTTATTAACTGACATGTCGTTCTGCCTCAGATTCATAAAGTTCTCTCAACACCTCACAAGGTACTCCTCACTCACATATTGATATTGAAATGTCCCTCGAAAATACTCCCAAGTGATCTAACTAGTAGGATCAGACTCATCTACTGTCTCCCACCAACTTTACGTTTCACCTCGTAGTAATGAAACAATAGCCCTCAACTTCTAATTGGTAGGATACTTCACTCAACAAATAATCATTACAAATCCTTTAACCAGTACGCAGTAATCGACAAATCTGTACCAGTCCTACCCTCAAAAATCTTCATCCTCGTAGCTAGAAAATCAATGGATATAAGCTTTCTCGGACCCTTAGACTGTCCCCCAACTGAACCATGAAGCAACCTTAACAACTCTCGATTCACAGTAGCACTATCCAGCTCCACTGTCTCACTATTCTCAGTGTCAGACAGGTCATCACCACGAGCCTGATGAGCAGGTGGGTCTCCACCTCCATTTTGCTGTCTTTCAGCGTCAGTAAGAAACTTACCCTCCTCAGCATGGGGTAACTCATTCAGATTTTCATTTAGTTAGACAAGAGTCATAGGATCGTTAACAACCATAGCAGTACGACCTCAACCTCAATCGCGATCAGTTGTGGGTTTAGAACTCCTACATGATGGCATAGTAACTATCTACATAAAACAAAAATCACTAGAGTAAGAATTGGTACTGGAGTCTCGTATTAAATCTCAACTTAAAATTTTAAACCAAGAAGACAATTGATAAAATAATAAATTTATTAAAAATCCATGTTTACCCTAAAACTTTTGAAAACAACTTTGTGAGCCTCATAGTCTAAGGGTTGAACTCAACTCTGATACCATTAAATGTAACCCCCTTAACCCGGCATAAATGATGTGACTGAATTTAGTGCGTCAGAATTGTAATTTTGCCCTTAAGGAAACCATTTAAACATAAATACATTATAATTTCCAAAAATAACCAGTAAAACAAATCAACTCTATTTTTGAAATGATTTTCAAAAGTTTATAAATTCGAGCATAATAATGTTTATTAAAATATTCTGAATTGAACTTATAAATGCAAGTAAAAACTATATCCCAAAACATCAAAATCTCAAGTTCGCATTTACATCACAATTCCCAAATATTATGAAGAACAAGATAATCTAAAAACCATAAAATAGTCTTTACTAAAAATAGACGAATAAAATCGAGAAACTCTTCAAGTACCAAGTCGCTTAAGTCTAAAATATCTATAAGAGAAACTAAAGAGAATGAGCTAAAGAGCTCAGTGTGTCTCTAAAGTGCAGGCAAACACAACACAATATCACAGAGACTTTTCCAAAACATTTTAAAAGGCACACAGTATGTCACAACTCAAATGTAACACACAATGCAATGCACCTAATCTCCAACTCACCAACCCAATGAAGTAGTTCTCCAAAACCCCTCACGTTCCAATCGTCACCAATCACAGTGTGGTTTTAATATCAGCCATTTGAAGGAGTGATAACCACGTCTTCCACCATACAACCCAACCCATGAACACACAATAACATGATGTCACATGTATCTCAAACAGTCTCACTAATTATGATATTAACATTTTCACGGTCTGATCATATGTATGGAATATCAACATGTGATAACACAACATAAATTAAAATCACACAAATAACACAACACATAATAATATCACACAGTGTATGGAACACCGTCACATAATAAATATGAAGCACAGAAAGAAACACACAACAAATATGTAGCACGGATAGAAACACACCTCAAGCGGCCAAAAACTCTAACGTCGTGGAGAATGTCTCACACGCTCAGATATATCTCCGGGTTTTGTTGAATTATAACCTACGAGAATAAATTCTTCGTTAAAACTATCACTGTGTCACCTACTAAACATAACACTAAACCGAATACAAATACTCGTGTGTAACTATCGGAGCTTGTGAAAAGGAAATCTGCACAGGTGGAGAAGGTAACTCGTCGTTCTCAGAATCATAATCACCTACACACAAAATATCCCAATTCAAATCCCTTATTCCTTTTTCTTAGAAATTACTAAGTATAATAACCTGTAAATAATAAAACGGGGCTTTCATGTTCAAATTTGACGAAACGGACTGCGAATTCGGAATCAAGACATCGAAAAATATCGAGTCAAGGTTGGACAAAAAAGTCAACGGTCAAGTTAATGGTCAAAGTCAATGATCAACGATCAACAGTCAAGTCAACGATCAACGATAAATGGTTTGGGTCGATCAATGGGTCAGTCAACTCAGGTCAGGTCGAGCTCATGGGTGTTGGGTCTCACAGTTGGGCCTTCGGTTTTGGGTTGCACACACTTAGATCACCAATTTTGGGTCTAAGATTTAGGTTCTCTTAGTTTGGGCACACACATATTGGGTCCTTAGTTGGGTCACTTACTTTGGGCCTCTTCTAATGGCCTAATCCCACACAACTTGTTGCAACGAGGGGATTTTAGGGTTTTGAATATCCTTGATGGCGTTGATCAAAACCTTGACGAACAACAACGCATACTCGTCGGTGACGGATCAAAAGGGACTAAAACAACACCAAGGCTTTAACACAAGACTTATCACGCCAAAGATGACAGCCAAGAAACGTGAAGCAAATGACAAAGAAGCGATGATAGAGAGGGATCTGAACCGATTCACACATTATTCTCACAAAAGGTCGACGATGATGGGAGAAAATAAGGTGGGTTCGACTATCGAGATGATGGAGAAGCTAACGATAGCGACGATGCACCGCACAGATAGTGGGAGATGATCGTCAGAGGTTGGCCGAAAAAACGAGATGAGAGGGAGAGGAATTTAGGTTTGGGGAAAAATAAATGGTTGAAAAGGGTGTGAGATAAGGAAAAAGAGGGTTTAAATACCAAGCAAAATGGGTAATTTAAGCAGAGGGATTTTAAGAAATTTAGAGATTTTACAAGAGACCCTAAACTTTTCCCGTTTCTCAATTAAGTCCTAAAAATCCAAATTTGGCCACAAAATTTAAATCAAAGCTCAATTAAGTCCCTAAACTTCACTGAATTAACGAATTAGACCTTAAATTTCATAAAATTTTAAATTTAGTCCTTAAATTAAAAAAATCGAGCTGTTATAAAAGAAACACAAGCCCAAGAGCAACCCAAACCGTCCATTCATGTCCCCAAATTAACATCCAAATCTTATTAAAAATATTTCTAAAGAACCCCTAAACTTCTCCAAAAATTTATTCTAACCCCTATACTTTTCAAGCCTTCCATTTTCAAGCACCTAACTAAAATTAGCAAAACCATTCAACCCCTTTTTCCTCGAAACATGGTCGGAGACTTGAGGGAGAAAATCAAGGCTCTCCTATGTTTTTTTTTCCGTCCCATACTAGTATAAATAAGACACAATTTTCCTTTCAAAATCATCTCATTTACTCTTCATCATCTCTTCACTATCTCTTTTTTTCTTTCTTCTCCATTCCCTAATTAGTTCTCTTGAAAAAAGTGTTTTTGCATAGCCTTGAAGCATCCTTATTCGGTTTTATTGAGGGTAAATTGGCTTAGTTATGACAGAAAGACAAAAAGAGCAAAGGAAGGAGCAATCAATTACTACTTTAGGAACATCCAGAATCGGCTAGAGTTTCTTCTTCCTTTTTTAATCTTTTGTTTTGTTCAATTCATAAACATGATTTCAATTAAGTAATTGTTTTTCAATAATATTATGATTGCTTAAATTCATTGGTGTTAGAATGATTTGATTTCCCTAGTTCGTTTTAATCAATTATGTTATAAGGTGTTTTGTGCTTTTAGATCTATTTATTCATATAAGTAAAATCATGATTAAGTTTCTATTGCATGAATGTGAAGAAATGTATGAATTAATTAATTAATCTGAACAAGGCTTTAATTAATTGACAAACTACTTGTATGGTGTAATGTTTAATCATGAAGGGATTAATTATGTAATAATACCAAAACTATTATTACCTTACATAACCTTGTATTATGGTTTGCTTAAGAAATTTTGAGTATACTGAACATAGAAATATGTGAAATAGGTTTAGTAATTTATTAAGTTACAAAATTAATAAATAATCAACTTAGTCACAGAATTTTCATAACATCTTTCAACAGTGCGAATAATTCTAAGTTAAGAAGGATGGTCGTTCAAAAACAAGCATGCTAATTGTGATAAACTCTTCAAAACTTGCATTTTCTGTATTTATTTTTAATTACATACTTAGATAATTTCTAGCTCATTAAATCAATTAGTTAATTCACATTTATTTACTTACACCACATTTTCAATTCATTTTATTTGCACATCACCAATTTGTTTGAGTTCTAATTTTTCACAAAGAATTTCTTAACAATCTCTGTGGAGACGATACTCGATACTTTTCACTTTATTACTTGCCATGACTATGTACACTTGTAGATTTCTGTCGTTCCAGGAACATTACTCATGATCCCGGTGACATATGCGTGTTCCTTTATAAGTGAATCGAGGTAAATCGTGCCTTGTATTAAGGCCACACGGGCATTTGGCCTACATGTGTAGACCACACGACCCCTCACACAGCCATGTCCCCCTAGAACCCTAAGATAGTTTGAATCTCACACGGCCTAAAACCTTCCACACGGTTGTGTCTCCCCTGTAGGATTATTTTGAAAATTTCACACGACCACAACCTGTTACACGACCTTACCACATGGTCGTGTAAGCCCTCCACACGGCCTAAGGCATTTCAAGTAGCCTATCCACACAACCATGTTCCCTTATTTTACAGTTTTTACCCATAAATTTTATGATTTGATCAATTTAGTTCCTAAATGATTTTTGAACTATTTTAGTGTTTTAATTTATTCAATTAAGTCACTGATAGTATGAATTATATAACCTTTCATCCATAGTCTAATAGGCAATCCGAACGGGTTATACAAATATTGGAAGATAAGTTAAAAGGTTGTATTATCGAATTTAGAGATAGTTGGGAAGAACACTTGCCCTTAGTCGAATTTGCCTACAATAATAGCTTATAATTGAGTATCCAAATGGAACCTTATGAGGCCTTGTGTAACACCCCATACCCAGTCCGATTGCTAGACCCGAAGTACGAGATGTTACAACAATAACCAGAACATTATAAAACACTTTATAACATTTAATTAAATCATAAGTCATTATCAATTTAATTACGTGCACAATAGAGATTATGAATACATCAAGGATTATATAAAACATATAAACATCAATCTTAACTGATATAACGACATAAATGATCAAACAATTTATAATATAATATAATTTCAATCATTCAATGATACTCAAATATAACCGAGCATTAAATTCAGCATAAATAATCAACAAACATATTAAATGAAATTTAATACAAGTATGATGTGATTTTTCAATCAAAACTGGACATTAATCGAGTATACCAAACCCTTAAATCAACTTAAATTCAAATTAAGATTAATTTGAAACTTTTAAAAAAATTAAGGTAAAAATTGAAAAAAGAGGTCACACAGCCATATGGCCAGGCCTTGTAAAAACTGATGTTGTATGGAAATTCCTGCACCTAAAAAAGCAATGAGACACATGACCGTGTAGGGTGGTCATGTCATGTGTGGCACACAGCCATGTGAAAGCCCATGTCTTAGGTTGTGTGCAACCAAAATGACTTCCTAAACAAGACAATTCATAACCCTATCTTAGATACTAACCCGTACCATTGCCAACCACATTTACCCAATCAAAACACATATAAACACACCTAAAACATACAAAAATTATTTAACTTATGTGTCTAACCAATATGCCCTCATTGGTGCCACAATTTAAACATATACAACAATCAATTTCACTAAAAATGCAATCATCATATGAAACTTATTCCATCATCAATTAGGTTCCAAATATCAACTACCAAAATCACTAAATCATGCTACTTACCAAAGATAAATATACTCATTTATAAAACCACAAGTTACCAATACTAAATGACCATTTCCTTATCTATCCACAAGTAAAAACTATTAAAACCAAAGCATGCCTACCATTCAAATGGCACAAAACACATTCAAATCAAATAAGATCAACACAATAATTCTACTATTTACTCCACATTCACCATAAGACCAACATGAAACACAAGCATACATCATATACCAACACTCACTTATTTTACATATTTAACTAAAACTTTAAATTTAACAACTTCAAAACCCTAAATACATGCCCCAAACCGAAACAACCAAGTCAAAACTACCGAAATAGAAGTTTAATAGTGTGAGCCTTGAAGTTGATCCATCTGACCAATTCCACAAAACGTAAACTACAAAAAATAGTAAATGAAATAGAGTAAGCTTATATAGCTTAGTAAGTTCATAAATACTTAAACAAATCTCTTACCTCAGTTTACAATTTAAGTAAACAAATATAACTAATTTAATACGAATTCCTGTTAAGACATTTACAATAATAAGGTAAGTGTTTCACATATCAATCATATAATCTTTCAGACATTCAATAAGAAAGATTCAACATATAAGTTGTATAAATCAATTGATCATGTCAATTCATATTCCATTTCTTTTAAACACATAACTTTGTCACCAATATCATATTTATAAAGCGACCATTTCATACATATAACTATAAACTCTCCAGTCGTTTCAATATCATTTCAAACAACTTTTGAACACATAATCATTACTTATTCAATTTCATCACTTAACATTTCAATATTCATATAAACATATCATCTCCAAATAATTTATGAATTCAATACATATATTTTCTTTCAACGATGGCCCGATGAACTATAGTAACATGACTCGGATACTCAGGTACTCCAAAACACACTAGAGAGCATCAAAAGCTAACAGGGGCATCGAAGGGCAATACAGAGGCAATGAAGTGCAAACCCATACAAGCGCGCGTTTTAACCCTATTGGCATATCAATCATATCCTAATTGTTTCCTACGTTCAAATGAGCATTTTAACAAATTATCACATTTAACAATCGAAGGGACTTTAAAAATATTTGTACACATGTTGTAGATCAATTATGTTCTTTCCAAAATCATATAACTTATTTTTCACATATGTTCGTCAATTTTTTGAATAGGTACTTACTCACCTTGTACATAATTATGAATAATTAATAACTTGAATATTGCATTAGAGTCTCAATCACAATTTAACTAATAAATTCATAACACAAATCATAAACATATACATATGTCTACACTATGAACTTACCTAAGATACGCTATTGGTTCACTCGTAGGGACTAATCTGCTATTTTTCCTTTTCCCTAGATATCTTTCGTACGATTCAATTCTTGATATATATATATATATAATGATTAAATTCAATTTATCAAATTCAAATACATTATAAAACTCATTTCTATGCATGTGACGCTAACATTTTTATTTTTACAAATTTTCCCTAAACTTTTACATTTCTTTCAATTTACTCCCTATAGCTGAAACTATTTAAATTTTCGCATTTCATCCCTAATATTTAAAATCGAACAAAACAACAACCTCATAAGCCCTTAAACAACCAAAAATTTACAATTTAATATGCTAAATTTTACAAAATTTCATATTAGTCACTAGGTTCGAAACTATAAAAAATTTCTTTACAAAATAATCCTAAATCACAATCAAGTTTACAAACATTTCAACCATTCAATAAAAACTAAAATTCATTAATGGCAAAACCCAAAATCTTTAACAAGTTTACAAAATAGTCCCTAAGTTAGATTAAACTACAAAGATATCAAAAACACAAAATTTATGAAAAAACAACTAATAAAATACTTACATGCAAAGGGTCGAATGTTTGAAAAGCTTGAAAATTTCTTCCCTTTGACAATGGTGTAAAATCAATGGAAGAAAGGTTTTGATAAGATGACCGCTTTTAATTTTTTTATGTTTTAATTATTTTATTATATTAATTTAACATTTTAATTTAATAAACTTCAAAACAAACATCACAAACCATCCATTATAATTAGATATGGTCTAATTGCAACATAAAACCTCCCACTTCCACTATATAAGCCGTTTAGTTAGTAAAATTCAATAGCGATTAAGTTTTATGACTTTTATGATTTAGTCATTTTTTTTAATTAACTAATTAAACAATAAAATTTTCAAACCGAACCTTCACATACCTTTATATTTAATAAAATATTTATAGCCCCAACTTACAAAAACGAGGTCCCAAAACTTCATTTTTCAAAACCACTTGACTTTCGAGACAAACCACTTATATTTACTATTAGTTTAATAAGCTAAAATTTATCAAATCAAAATTTAATATAAAATCATAGTTGACTCATATAAATTAAGTAATAATTATTATGGACTTACTCGTCGGATTAGTGGTCCCGAAACCATTGAAACATTGGTTGTTACACCTTATATGGTCGTAAATGCCGAACACCTTTGTGTTGGACCTAACTAGGCGAAAGGAAAGTTTTGGGTCCCGAATTAGTACAAAAGTCTAAGGGGAAAATCAAACTGATTCAGGGTAGACTGAAAGTGACTATGGATAGACAAAAGTTGTAATGAGATTTAAAGAGGAAGGATATTGGTAGTACAGTGTTAGGAAATAAGTCTCCAAATGGTAATCCCCATGCTCCGAAAGGAAAGTGTTGAGATGCAATCGAAAGGATAAGTAAATCTGAAATTAGTGATGGACCTTACCAAACATTTTAAAGACTCGATCCAATGGCGTACGCAACAAAAATTACATCTTAACCTTCGCACCCATGACTTTTTCACCATGTTGACATATCTCCCTACCCAAATTGTTCCAATCGAATAGATTGAAGTGCAATCGGACTTACTAAGGTTCTAAGAAGGAAATAGATCTCACTTGTTAAGGTTCTGTGGCAGAACCATAGCACCAAGGAGGCCACTGGGAACCAAAAGATGCAATTCTTCAACAATGTCATCTGTTCCAACCAGGTAAATTTTAAGGACGAAAATTTTTTTAGGGGAGATCTGTAACACCCCAAAACATATAAGGTTAAATGAAATAAATAACCAAGAAATGACTTAGTCTTGATGGATAAGTAGTTGGTGCACTCATTAAAGGTCTTGGGTTCTATCCACTCCACTCGTTTCTCATTTCTTTTCTTTTTAATTTCCCCTCATTTTCCTTTTCATTTCGGTAGCATGGGTAAATTACCATGTGACCCTTTTATAATTTGTAAAACCTAGCTATTTAGTTAAACCTTTCCCAATTAAACATAGTTTTTTTTTATTTCTTTTCAAACCCCAATTAGAATTCTTTTTCTCTCTCCTTATTTCTTTTCCATCCTCTTTTTTACACAAATATTTGCTCTCCATTACTGAAAATATTTTCGTTTCTTGAATCAAAATCGATCTTCATTAACTCGTTTTTCTACCAGATTGTCAAACTCATCATCCCTAGCCCATATCATCATCAAAAGCTAGGTAAGTATTTCCATTTTAATTAGTAGAACTCATAAAACCTGAAATAACATCGATACAAGTTAATCTTCTAACTCGATTACTCAATCTTTCTTGATTCTTGCCAAATCTTTTGATAACATCGTCGAATCTTGAAATAAAATGTTAATTCTTGTATAATTGACGTTTGAATGACTCAATTTAGGTACCCTAGATCAGATTTGAATATGAGAAAGGTCGCTCAAGATCCCGATGACAGGTGTGTATTCTTTTATAAGCAAATCGAGGTAAATAATGCCTAGGATTAGGGCCACATGACTAGCCACACGAGTGTGTGGGCCACACGAGTGTGTGGGCCACACATGTGGACCACACGACCCTTCACACGACCATGTCTCATTAGAACGATAGGATAGTTCAATTCTCACATGGTCTAGAACCCTCCATAAGGCTGGCCAGAAAGTCGTTTCTCCCTTGTAGGATGATTTTGAAATTTTCACACAACCACATCTTGTTACATGGCCTTGCCACATGACTGCTCAAGATCCTGATGACAGGTTGTGTGTTCTTTTACAAGCAAATCGAGGCAAATAATGCCTAGGATTAGGGCCACATGGGTGTGTAGGCCACACGTGGATCACACGGCCCTTCACATGACCATGTTTCCCTGGAATGATAGGATAGTTAGAATCTCACACAGCCTAGAACCCTCTATACAGCTTGCCACAAAGTTGTTTCTCCCTTGTAAGATGATTTTGAAATTTCCACACGACCACATCTTGTTACATGGCCTTGCCACATGGCCATGTAACCCTTCCACACGACCTAAGGCATTTCAAATGGCCTATCCACACGGTCATGTGCCCCTGTTTTACAGTTTTTGCCTAGAAAATTTTACTATTTGATCAGTTTAGTCCGTGAATGATTTCTAAACTATTTTAGTGTTTTTAATT
This sequence comes from Kokia cookei, assembly GCA_039519145.1. Taxonomy (NCBI): domain Eukaryota; kingdom Viridiplantae; phylum Streptophyta; class Magnoliopsida; order Malvales; family Malvaceae; genus Kokia; species Kokia cookei. The sequence goes on from CM076903.1 coordinate 32,381,248, forward strand.
TATTCAATTAAGTCCCTAATAGTATGAATTATGTTAGAATCCATGATTGACTGAATTAATATGGTATTTATATATATTTGAATGAATTGTGAACAACTCATATGTCTATTATATTCGTATTTTAATTGTACGTATAGTATGCCTTATATCGTTAAACGGATCACATAGAAAGCATGACTTTAGCTACTGAGTTGATTTTTCACAAGCATTTTATTGCTATTGAAACGATTTGTTATAAACATAATGTTTGCTACTATATTATTTTGTTAAAAGTATATTAAATGCTACTATATTAATATGTTTTGAACATGTCATATTGCATTGCATGAGATGCGACGATGTAAACAAAGGAAGTTTGGCAATTTATCTTCAAAAATTTGTTATGCATCCACAGCCAAAGGTAGATTCCACCTGCGGGTACTTGCTGCGTATCCACAGCCAAAGACAAATTCCATCTGCGGGTCATTTGTTATGTAATCCATAGCCAAAGGCAGATTTCATTAGCGATACATCTGCTATGTACCCACAGTTAGAGGCAAATTCCATTTATGGGCATCAGCGAGACATTTGTTGTGTACCCACAGTTATTGGCAGATTCCATCTGTGGGTCATTTGTTATGTAATCCATAGCCAAAGGCAGATTTCATTAGCGATACATCTGCTATGTACCCACAGTTAGAGGCAAATTCCATTTATGGGGACTATTATGTGTCCACAGTCATTGGTAGTTTATTTGCGAACCAATAGTGGTTTAACCACAAATCTGGTATGTTGGTGGATGGAGTTCAAGTAAACTCTCATTATTGTGATGTGTAGCGGTGGGGTATGATCTTTTCTATTAAAACCGAAACTATATGGCATCTATGAAAGCATGTGCATACAAAACTAAATTTTTGGAGATAACTTAAATATATATATATAGTGGAGTAAACTGTGATATTGATACTCTAAAATTGCTATTGTGAAATCTGTGATACTAATGATGGTTAAATTGAAAAATCGATACTCTGAGCTGCTAATTGATTGCGACTATTCTATGCGTTATTATTTAATGACGTAATAATTAATTAAAAAAATTCTATTGAGGATTAATCACATAATAATTTTTTATTTACAAAAAGATAATGAGGATGTCTATCAAAACTTTTTAGACTAAATAAAATAAAAGATAAATGGTTAAAATATATTTTTTGCATTGATAAATATTATTTTTAACTAATTATAAAATTAAAAATTATTAATTAATTTAAAATATGAATAATTTACATAGCAAAAAAAAATTAGACTGTCCAGCTCAGCTAAAAACCTGATACTTTGTAATATATATAACAATTGTACACTAATTAACTTAAGTATTAATGAGTCTATTATAACATAAATAAATAAAATTACTTATGTAAAATTGTAGACCGACTTAGTATGGGCAGGAAACCAAAAAATTGAATAAGGTGTTTTTTTACAGTAAGGCCGGCCCATGTCTATTTTGAACAAAGTGTTTTTAAATTCAAGTTAGTATTGATTATCCAAATTAATCTTTAAAAACTAAAATAAATTTAATGTTCAATTTGTAGTAGGTATCATAATTATTTAATTTTTTTTTATCAAATTGCTATTTAGCTATTTTTTATTTAGATATTGTAATTATTTAACATTATTTTTTTACCAAATTAATATTTATATACTATTTTGTATTAATTTATCAAATTAGACTTTGTTATATAGACTTTGTTGTATTTCTGGTGAGTTCCTTCTTACTTTCATGTGTTGTAATATTCTTTGTAAAGATAAAATATGTGTATGTGGTTAATGACTGTCCAGAGTTGTCAGTTTGGGTTTGTTATGTTTGTTAAAAAGTATAAGAATCATTCTTCATGCTTAAGCCATTACCTTTTGCTTCTAATAAGAATGATATGATATTAACTGAATTATGAAAATAGTGTTAAGGAGATATATTCATGGCGTTGCCTTCGATAGAATGTGTATCGAATTAGCATCTTGCGATACGTGAAAATGTTTGTGTAACCTCTGGTAGAGCAAGTGTATGTTGCAAACCAAATTGGCAAATCACAATAAAAAATATGAATGGAATGAGTGATATGAATCTAATTATGAATCTGGGTACTAGGCTAACATGAAGAAGGTTTGTTTGTATTTGTGTTATGTTGGTGTTTTATATTCGTCAAAGATTAAGTAAATTGACGTATGGTCTGTCTGAATATTATATTCGTCATCTGGCGAACTGTAAGATTATGCGTGAATTTTGGAAAGAATTGCTTGAAGAATCAGCAATTATCTTAAATGTATTCATTTAGAACTCATTAAGTTCTTTTGAACTTACCTACTTATCTTTCCTTCTCAGGCTTGTTGTTGAAGAAGGAATTTTTGTTGGACTAAGCCAAAGGACATTTGCTTCCGTGAGACATTTGTTTAATTGTACTATCCATGACATGTAGGGGGTGATGTCTAGTTGTATTATGAAGAAGGAATTTGTATATAAAACTTATATTTGACTAGCTATGTTTTAATGAAATTTCATTAAGTTAGAATGTTTTAAAAGTGTTATAAATTATTTAATGAATGTGTTTTAATATATCATGTACGCCATATGACTTATACTTATTTTCTTTCACAGTTTTAAAGATAATTTAAACTACAGTTTTACAAAATTTACGTCAGAAATAATTCTAAAAATAAATGGATTTTTTAAGTAGTGACACGACATACTTGAATCCTTCTAAAGGATTAGGTTTAGCGTATTACGTGTAAATCTTGTATATCCGGACCCTATATGTGCGAACCCTACATGTGAATATGTCGTGTATATATTAGCTGAACTAAGCATATGTTAATATCCCAATGTTAATTCGAATAAAAAAATTGTATATATCAAATTGATTTTAATTCGCATAAAGTAATTACATATGTAAAATTTATATGAATTAATTACATAAATACATGCCAATGATTGAAGTATGAAAATTCAGACACCATATTAAAAGGTAAATGTGCTGATAAGCATAGCAATGGATTATTGATTGATAAATAGTATGACAGGCTGAATTTGTGTATATGATTACATGAAATTGGATATGGAGAACGGAGGACTTTCATAAGAAAATGTGATAATTTAAGTCTACACTGAAGATCAAATACTAAATTTTTAAAAACAAAAATATAACAATTAAATTTAAAATATATAAACAACATATTATAACTTTTAAATTTTTACTCTATAATTTAATTAGAAAATAAATAATTAGCCCAAACTAATGATTTGGCAGACTGAATTTGTAATATTCCATGGGCACCGATAGCTTTAATATAGAGGAGGAAACGTGGCAGCCTAGAGAAAAGTGGTGCATGGATCATGGATGTTGTGTCATGTCCCAACGAAACGTGGCTGAGTGGAAGTTTCCGGGAATTTGAACCCAATTGGGAAAGGTTGTTTTTTAATTGGATTTCTAGTTCTATAGTAGAGAACACGAAAGAACTAGTGTTTGTAACTAGTGACCGACTCCATACATTCTGCTAAGATGGGACAAGGCCAAGAACACAAGACCAGAGATGACCCCCAACTTGAGATTCAGGAAAGAGGGGAAATATTCTTCTTCTATAGGCCTAAAGTAAACAAGGAGGAAGTTCACAGTGTTGATGATGTGCAGCGCTTGTACATTGTATTGCGTCCAGAGTCCGGTGAGAGAGGTGTTGAAGAGAAGCAAGATCCTCACTCTGGCAAGGAAGGTGCCAAATCAAGATCAGGTGATCAACCTCAAACTGGCTCCTCCATGAATGAAACTGAAGGCGGACAGGGGAGCCAGGTGAGATATTTTAAGATTCCAATACCTGATAGTAGTCACATTTTACTAACTATTTTGGAGTCAACCAAGTCGAAACCCCGATGCAAAAACTCTCTTTTTGCACTTGTTTATTGAGCTTATTTTATAGCTTGTTTACTCCGAAACCTTTTCATAACTTTATAGGAAGTAAATATCGAGGAGGAGCCATTGTTAAGGTTCATAGTTATGGGCAGAAAGAGACTTCCAGATCCAGGCAAGAAGTCCCAAACTTTCTGGGGTTTTGTTGAATTAGTGACTACAGAGGTAGAAGATGTAAAAGATGCTTTAAAAGGAGGTATGGGTTTTGCTTAATACACTGTCAATATCTAGATTTGCACAAGGTTGAAACTTGGTGTGTTGCAGAGGAATATGATACATCATCAAGAGGTCACCGACGTCAACCTCCTGCAAGAGCAGTGGGAGAAGGTGTTTACCGTATTGTGAGGCACAGTTCAAGTAAGAACAAGATGCACACACATTTGATTTATAAACTTGAATTCCCACTACCAAAAGAAGAAGAGAATGAACCCCAAGAATCACTTAACATCGAGCCAGAAGGCTCCTTCTTGATACAAATCAAGAACCCAACACAAGCTAGCAATTCCCAGTTTAGGGGAGTTGGAAACAAACGAAAGGCAGCCTTCCCTGCTCACCTGCAAGGCCAGTTGGGGAAAACCCGATACCATCCGGCTGATCCACCCGACTTTTTGAACTACGAAGGATGTGAGTTTCTACTCATATCGGCATCCGATGATATTGAGAAAGAACTGGGGTTGGAACTGGAGACTGAAGGGGAAGCAGATCCTTCTTGCTCAGATTTGGTCAGGACTTTTGGGGACACGGCATCTACTACTCCACTTTTCAAAGGAATCTGGTCTTGAACAATGGAGCTTTTGTTTTAAATGTCACTGTTGTAGCCTACGATGAAATGTTGCAGTTGGTTTGTTAAGGTAGTGTGGAATGGCATAGATCTGTCATTTTGTAACTTGGGTTGTAACTATGTCTACTATATAAATGAAGTATATTCTAGCTGTTTAGAAGAAATGTTGAGAGTAAATGCTGGCATAAAAAGGAGGCATCCTTTTACTTGGCCAAGTTTGAAGTTGCAGTCGGTGATTGAAAACCGTACATGCTGGTTCGGTCCTTAATATATGAAAGCTAGACTTATGATTCATCCCTAATTCAAATGATCAGTACACTCGATTCGAGATGAGAAAGCGTTTTATAAGTAATATTTTTAAGAATCAAACATAATTAGGAACATGTTTGGTTTTTCTAATGGTTTTTGTATTTTTTATTTTAAGTATGTATTTCAAGTAATGAGTACTGGATAATAATTTGTTTTCCTTTTGTGTATAATTTCGGACGATGACGACTCTTCTTTTTGCATGAATGACAGACTCGATCCATCTCTTCTCAGGTTTTCTTTGTAATTTTTTAATCCAAGAAGCAGAAAATGCTACACAGATCTATGTCTACTTACATTTCATTTATTCCACATTTTACAAATCAAGTCTACTAATACTTCTCCTTGAAAGCTTAATCTTTACAACTTCCTTGACCTTCTTTAAACTTGCAGCTACTTGTGAACCATAGATTCGAATCGCGTTAATCACGTTGGTTGTTCGGGTTTTGTCTTATTATCATGTAATTCACTAAAAAAAAGTTGTTAAAATATCTAGTGTTTCGTTGTCTTTCTATGCTTTTTATGTACGCATTTCGAATAAGTTTAAATATTAAGGGTCAATTTAACATTATTTTTTAAAAATATTTTTGAGATAGAAACAATTTTTTTGGTTGAAAGCAGAAGCAAAAGTAAAAGATTTTAATTTTTGAGCAAAAATAATTTTTGATCCAAAAACACAGTAAGGGAATGTTTCGCAAAGGAAACCAAAGATATTCATACTTTGTCTTGCTTAACTCTGATACTCCCAGATTTTGGTAACTAAAATTCCACTACTAGTTGCTAATTGGTAAGTGCCTAAATTTTAATTTATTTGTGATAGTTTTCATCTATTTAATTTTTTAATTATATTATTTAGATTTATATTTTATTTGTAATGAATTTAAGGCTTCATTTGTTTCACTAAAAATAACTTTCGGAATAGGATTTCTGTAAAATGACATAATTTTTTGGAAAAATTAATATTTTTGGGTATTTGGATGAATCTATGTAAAATATTTTATGTTGTTTGGTAGATTTCCTGAAAATCTTTCATAAAAGTTGTTTTCAATAAAATAAACATACATTTGATATTTATGATAAGTAGTGTATTGATTACATTAACGTGAAATTATAGTAAATAATGAATCTTCATGATGTTAAGGATTAAATTGTAAACTTTGTGAAATTTATAATTGAAACAAGAGAAGTGATGCACGAAAATTTGTTATGTGAAATAAGATATTATAATGAATTATTTGATTAAAGTGATTATATGGTGAAAAATAAATTACATGACAATAGGGACTAAATTAAAAAATGTACAAAATTTTAAGTGTGAAACAATTTAATATGTGAATAAGGAAATTATGATAAAAGTTTAATGAATGTGTTATGACATGATGAAATATGCACAAAGTATTGTAAAAGTGAAATTATGAAAAATATATGGAATTTTTATGATGACAATGATTAAATTATTAAACTTGAGAAAATATGTGGATGAAATAATAGAAGTAAAATACATATAAATTTGATATGTGAAACAAGACATTGAGATAAATTATGTGATTAAAGTGTAACAAGAAAGAAAATTGATTTAATATGATTAATTAGTGAATATTGAAAAAGGGACTAAATTGAAAAGTTATGAAAGTTTATAAGAAAATATTTGATAAGTGAAGAATGTAGTAGAGAATGTAACATTCCAGTGCTTTGACCCAATGTTTGAGTCAGGTATGGGGGTGTTCCAATAAACAAAGCCTTATCAGTTTGAAAAATGTCTTATGAAAAATATTTTGGTAAGACATTTTACGAGAATAAGAGGATAATTTACGTTAATCGAAAAACCTTTTATGTTGACCATCCTATTTTACATGAAACGAACATCAGAAAAGGCTGAAAATATTTTCCATTGAAACAAATGGAGCCTAAATGAATAATTGGAGAAAAATGAGCTTAAAGTTTATTTTTTAGAAGTTTTTGTAAATTAAACTTTTAACTCTACATTGCTTTAGTGTTTTAGCCATCACTTTAGCTATAGAATTCCATTTTGAGCCCATAATATATAATTTCAAAAAGGAATTTGATAGGTGTCAAATCCACCAAAATAAATTTCTATGCATGAATGGAATATAAATTTGAGTATAGGGAGTAGAGTCAATCCATAGAGACTAGATATCTAAAATTTGTTGTTCTATTTTTTTTTTTTTGGTAAAGAAAGGTAATAGAAACTATTGAAATCAAATCATTCAATCCTAGTTAATCCCTCTAAATCATCATGAATTAGCTTTAAAACATGATTAGGTGGCTGCATGAATTTGTAAAAACCTAGCTCCCAGCTAAAGACTTGTTTAGCCAAAGCATTTGTAACCCTATTACCTTCTCTATTGGAATGTTGTATCTTTACTTCCCATTGATTTTGAATAAATTGTTTAACATATTGAGCCACTACATATAGGGGTACAACTGGCGTAGAGCACAGCAACACTTGGATATCATCTAAGCTGTCCATCTTGAGGATCACCTTCCTAGTACCCATACTCCAAGCTTGTCGTAGATTATCGTAAGCTCCCCACAGCTTAACTTTTACAATTAAGCATATTCTGATCTTTTGAAAAATCCCACCCTCCACCATCCCGTATCATCCCTAATAACACCACTAGATGATGCATTTCCAAGCTCCAGCATCCTTGTGCCATCTGTGTTAACCTTACACCAGCCAATCTTTGGTAACTGCCAATATGTTTCACTGCCATGTTGGATGAAACCTTTGTCAATACCCCTTTATGTTGATGTACCTGTAACACCCCTAACCCATCTCCGTCGCTAGATTAAGGTTACGAAGTATTTCCAAGTAATCTAAACAATTAACCTCAATTATAATCTAAAAATTCAACTTAATCATACATCTAAATATCTTATAGAAACTATATACATTTGGGCCTTAAATGGGGTCTTTAAGGCCTTAAAAACAGTTTAGAAACAATTTGGGACTAAATTAAAATAGTTTTGAAAGTTTGAGAAAAAGTAGAAAATTTTGGGAAATAGGGGTCACACAGCCATGTAGGCATTCGAAGTAGGGACACACGGTCATGTCCCAACCTGTGTGTCAAACCATGTAAATCACTAACTTGAGACACACGGTCGTGTCCCAGCCCGTGTGAACCCTGCACCAATTAACTTTAGACACACATGGCCGTGTGGGGTGACTGTGTGAGGCACACGGTCGTGTAACAACCCGTGTGCTTCCAAAATGACTCCTTATGCAAGCTAAACTAACACCAAACCTTGCCCAACAAGATAGATCAAAATTACATGCATTCCTATACTCAAAATACCATCAAAACACTCTTACAACATGCTAAATAATTAATCTAAGACCATTATCCAATATGCCCTTCATAGGCACCACAATTCATAGCAACCTAACTCTTACAATCAAAGATTCACCAAAACATCCATACTCCAATCATCCATTGCAATTCCTATGTAATTTGGATACAAACTAAACGTTTATTCCAGAACTAGTATAACATTCATATACATATAGATTTAAACAAAGGATTATTCCTTAAAGTCTTGTAACCATAGATATTATGTATCTATATACACAAAACATATTTATACTTACTAACTAAATATTTGTTCCTATACTTTAATACAAAAAGGTTATCACTTTTCCTAAATTAAGTTCAACCAAGAGAAGACAAACAAAAGAAATCAAACATCTATAGAAGATGATTGGATAGTATGTGTGCTCCCACTTGATCTATTTGATGGCAAATCTTCCAAAATCTACAAGAAAAAAATACACCAAGTAAACATCTTTAACTTAATAATCTCATATGAAACTCAATATCAGTCATGAAATTAACATCTCTATATGGTTAAATATTAGTATACAAAATGTTTTGTTTCATTCACCATCTAAACTATTAGAGCATTATTTCTTACCGATAAACCATTGCAAGAACCATTCTTCACTCAAGAGGATGCCATAATATCTTTCAATTATGGTCTTATACCACACCGTGTGATCTTGATCAGTATTGATATGATGCCAAAGTATCTTTCAACTAAGGTCTTATAACATACCAAATATGATGCCGTAGTATCTCTCAACCACGGTCTTATACATAACCGAAATGATGTCGTGGTATCTTGCAACCACACTTTTATACATTTGAATTCTAGATTAATGCGATGATATCTTTCAATCATGGTCTTACATAATCGACATAATGCCATAGTATCTTTCAACTACGGTCTTGAACATTTCAAGTATGATGTCATAGTATCTTTCAACTGTAGTCTTACATATAACAATATACAAGTTCCAACTCAAGTAATTCCATTACTTATTGAATATAACAGAATTATCATGTAAATATAGATATTAAAAATTTCAACAACAAATTGTAAATTACTAAATTTTACGGATAACTTACATGACCTAACACGGTTGTAGGTAGGGTCGATAATCACTTCAGAACCTTCGCTTTACCACGGTCTGATTCTGGTTTTTTCGTTTCTTGATCTTAATAAATAATTTAATTTTAATTAAAGATTCAAATAAAATCTATCATTCCATATAAACTAATAATCCATATTAAAACATTTCTACATTTTTACCCCCAATACTTTAATTTTATACATTTTAATCCTTAACATACCATTTGAAATTTCACCATTTTCTTATCAAATTCTTTCTCAACGATTTCTTTCATCACCATAATCAACTCATTTTTCTCTTCATTTCACAAAATATACATAATATTTACCAATTAACAATTTAGTCCCTATATCTTAAATTCACTAAAAATCATACAACAAATCATGCTTATTTAACAACTATCTTAATTTATCTATCAAAAAATCTCACATCCATAATAATTTCATTCATGAAACCTCCCTCAACATTAAACAGTTTTGCAAAATAACCCTTGGGCTACCTAAATTAAACTAATACGATGACAAAAACGTAAAAATCACCAAAAACAAACCTCAAATACACATGCATGCAAGAGATGAAGCTTAGCCGAATTTTCTTTTGCTCTTAACAATGGTGTTTTAGTTAAGAGAGTGAAAAAATGAAGAAGATGGCCACTTACGTTTGTTTAAGTTAATTTTATTTCTATTTTACTACATTACCCTCACTCAAATAATTTAAGTTTCACTCTAACCTTGTCCATAATTGTCTATTATCTACTTTAGTGATTTATTCACCAAATAAGTGCATCTCATTATCTTTCCATGCCACGATCCTTAGATGCATGATTTGTTCATTGTACACATTAAAAAGGAAATTCAAATTTCGTGAGAAAGTCTCTTTATTTCGAAATGATCAAGGAAAGAAGTCACGTCCAGTGAGTTAGGGCATAACATCTCGAGATCCGAAAATAATGAGCATTCCTTTGTTGCCAATTTAAAACCTTTAAAAGGGTATTTGGTTATTCCGGTTTGAAGAAAAATCGCGCCTAGTAAGTTAAGGAACAATTTTTCAAAATCCGAAATAAAATAATATTGCCTTGATTTTAAAATATTCGTATTTTTAGAGAAAATTAGAAAACAATTTTAATTTAATGATGGACGTGTAAATTAAGTACAAATATGAAATTTATTGGCAAAATTAAATAGAACAATTAAGCAGATAAGTAAATGAAAAAATTAAGCATAACATAAAATACAAAATATGACAGAATCGCGAATCAAAATCAAGAAATAGGATTCATTAAAAATACGAAGAATAATAATTAAATTTTATATATATAAATCAAAGAAAAAGGAAAAAAAAATGGGTTGAAAATGAAATTTCGGAGAATTTAGGGTTAATGTAATTTTGGAAAAGTTTAGGGTAAAAAGGTAGTTTTAGGAAAGTTTAGGGTTAAAATATGATTTTGGGAAGTGTGAGGGTCAAAATGTAATTTTAGAAAATTTTAGGAGTCAAAATGTAATTTTGGAAAAGTTTGAGGGTGAAAATGTGATTTTGGAAAAGTTTGGGGTAAAATGTAATTTTTGAAAAGTTTAGGGTAAAAATGTGAATTTGGAAAAATTTAGGGTAAAATGTAATTTTTGAAAAGTTTAAAGGTTAAAATGTAATTTTAGAAAAGTTTAGAGTCAAAATATGATTTTAGGAAAGTTTGAGGGTCTTTTAATGCAATAAACCCAAAAAGCGTGCCATGTGGCAACTTTCTAGGCTTCTAGAAGTCCAAGGGCTAAATTGTAAAATAATTAAAATTTTAGGGCAAATTTAAAAAATGATTTAAAAATGGTAAAAGACTTAATTGTAAATTTCAAAAAAATTGGAAGGACCAGAGGAATAAATATCCCCTGGTCAAAAACACGCAGACCCTTAAGGTCCGAATACACAGGCGAATCAGGCAAAGCAAAACGGCATCGTTTTTTGGGCATTAAACTTCTTCCCAAAACGATGTTATTCAAATGGTGCTATAAATACCAAATTTTAACCAAAAAAAAAATCATTTTACTTCCTATTTAAAAAAAAACATATTTTCACATCTTTTTTTCTCTCTATTCTCTCTCTTACCTCCCTTCTCCGATCCATGGTCGGACCTAAGGTTTCGTCGCCATCCGTCGCGCCTCACCGTCACGTACCACCATCACGCACCGTTCAGTTATGAAAAATCCTTCTCTTATTATTTATCCTTTTTTTAAAACATGAATCAAGGCTCGAATCTATCTTAGATTGAACCTAGATTCCTAAAAAAATTTCAAAAACGTTTTTGTTACTTTGTTTTGATTTTCAGATCTGTTTTTATTTTCGAATCTATCCCCTTTTTAAAACTTGTTTTGATTTTTTGTCTTAGTTATTATTTTGTTGTTATTTAACTTTTTCTTTTTTATACATTTTTGAAAATAATAAACCTAAATCTAAATGAACATTTCTAGATTTTCGAAAAAATAACAAGATTTTGATGATTTTTTCTATTTCCTCTTTTGAAATCTGTCGTTATTTACATATTCTATTTTTTCTAACATATTTTTTAATGTCTGAATATTGGGGTTTTCCTTTTTGTGGACGCGGAGGAGCACGAGGCTCCGACCTTGGTGGCAACGATAATTCAGGTACGGGATTGACTTTTCGTTTTTTATTATTATTTAAAATGTTTTCCAAATAAATGAAAATAATAAATTATAATAATATAATAATTGAATATATTAATATATATTTAGAATATAAACAGTTTCGAAATTTGAGTAGTAAATAGACAATAAATAAATACTTATTAAAAATTGTATACCTTGACTAATATTTGAAAGCTTCGGAATCTTCCTTCAATTCTGATATTAATTGCTCCGGGTTTTTTTGTGTTTGTATTTTGAATGCACTTTGTATATGTGTATTGATTTCAAAATACCTTAAGTCTGTGTATTGATTTCGAAAACTAGAAGGTAACCCCTTACAATTGTTTTGAATTCAGATTTTATAACCGATTATACAATCATGGTATTCTGTCTTTTACAACAAAAATGGTTGTCTCTTCTCTCTTTGCAGGTGCAGACTTGACAATGGTGGTGGTGGCAAGTTGCTGGTGTTGGTGGTGGTAGATGTTGACGTGGCAGCTCTTGAGTGGATGAGGGTGACGGTGGCTGGAAGCAACTTGCTACAATTAGAGTTTTTTTTTAGACTTTTCAATTGTATTAGACTTATTGGGTTGATTTGCATTTTGGGTCTTTTAGGGTTTGTAATTTTTTTTGGGTTAATGGTTTTGTAAAAGAACATTTAAGAAATAAATTCTAATTTAAAATTTATTTTGGGTTATTTCTTTTTTTTTGTCCAAATGTTAGGCCCGGTCAACATTGCGCTCCAACAACTGCCCCTCTTTGCTTGTTGTTGTGTAACAGGAACAGAGCAAAGACCAAAATGAGGCCCAATTTTGTCATGTCTCATTTCTTCGCCACTCTTTCTTCAACTAGCCCACCCTTCGCTTTATCAGTCGTTCAACTTCACTACATCCGCTTCTCTACCTCTTTGGTGTTGTGATTCCATCTTGCCTTAAGGCAATTTAAAAAAAAAAACAAAATTTGTTACTGTAACGTCACTCAATTCACTTGTAACTTCAAGGAGATTGAGGTTTGTCATCGTAATCTTTGATTCAATCCACTGACACTTCGAGGTAGAAGATTCACCATTACGTCTTCAGTCTGTTCCTCTTCGATTTTAGGGTATAAGATTCGCCATTATGGCTTCAATCTTTCCCATCACGTTTCTAAGGTGCTAGGTTCACCGTTGCGGCCTCAACCTTCCCCTTCATATCTTCATGGTATCGGATTCGCCATGGCAACCTCAATCTTTCCCATCGCATCTTCTAAGGTATTGGGTTTGCCGTTGCGGCCTTAATCTTTCCCATCACATCTTTTTAGGTATCGGGTTCGCTGTTGCGGCCTCAACCTTTCCTTTCACATCTTTTTTGGTAATTTTTTGTGTCAATCGTCTCGGTCATTTTTGCAACGATCTTTTTTATGCTTTTATTGGTTGTCTTCACGGCTCTACTCATTTTTTGGCGATAGAGAGATGAATTGTGATGTTTGATTTTGAATTGCTCGCAAAACCTCTACTATCGTGCTATTATTCAAATTCAAGGCATTATCGGATATGATCCTTTCTAGCATCCCATATCTGCAGGTTATCTCCTTTTTCAAGAACTTACTAACTGCAGTCTTTGTGACGTTGGCGTAAGAAGCAGTTTTTACCTATTTGGTGAAGTAGTTGATAACCACGAAGTTAAATATATGATCATTAGAAGCCTTTGGAGAAATTGGTCCAATGACATCCATGCCTCACATAGAGAAAGGTCAAGGAGAAATCATGAAATGAAGGATTGATGAAGGTATATGAATCTTATCTCCATAGATCTGACACTTATGACACATTTTAGCATAATTGATGCAATCCCCTTCCATGGTGGACTAATAATACCCAAATCTCATTATCTGTCTGGTCATTGTGAAACCATTAGCATGTGTTCCACAAATGCCTTCATGAACTTCTTCTAAGATCTTTCTAGCTTCGATTGCATCGACACATCTCAGCAACATCTTATCCTTTCTTCTTTTGTACAAGATTTCCCCGTCTAGGACATATTCATTTGACAGCCTCCTCAATGTCCTTCTCTTCATTTTCAGAAGCTTGCTCGGAATACTTGTGATCTCTTACATACTGGAGAATATCTTGGTACCACGGGTAATTATCCCTATCTTCTTCTTCATCTTCAATATCATAATAGTGAGCCAGAGCCTCATAAACGCTCATTTGAATGAGTTTCATATCTTCTGGTCTGTTTACTTTAATCATTGAAAGTGGCAAGAGCATCAGCCATCTGATTTTCTTCTCATCCGAGATAATGAAATGTGACATCATCAAACTCCTTGGTTAACTCGAGAACCAACTTTCGGTAATCAATTAGCTTGGAATCTCTTGTTTCTCATTCTCCTTTGAGTTGATAGATTACTAGTGCGGAGTCTCCATATATCTCTAAAACTTTGGTCTCCCGTTCTATGGCTACACGGATATGATACATGCTTTATATTTTGACATGTTGTTTGTGCAATCAAAATTGAGTTTATTGGTGAAAGGATAATGGTCTCCTTCTGGTGATACCAAGACTGCCCCTACTCCATTACTCATAGCATTTGAAGCACCATCGAAATTTAATCTCCAAGGATGTTCCACCGTGGTTCCCTCTTCAGTGGTTGCAACATACATTAAGTCCTCGTTTGGGAAGTCGAAGTTAATTGGCTCATAATCCTCTAAACCCCTGCTAGCTAGGAAATCTACTATCGCACTCCCTTTTACTGCCTTTTTATTGACATAGACTATGTCGAATTCAGAAAGCAAGATTTGTCACCTAGCCAACCTTCCATTCAATGCGGTCAACTCCATCATATATTTCAGAGGATCCAGTTTTGAGATTAACCAACTTGTGTGGTACAACATGTATTGTCTTAATCTTCGCGTGGTCCAAACTAAAGCATAACATAGTTTTTCAATTGACGAGTATCGAGTTTCGCAATTAATGAATTTCTTGCTAAGATAATATATCACCCTTTCATTCATTCCATACTCATCGTGTTGGCCTAGTACGCATCCCATAGAATTTTCAAAGACTGCCAAGTATAGGATTAACAGTTTAATAGGAATTGGAGGCACTAAGACGGGAGCATTAGATAAGTAATCCTTGACTTTGTCAAAAGTTTCCTAGCATTCATCATCCCACACCTGAGTTATGCTTTCTAAGTAGACGGAAGATGGGATCACATTTCTAAGTTAGCTGTGAGATGAACCAAGCAATATAATTTAATCTCCCTAAGAACTCTCGAACTTCTTTTTGCATCCTGGGTGGTGGTAATTCTTGTATATCTTTGACTTTATCTGGATCAATTTCAATCCCCCTTTTGCTGACCACAAAGCTTAACATCTTACTCGAAGTGGCTCCGAAAGTGCACTTGGTTAGGTTTAACTTTAGCTGATACTTTCTTAGCCTCATAAATAACTTTCTTAAGATCTTTACATGTTCTTCCTATGTTCGGGATTTTGCAATCATGTTATCGACAAAAACTTTAATTTCTTTATGCATCATGTCATGAAATAGAGTTACCATGACTCTTTGATAAGTTACCCCCATGTTTTTAAGTCCAAAAGGCATCACCTTATAGCAGAATGTTCCCCACAATGTGACAAACGTGGTTTTCTCTATATCTTTAAGATCCATCCTTATCTGGTTATACCTGGAGAAATGTCCATGAATGAAAATAAGGAGTGACCTGTTATATTATCTACTAAGATGTCGATGTAAGGCAATAGAAAGTTCTCCTTTGGGCTAGCTTTATTTAAATCCCGATAATCCACACACATATGCACTTTCTCATCTTTTTTAGGAACAGAGACTATGTTGGCTACCCATTCTGAGTATTTAACTACCTGGAGAAACCCAGCGTTGAATTGTTTTTGACCTATTATTTTATCTTTAATAATACATCTGGTTTTATCCTTCGAAGCTTTTGCTGAACAGGCTTGCATTCTTCCTTTATGGGGAGTCTGTGTACCATAATGTTAGTACTCAGGCCTGACATGTCTTGGTAGGACCATGCGAAGACATCTTGGAACTCTTGAAGTAACTCGATAAGATCTTTCTGGTTTCTATGGAGATGTTTGTCCCAATTTTCACTTCTTTCTTCTTATCTTTGTTCCCTGGGCTTATAACTTCCACCGTTTCTGAATAAGGTAAGATTTGTTTTTCTTTTTGCTTCATCATACTTAACAGATTAGGAGACAAATTACAATCTTGATCATCTTTAAAGTCCTAAAGTTCTTCTAAACACATATCTTGCTTGAAACGAGGCTCTAATTTAGCATCAGGGTCACTCATATTATTGATATTCAAGGACCTATCAAAGGAGTAAAAAAAAAAGGTCTAAAGAGCAAAATAAATTTACGAAAGAATGATTATATGGTATGATTATGAGTAAGAATGATTATATGATATGATTATGAGTAAGAATGTATGTATGAAAGAATGATCAATTTTGTATATTGGATATGTACGAATGGTTTGTTGAATTGGATAATGAAAGAAAAATTAGCGAAAGATTTGTCATGTAAGATAGAATATGCATTTTCACTTAAAGTAATGGATAATATCTAAATGCCCTTTACAAAGGATCTCTATTACTCTCGGGCTTAGAGCAACAAATGTTCACTAAGTATTACTCTGGATAAATCCTAAAGGCTACAAGGAGTTCTTCCTCAGTTCAGTTGTTTAGAACGCTTCCCGGAGCATATGGGCGAATTTCTGCTAAGCGTCCTTCTCCACTTTCTTCTCCGATGACGTTGATGCTCAAATCTTCATTGATCGCATTCACTCCATGATCAGTATGGTTAGGCAAAGGGTTTCTTGCCACATTGGGTCCAGATGACTCATCAAATCTTATAACTTCCCTCTTTATCATTCTCTCCACCAACTTTTTAAAGGTAAAGCAATTCTTGATGGAGTGTCTTACTATCCCATCATGATACTCGAATCGAGCATTTGCATCATACCATTTCAAGAACGAGGGCAGTATTGGACCCGCGTAGTACGGAGCCACCGCATGTTTATCATATAGCTTCTTGTGAAGCTATTTGTATGTCACCGGGATGGGTGCGAACGAAGTTCTTTCAGTATTAGGCCTTAAGCTTGATTCTAACCTTGGAGGATTTCGATTGTTGGTTTAGCACATTTAATGGTGTCATCATGATCGATCTTACGTGGTTCGGCCTGTACATGCTTGCATTATTCATTTCGGCCTCTTTTTTTTAAAGCAAGTCTCGTAGCGCTTTCCCCAGCGTCTATCTTCCCACTTTTGATTGCGTTTTCAATCATTTCTCCAAACAAAACCATGTCAAAGAAGCTTTTAGTGGCACTCCTCAGCATGTGGTTGATGAACCGAGCCTTCAAGGTATTGACAAACAACATTGTCGTTTCTTTTTCCAACACAGGTGATTACACTTGAGTTGCCATATCCCTCCATCTTTGGGCGTATTGCTTGAAGCTTTCGTTGGGCTTTTTCTCCATATTCTGTAATGTGATCCTATCGGGGGTTATGTCGGTAACATAACCATACAACTTTATAAAAGCCTATGCCAAGTCTTTCCATGAACTAATTTTTGCACGACTAAGCTAATTGTACTATCTAACAGTAGAACCTACCATGTTATCTTAGAAACAGTGAATAAGTAATTGGTCATTATGGATGTGTCCCGTCATTTTTCTACAGAACATGGTGATGTGAGCCTCTAGGTAACTCTTCCCATTATATTTTTCAAAATCTGGGCTTTGAATTTGGGCAGGAGCACTAGGTCTAGGACCAAGCTCAACTCCTTTGCATCCATCCCATAGAAGTTTTCAGATCCTTGCATTGCTTGGATTTTCTCTTCCATTTATCTAGAGAGATCCATTCTCGCTATTTTATCGAAGTCAGGAATACCAGCATTTGCGGCATTTTTTTCCTGGGTTGGATCCTGACCCCATTGGATAATTTTTTGATCTCAATGTTCTAGTGGGATGTTGTTGTGTTCTTATTGTGATAGGAGATCCCTGTGTGTATGCTTCAGATGGGACTTGATTGTATGGGGGAGTATAGCTTGGGGGATTAATGGGATCTTATTTTTCTTCCTCGAGATTTATTGCGGGACCCTTCTCTTTATCAGTCCTCTCTCTTAGCATTTGGGCTAATTGATTGATCATATCTCTTTGATCTTTCATGTCTTGTTGCATCCTTTCTATTTGATCTCGTAATTGTGCATGCATTTACTCCTGCATGTCTCTTTGTGTTTTCTCAAGCCTTTCAATCCTCTGATCCATCGCTTTCGATTTCGTGCGAGTGTAGTAACGATGAGGGTTCTCAATGGTTTCGATATAACTATTTCAGGTTTAATTAGTTAGGTGTATGTTTTTTGGAATTTAATGCATGTTAATAGATGCAATGCTTATGAATGCATGTATGCATAAGAAAGGTATTGACTTATAGTTCAATTCTATTAGAAACTTTACTAGAAAACAAATACCTTTACATAAAGCAAATCCGTATATGGTTATGACGTAGTATTCAGGAACTTTAATCTTTGCTAGAAGTCATTCAAATTCACCCTGGTTTGTCTCTGACTTTTGGTCCAAAATATCAGCTTTAATGGTTGAGTGATCAATTACTTCTCCTACTTGGACCAAAACTTGGTTGGTTGCATGATCTTCATTCCTATCTTGCTTATTTGGCAAATCATCAGTTTTCCGTTTTCTTTTCTTTCTTTGTCGTGCATGCCCAACCATATTGTCTTCTATTTTATCAAGGAACTCGTTTTCTTATGACCAACTTTCTATTTAGTAATTGAACTTAGAACTATACCTTTCTTGATATGGGGATGTAATGCAAACGTATAGAAACAAAGGAGAACACAAGATAGTATGGTAATAAAATACAGATATAAACAAAGAACCTAGGCTAGAGAGATTGCTAACAGTTTAGTGTAATTCCATCCTAAGGTGGGCACTTAAAGCTTACTATATGCGGTTTATATTCTAAAGTAGGGTTCCTAAACCAGCAGATTCCTCGATCCTCACCCATTACAGGCTCATACGGATGAGTTTGGTTTAGGGGGACACATTTCGCACATGTTTGCACGGAAGTGAAAACTTCACGAAAACATAGGTACGAATGTAATCTCGAAAGCGATCCACTATCTTGCACGGAGGTGAAAACCTCACAAAGGAGTAGTTTCCCGCTTCCACTTAAAGGGACAGTAACAGATGTTTATGAATGCAAACTTACACTAGCAATACCGACATAAGATAACATCACACAAAAATGCAAAGGATCATATATTAAACAAAATCGAGTGTTTAAAATTATTTTAACAAAAAGACCCGGAAATAATCGATTTTTTACTTGAATCTCTTTTTTTTTAAAGTCCCCAGCGTAGTCACCGAGTTGTCGAAATGTTTTTTTTAAAGTGTCGAAAATATTTTTAAATTGAAAAAATGAAGTCACCACCAGTATTTTATTCGGTGTGATTAGATCACCACAAAATGTTTAAAATTCGTTTTGAAAAACATTTTGGTCTCTGAAATCCAAAAAAATGGGTTCGGGAGTCGGTTACGTGTGAGAAAGGATTAGCACTCTCACACGCCCAGAATTGGTACCACGTCGATTATTATCCGATCTTGATTTGTTAAAATTTTTGAAAACTCGAGTAAAATTTAAAATACGATCCTTAAATGCATGATTTGTTCAATGTACACGTTAAAAAGGGAAATTAAATTTCGTGAGAAAGTCTCGTTATTTCGAAATGATCGAGGAAAGAAGTAACGTCTAGTGAGTTAGGACATAACATCTCGAGATCCAAAAATAACGAGCATTCCTTCATTGCCAATTTCAAACCTTTAAAAAGGTATTCAATTATTCCGATTTGAAAAAAATCGCGCCTAGTAAGTTAAGGCACAATTTTTCAAAATCCGAAATAAAAGAATATTGCCTCGATTTTAAAATATTCGAATTTTTAGAGAAAATTAGAAAGCAATTTTAATTTAATGATGAACGTGTAAATTAAGTACGAATATGCAATTTACTGGCAAAATTAAATAGAATAATTAAGCAGATAAGTAAATGCAAAAATTAAGCATAAGATAAAATATGAAATATGATAGAATCGCGAATCAAAATCAAGAAATAGGATTAATTAAAAATACGAAGAATAATAATTAAAATTTATATACAAAAATCGAAGAAAAAAAAACCAAGGTCGAAAATGAAGTTTCGGAGAATTTAATGTCAAAACGTAATTTTAGAAAAGTTTAGGGTAAAAAGGTGATATTATGAAAGTTTAGGGTTAAAATGTGGTTTTAGGAAGTTCGAGGTTAAAATATGATTTTGAGAAAGTGTGGGGGTTAAAATGTAATTTTAGAAAAGTTTAAAGGTCAAAATGTGATTTTGGAAAAGTTTAGGGGTCAAAATGTGATTTTGGAAAAATTTAGGGCAAAATATAATTTTTGAGTTTGGGGTAAAAATGTGTTTTTGGAAAAGTTTAGGATCAAAATAT
The DNA here is from genome assembly GCA_039519145.1 of Kokia cookei. NCBI lineage: Eukaryota > Viridiplantae > Streptophyta > Magnoliopsida > Malvales > Malvaceae > Kokia > Kokia cookei. The sequence goes on from CM076903.1 coordinate 32,401,841, forward strand.
ATTTTTTAAAAAGTTTAGGGGTTAAAATGTAATTTTAGGAAAGTTTAGGATCAAAATATGATTTTAAGAAGTTCGAGGGCCTTTTTATGCAATAAACCCAAAAAGCGTGCGACGTGGTAGCTTCCCAAGCTTCTAGAAGTCCAAGGACTAAATTGTAAAATATTAAAATTTTCGGGTAATTTTAAAAAATAATTTAAAAATGGTTAAGGACTTAATTGTAAATTTTTAAAAAGCGAAAGGACCAGGAAATAAATATCCCCTGGTCAAAAACACGCAGACCTTTAGGGTCAGAATACACAAGCGAGTCGGGCAAAGCAAAACGGCGTCGTGTTTTGGGCATTAAACTTATTCCCAAAACGTCGACGTTCGAATGGTACTATAAGTACCAAATTTTAACAAAAAATTTTTCATTTTACTTCCTATTTAAAAAAAACAGATTTTCACATATTTTTTTCTCTCTGTTCTCTCTCCTTCCTCCCTTCTTCGATCCACGATCGGATCTAAGGTTCCATCACCGTCCGTCGCGCCTCGCTGTCACGCGCCGTTCAGGTATGAAAAATCCTTCTCTTTTTTTTTTCCTTTTTTTAAAAACACGAATCAAGGATCGAATCTATCTAGATCGAGCCTAGATTCCTAAAAAATTTTCAAAACGTTTGTGTTCATTTGTTTTGATTTTCTAATCTGTTTTTATTTTCGAATCTATCCCCTTTTTAAAACTTGTTTTGATTTTTTTTCTTAGTTATTATTTTGTTGTTATTTAGCTTTTTCTTTTTTATACATTTTTGAAAATAATAAACCTAAATCTAAATGAATGTTTCTAGATTTTCGAAAAGACAACAAGATTTTGATGATTTTTCTATTTTCTCTTTTGAAATCTGCCGTTATTTACGTATTCTATTTTTTCTAACATGTTTTTTAATGTTTGAATATTGAAGTTTTCCTTTTCGTGGGCACAGAGGAGCACAGGGCTTCGACCTTAGTGGCGGTGACGATTCAGGTATGGGATTGACTTTTCATTTTTTATTATTATTTAAAACATTTTCGAAATAAATAAAAACAATAAATGATAATAATATAATAACTGAATATATTAATATATATTTAGAATATAAATAGTTTCGAAATTTGAGTAGTAAATAGACAATAAATAAATATCTATTAAAAATTATATACCTTGACTAATATTTTAATGCTTTGGAATCTGCCTTCAATTCTGATATTAATTGCTTCGGGTTTTTTTGTGTTTGTATTTGGAATGCACTTTGTATCTGTGTATTGATTTCAAAATATCTTGTGTCTATGTATTGATTTCGAAAACTAGAAAGTAACCTCTTACAATTGTTTTGAATTCGATTTTTATAACTGATTATACAATCATGGTATTCTGTTTTTTACAACTTAAATGGCTGTCTCTTCTCTCTTTGCAGATGTTAAATGGTTGTCTCTTCTCTCTTTGCAGGTGCAGACTTGGCAATGGCGGTGGTGGCAAGTTGCTGGTGATGGTAGTGGTAGATGCTGATGTGGTAGCTCTTGAATGGATGAAGGTGACAGTGGCTGGTAGCAACTTGATACAATTAGGGTTTTTTTTTTCAGATTTTTCAATTGTATTGGATTCATTGGGCTAATTTTCATTTTGGGTCTTTTACGGTTTGTAATTTTTTTGGGTAAATGGTTTTGTAAAAGGACATTTAAGAAATAAATTCTAATTTAATATTTATTTTGGGTTATTTCTTTTTTTTTGTCCAAATGTTAGGCCCGGTCAAAATTGGGCTCCAACATAATGCATTTAGCTAATAACACTTCACTTTTACAACTTTTTTCATTTAACCCCTATTATTAATTTAATTACTTAAACCTTAATATTATTTAACAGAAGTTTAATACAAGTTTATTAACTACTCAAATGTTTTAATTAAATACTAAAATACTAACTTACTTCGTCAGAATCATGGTCTTGAAACCACCATTTTCGACATTAATAAAAACTGGTTGTTACAGTACCTACAACTCCCTCCCATAAAACCATCGAGCTTGTTGTAACACCCCTCACCAGGTTCAGTCGTCGGACCTGAGCGATTAGATGCTATAGTCGATTACAGAACATATATGCACAATTCATAATTCAAATTTTCAATTCCATATTAAGTAATCAAGTAATAACACGTAAATCATGAAATACAATCAAAATCAAGTTTAAATCGAGCTTACGAAAGCTTTAAAATTAACTTGGTATCAATCAAGGATCATTTTGAAATTATTACAAAAAGGTTGGCAAATTTGAAAAGTAAAGGTTACACGATTGTGTCCCTTGGTCGTGTGAAAGGGCTGAAGCCATGTGAAGGTAGAGATACACGATTGTGTATATGAACCGTGTAACAAACTAAGTCCGTGTGGAACTAGGGTCACATGACCGTGTGATTAGATCATGTAATTCACTGTGGCATGTGAGTTAGAAGTGTAATTATTCAAAAATAGTCAAACGGTCATGTCATCGGGCTGTGTAATAGGCTGAGATCGTGTGAAATCGTACATGCATAATTTCAACAAGTTAGACAGGTATGTGCCAGCCCATGTAACAATCTGAGACCATGTCTCTGAACCGTGTGTGGCATATAGTCGTATGGTATAAAAAGTGACCTTTAGGTCCTAAATCAACCCTAAACACTTCTCAAATACAAAACATGATCAAAAGTGTGATGAAACCTAGTTCAAACCTACTTATAATTCAATAGTATATCAACCAATTTAACACATTTAAAACCATACCAATATGTCTTTAATGGCACCCCAAAACAAAATCAACAAATCATGCATCAATTTAACCATTCAAGAGTTTTCAAAATGGTTCCAAAAATTCATTCTACAAATATGTACCAATTTGCCAAACAATCAAACCATTAGAAGCATAAAATTCATCACTTCTCAACTTCTTATTTACCACCCCTATTCTATATCATATTATCTATTCACAATCTAATCATTTAAGCATATATACCTAAACCATTCAACAAGATACCATTAGCATGGACCATTTCCATCACACATATATACATATATACTCGTGACATTCAAAATGTCAATCTCATCCAAAATATAACATTGCATAAACATATGACTCCCTTAGGTACATGCCATTAACAACTAAACATCACCGACACTTTGATTCGGGGATTGTCGTTGGATGCTGATATTAACGGTCGAACCAAATAGAACCTAACCTGCACAAGGAAAACAAAACAATATGTTGAGTATAACTTAATGGTATTTCTATAATTCGAACATTACAATATAACGTCAGTTATTCAAATGCATGAGTTACAGAAAAATGATGATATGCAAGTTATCATGTCAACTTCATTATCCAAATCTAACCCAATTCACTAGTATAAACCCATAACACATCCATTTCATATCACTTTGCAATCTCAATTAACAAGTACCATATTTCCTTTTAGTTTATCCATTTCAAGAAATTGAGGACTTGATCATCATCATTTCAATTATGATTATTCCATTTTTACCATTTAACTCTCTATTAACCTGACTCGAACTCGGACGGATACACGGATCCAACCAACACACTAGTTTGGCACCCAATGCCTCATTAGATAAATTTAAAGTAATAAGTTGCGCTTAGCACTCATTAGTATAACCAAAGTGATTTGGCACCCAGTGCCTCATCGACTCGTGGTCGAAGTAACCCTGAACTCTTCCTATCCTATAGCATGCAAACTATATCTGACTTTGCTACAACAGTTAATAGGGTATTCATTACTCATTCCTTTATCGATAAATATTTCATGTAATACGCATATTCATCATGAATCCACTAATTCATACATATGACAACTTAGTTTATCTCAACACAATCTAATTTCACATTTATATAAATATACACATTTTTCACATATATTCAATTTAATCCTCATTAACATGATTAAATTATGATCAATCTAATACAACTCATTTATAACAAAATATATTACCTTATTATCTTACCATACACAAACAATTAATTATGTAGAAATGCAAAGTAGTTCGGATCATAGAAACACAAACCATAAACTCATAGTTATTCATCGATAATTTTGTCTTTTCCTTTCTTTTTCAAAGAATTTGGGTCAATGTTAGCTACGAATTAGCACAAACATACAAAATCATCAATATACAAACAAATTTACATTCAATTGCTAATTTAAGCAACTTTTACATTTTATTCAATTTAGTCCCTAATCGAGACTAACATAGTTTTCAATTCTAACATCAATTTCTCAGGCTGATTTCACTACAGTCCTTATTGGACCTCCTAATTCTCATTTGTACCACAAATATAAAAATTTGTCCATTTTAGTCACTATTGAACAAAACCATCAATTAACTTTACAATTTAGTCCTTTTTTCAACTCCAAACTTAAAATCTATCAACTTAGAACTTAAAATTTCAAATATCCATCAATGGAAACTTCCTAAATCTTTAACAGTTCCGAGAAATACTACACGGGTTAGCTAGATTAAGCTCTCAAAATTCCAAAAACGTAAAATTACGGGAAAATGATTAATTTGCACTAACCAATTGAAGCTTTGAAACCTTGGAAACCTTGGAAACTTCGGCCGAATGCTTCAAGCCCTACTATGGTGGTTCAGTTGCATGGAAAATATGAGAAAAAAATGGTTTTCTGTTTCCACCACAGTTAACAAGTTATTTGTTTTATTATTATTATTATGTTTTAGTTTATAATTTTTTTTGAACCAAAAGAAAGTGGATTCTAGCCAAATTGATATAATTACAGCGCTGCATGGGGGACAGTTGTCCTTATCAGAAACAAAAACTAAAAAATGGTAAAGCTTAGAGAGAGATGAAAAGAAAATAAAACATAAAAGAAATGGAGCTAATAAATGAAAAGCAGTAAAAGAAGTTGAAACTCTTAAAATGCATTTTCCTATCTAGAAAACTCTAAGAAAAACGAACTATCTAAACAAAAACAAAAGAAAGCTGAGAACCTAGTAGTCTTTGCCTTGAAACATTCACAATCCCTTTCTACTGCCACCGATCGAAACGATGAGTCCGAATAAAGATCTTTTTTATTTTTTCGGATGGCCTTCCGTAGAACCAGAAACCGTCGGAGTCATAGTGTATCGATTTCCTCCGACCCATTCTCGTCGCTAAACCTGATTATTCTGTCTCTTTCTACCACCACCTCCACGATGTGTGAGGCTTTCTCTATCCATGCCTACTGATTTGGCCACCGCTTGCCTTCTACCGCCAAAGTGTGTGCCGTTTGGTTCGTCGACCGTCTTATTAACGAACAGGTAAAGCTCTCAAACCTTAACGGTTTTAGTTTGATTTCTTGAATAATCATCGATAAATATAAACGATCATCGTTGAAATCTTTTATTCTTGTGATTACCATCGAGCAATCTCCTTCTAAAACCAAGCTCCTAAAGCCCAACTCCGTCACTACTGTAATCGCTTGAAGCCTAGCTACCGCTTCCGCCATTGTCGGATCCGTTATATGGGTTTTCTGGTAAGTGCACGTCACCATTATTTTTTAAAATAATGTTTAATGTAGAAATATGTGTGTTGGGATTTAAAGCAACATCAAAATTGCATTTGAACATCCCTAAGCTTGTACAGACTAAGGTTTGGGAATCGACCTAGTGATATTCGATGTTACTGCTGCTAATCTGTCATTTTCCGATTTATATGCCTTTATAAAAGTGATAGTCCCTACTATGTTCAATTTTTTTCCTTGATGATGAATCTTATTTTTCGTAGACCAGATTGCCCAACATGTAATAGTAAAAAACATACATTTATTTTCATCCTTGTTGATAAAACTAATAGCTAACCTTAATCTTCATTCTTGCATGTGATTATTGGGATCTATGGTAATCCTCACTCCATTCAAAATTTTTTGGAGACCAAGCACCCTCTAATAAGATGAATCACAGACTCTTCTGAAGAACGACAGAGCGGGTAAACGTTTGAGACTTGTAACTATCTAATCTGTAAATTTGTGAATGTGGGTATGTAATTCTGGAAGAATCTCCAGAAGGTGATCTTAATATTATTTTCCATTTGTAAGCCCCATAATATGTTATAGAAATTTGGAGGGAGTGATTGTTGTATGGTAGAGACCTTTAGTAGCCATTTGTATCCGCTTCTGGCCGTGTACTTGCCTGAAGTATCTCCTCGCTAAATTCTAGTATCTTTTATATCAGTACCTGTAATTGGGATGGCCAATATCCTACTAATGTAGGTGTCGTCGAAAGTTTCCTCCAATGCTGCTGTTCGCTAGGTATTGTGCTTGGAGTCTATTAAGCTAGCTGCTAATGTATAATTAATATTAATATTTATACCTGAAATTTTTCCTTGTTCTTGTTCAGGTAGCCAAGCTTCACTCTAGATATTAATGTCTCTACCATTGGCTACTCGCTAGCCCATGCCTTCATCAAGAAGACTCCTTGCGCTCCAGATACTCCTCCAGGTATAAGAAGGGTGAGATCCTAGACTTGCCTTTAAGAAATCATTGTTTGGGTAATATTTCGCTTGCATTACTCTAGCTAACAAACAATTTGGACGCCAATTAACTTACACCCGTGTTTAGCCAACAAGGCAATGCTAAACTTGGCTAAGTCTCGAAACCCTAACCCTCTTTGAGCTTTCGACAAACATAAACTATTCCAATCGCACCAATGTATCCCTTTCCCGATTTTAGAATTTTTCCACCAAAAACAACTAATTAATTTTTCTAACTACCTACACAACGTAACGGGTAACAAGAAATATTGCATTGTGTAAACTGGGATTGCTTGCAATATGGATTTAACGAAAACTTCTTTACCTCTGATTAAAAGAAAATGATTGCTCCAAGTCTCTGATCGTTTAACAAATCTGTTTTTAAAGCATACAAACGCTTCTTTTTTTCGTTTCACAACCCTAGTGGGCAAATTGAGATATTTTTCGGGATTGTCTGAGGTTCGAACACTTAAGGATGCACCAATCTGCACTCTAGTGCTGTGAGGCACATTGTTGCTAGAATATATGAGAGATTTATCGAATTTAATCAATTGACTCGAGGTCCCTTCATAATCTTTAAGAATTGCTTTGATGGCTAAAGCCCCTTCCAAACTTGCATCACCGAATAGAATGCTATCGTCTGCAAAAATAAGTGAGTTAATGCTAAACTAATTCTACCCACTTTAACTCCTTTAATGGCTCCTTTGGTTTTAGCAAGTTTTAGGAGCGATGACAAACCCTCTGAACAAAATAGAAAAAGGTATGGGCTTAATGGATCGTCTTGCCTTAAACCGTTAGATGGATTGAACTTTTCCCTTTTTACTTGCGCAGAACCCTAATCTTAGCATAACTTTCTCAATAAAGCATCATTCAACTCTATCATAAGCTTTACTCATGTCAAGCTTTAGGGCGAATTGATCCTTTTGACCTCTTCTTTTCTGTTTTAAAATTTGCAAAATTTCATACGCTATAAGGGCATTTTTTGTAATTTGCCTTCAAGGCACAAACACAGCTTGAGCCTCATTGATGCAACCATCAAGAAACTTTCGAAATCTGTTCACTATAACTTTGGCTATGATTTTGTAGAGTACGTTGGATAGACTAATCAGTCTAAAGTGAGTCATCTCCATAGGTTGAGGTACCTTTGGCAATAACACAATGCTAATACTGTTGACATTCCCTACCGCCTTTCTTCTATTTAATATGTCTAAACAAAATTCGGTCACTTCTTCTCCCAAGATGTGTCAGAATTTTTTATAAAACAATGTAGGAAAGCAATCCTCACCAGAAGCTTTTAAGAGGGGCCACGCTTTTGCTAACAACCTCTATTTCTTCCTTGTTGAATTCCTTCATTAACTCCTCATTCATGCCGACATTGATACATTGGCTAATAACTGATAAGGCCCTCTCCTCATTCTGAGTTATCGAAGCAACAAAAAGATTTTGAAAGTAATCCATTGCGGCTTTCAATTTGCCTAACTCGTCTTATTTTAGTTTATAATTTAATTAAGTTTTACAACATACACACATGCATAATTACCATATACCCATCCACTATATTACCCCATGATGGTATAATTTCTATATAAGCCCCTTACTTCGAATTCTAATTATAGATCCTTAAGCAAATTAAACTTTTATCACTTATACGATTTACTTATACGATTTAGTTCCTGTACCTTAATCAATCCCTAATTCGATAAGATTACCTATCCAAAAAATTTCATTTCACTTACAATATAATTTCGAAAACATTTAATAAAAATATTTATGAGTTCAATTTACAAAAACGAGATTTTGAAACCATATTTTTTTGATACCATTAACTTTCGGGTCATCACACTTATTCTAAGATACCCTCAACATTCAAGTGGGAGTTATTAAACAGAAAGTTATTTCAATTCTTCTATAAACACTAGCAGATAGCATTGAAAATGCTACTCCAATTAACTTTATCACATGAAAAGTTCAAGAATCCAAACATGTTTATAAATATCCACTCATCCATCGAAATATTCATGAATTTCAGTGTCATTTTTGATCTAACAAGCAAATCCCAAACTGAAGTGGCACAAAAAATACTCACAGAAAATACGACTTATGAAAACTTTTGTTGGTAAGATCTCATGGAAATATTTTTATTAAAAAAAGGTTTTGAATTAATATTGTTTATTGATTTATAATTAATACTTAAATTTAGTTTTTAAATTAATTAATGCAAAAAAAAATCAGTTATGAAAACATTTATTCTCTGTTTTGTTCATTGAAACAATTTTTGAAAAATAAGTTTAGGAAAATTTGCTAAATAATGAAAAATGTTTTACTCAAAATCATTTAAATATCAGCAAATATTACATTTTTAGAAAATTATATAATTTTCTAAAAATTATTTTTCGAAAATAATTTTTAGTGAAATAAAATAAATTTTAAGTTATGTTTCGTTAACTCATAATGTTAATTTAATTAGGGATTTAAATAATAAAATAGATAGTAGATTTAGTTTAATGTATATTATAAAATACATAGTATATTTGTACTATTTGGTTCTTATATTTTCAATTTGTATACCCTGTTACTCATATATACATTTTTCATTAAAAAGTTAAATCAGCCAATGGTACGTTGTTACTTGTCCATTAAATCAGCCAATGGTACGTTGTTATTCTTTTTTAAAAATATTAGAAAATAAAAAAATTTAAAATAAAAAATCTGGAAAGAAATCCCAGAAACCTTAAAACTTAGAAAATCATTAAACAAAATTTAAAAAAATTATAGAGAATTACAAGTACGTGAAACTTAAAAAAAAATTTAGAAAAGTAAAAATTTTCATAATATTTAAAAAAATCAGTTTTTTGGAAAATATTAAAATTTTATCAATTTTTAAATAATTTATGATATTATTTTTTAAAAAAAATTAACATTTAATGAATTTTTTTTGACATTTTAAAGGACTTTTGAGTTTTTTTAACAAAAATTTCCATAAATTTCTTTAAAATTTGACTCAGTTGGATAGATGTAATTAAATAATATCCCTTAGACACAAATAAGAAGTTTTCTCCATATACGGTTCGAGAAAAAAAAAATTAATTAAAATTTATGTCTAAATTAGAATGTTAAAAAAAATATCTATAAATAAACAAATCAACTTAGCTATAGTGATAATGGCCAAATTTAGGGGTGAGCAAAACTCAATTCGAATCGAAAAGTTTGAAAAAAATTTCGAATTTTGAATTATTCGAATCGAGTTATTCGAGTTAAACGAATCGAGTTGAATTTTTTTTTCGAATTTCGAGTTCGAATCAAGTTGAATTTTCAAATTCGAATAACTCCAATAAATCGAATAAAACTATATTATTTTTAATTTTTAATTTATATTCCCAAGCTTAAATATTTTTACTTTACCCCATTTTCTCTAAGCTCAAACCTTTTACCTTACCCAAATTTTTTCCCTAAAGATTAAAACCCATCCATAAACTAAACTCAAATATTTTTAATTTTTTACCTTTTATCTTATCCAAATGTTGTTTACTTGGACTTTTGCTTATGTTCTTTTTATTATAATCTTTTTGTGTAGTTATTGTTTACTTAACTTTTTTCACTTATTTATTTCAATTTTTCATTGTATAATCATGTTTAAAAACTTTAAATAAAAATATTTTTAAAAAAATTACATAAAATTAAACAACACCAAATTAATTTTTTTTTAATTTAACTCGAACAAATATATTAGATTTGATTCGATTCGTAAAAATTTCAAATCGAGTTAGGATGATGAAATAAGATTCGAAAACTTAATTAACTCGAAAATTTTTCATTCGATTTGATTTGATCGAATGCTCACCCCTAGCCAAACTAATAAAAAAATTTACAAGTATCAAAGTGATAATTTAGCTATAGTACAGGGGCCAAAAGAGATATTGATCCTTTATTTTTCAAACTCTAAAATATTTTTAGCCACATCCTCTCCGATTTTGAACAAAAAAAAAAAAAAAGAGTTTCGGCGGGTTGAAGTTCTCCCTTCTCCCTTCTCCCTTCTCCCTTCTCCCTTCTCAATTCCCATTCTATTTCTCCATTGACCTCTCATCTCTCTCTCCTCACAATCACCATTGAAGCGAAACTAAAGCTTATCTCTTCTCGTCTCTGAATCTTATCAATCAGCAACTGAACAAGAAAACTTTCAATTAACTACTGCTACTAGTCTACTACCTAGGTACTTAATTTGTTCGTTAATAACATGAATTGATCTTTCAAACCCTAGAAATCCTAACTCCTCGCCGTCTTTGCTAATCGTTTAGAACAGCACTATAGGCAGCTCATAGTCAGCCACTATGCCGTAGTGCTGGGAACTGCTCTCAACGAACGCATCCTCAGCTCTCTTCTTTCTGTTCACCGACTCAAGGTCTTCTTTTTTCTATTTCTTCCCATTTACCGTTGCTACAATATATTTCATGTCTTCTTTTCGTTTTTCTTTTAAGTAATTGATTTGTGATCCTAGATCTTGATGGGTACATCTTAGATTTGTGTACGGATCTGTTGGATATCGTTGCCATTGATTAAGGCAAACACCACGTCTATGCCTATCTTTCTTTTTCTCTCCCCCCTCCCCATCCTTTTTCTGCACCATTCCTTATCGAGGTGCCTTTGATTAAGCAATGAATCTGTTACATTTTAACGAGGTTGCTGCAAATAGGATCTGTTTCCCCTAAAATTTTCAATCCTCCTGTAAACAGTAGCTGCAATGATGCAATTATATTGAAAATAGATCAATTTAATCTAATCACGGGATGCCAACTACTGACATCCCTCTGTCAAATGTGAAAAATTCTCATGATCCTGTTTGTATAGTTGATCATAGGAACTCGGAGTTTTGACAATTTTTTTGGGTAAAATCTCTTTATCATCTAACCATCCCCAATTGCTTGCACTATATAACTCTTGAAAATGTTTGTGCTAAGTAAAGTGAGTCTTCTAGATAAGCTTGGTTTTCCTAAATGCTTTACTCGAGAAAGGAAAATGCAACTTGTTTATTCTATAACGTTGGTTTCAAAGTAGAAAGTGTCATTTGTTTCGTTCTTTTTGGAAAATTACAAAATGGTGCTATTATATTATTTTTGTTGTTTGTTCATTTCATTTGGTGCTGTTCATCATACATTTAGGTTCTGCATATGGATAGGAATGAGTACTATGGAGGAGAGTCTACATCACTCAACCTGATTCAGGTTCCATTTTCTGCATTATCCAAAGGCCCAGCTAATCTATCGATTCGTTTTCCTTTTTCTATTTATTGATTAATGTCTTTAAATTATTTGTTGGCAGCTCTGGAAGGCACAGTTAGTGGTGTAACATCTTAAGGTGAAACTGCCAGGTGTAAGAAAGTTGTTTGGGACCCTTCCCACTTGCGAAAGAAGGAATTACTGTACTACTTTTTTCTTTACCTTAGCATTTTCTCATTGGAAGCAATGTAACTCATGATCTTATGGAGTTTTTCTCCTTTCATTTAAAGAATGCTTAAGAAACAACTCTTTCTCAACAGGTTCACTTGCAGATTATCCTGCCACAAAAGCAGTTGGGTCATAAATCAGACATGTAAGTTCACTTTGGAAATTTTCTTAATAGGAAGCTTTATTAGAGTAAACTATAAGGGGCTCTCAATGATTACCATATATGAATTTTGGGATTTGATTAAATAGAACTATATCTAGTACCTTTCTTGTTCCCGGTATCCTTTATTATGGGATAGAGTCCTTCCTACATATTCTTGGAACAGCTAAAGAGAACATTTGATTCTATTCTTCATTGATTTCAGTTTATAGTTTATGTTGCTGCAAGAGGCATGCATATGGATTTTTCAAGACACATTTTCTCTTCATTGTTTTCCTGGCAGTTTGGGGCGTATTTTGACCTAAATTTCTTTCCATGTCCAATTGACACTACTTGTCACTTAACAGTACTGTGCTCAATTTGTGAAATTTTACTGTTCTTTTGACTTTACAGTGTAATTGTAGGATGGAAGTGCAAGAGAATCCACGAACGCCCGTAGTCATAGCGCAGCTTTCTTGGTTTTTTGGCATAGCCACGATTGTAAAGCTTCTACTAGTCCCGTCCTACCACAGCACGGACCTGGAAGTCCATCGCCACTGGCTGGCCATTACCCACTCTCTTCCTCTCAGCCAATGGTACACTGATGAGACAAGTGAGTGGACCCTTGATTACCCTCCCTTCTTTGCCTACTTCGAACGCTTTCTTTCCATGGTTGCCCATCTAATTGACCCACAGATTGTTCATCTCCATCATGGCCTCAATTACAAAGCCAATTCTGCCATCTATTTCCAGAGGATGTCAGTAATTGTCTCAGATTTGTTTCTCTTATATGGGGTGTACAGATCAACTCTAACTTTGGCATCTCTGAAGCGGAATTTGATTTGGTTATTGGTGATTTGGTCTCCGGGACTCCTTATCGTGGACCATCTGCATTTTCAGTACAATGGGTTTTTGTTTGGCTGGTTGTTGTTGTCACTCTCATTTTTGGTACAAGGAAGAGATGTGATGGGTGGCTTTCTGTTTGCTGTGTTATTGTGTTTTAAGCATTTATTTGCAGTGGCAGCCCCTGTTTATTTCGTATACTTGCTGAGGCATTATTGTAGAGGTGGGCTGGTTCGGGGTTTTGCTCGGCTTTCAGTTATGGGGGCTATTGTTGTGGCAGTTTTTGCAGCAGCCTATGGGCCATTTGTGTATCATGGACAGGTAGGTCCTTTGATTTACTTTTATGTGTTCTGGCTTATTCTGCAGCGAGTTTCTCTTTTAACCATATGATTTGCCCTTAGTTTTGGGTTTTTAACCACTGTCCCTAAATCTCACCCTCTTGTCCGGTTGCTGTTGTACCCTCATCTCATTCATTTAGAAGTGCATATTTTTACGCAAATTTTATGATTTCACTTATTAGTCATGCTGAAATTTCAAATGCCTATAGCCATTAGTTTCTTTGACCTGTTATATATAGTGCATTAAGTATTCTCCAAATACCTTGCAGATACAGCAAGTCATTCGCCGGATGTTTCCTTTTGGCAGGGGACTTTGCCATGCTTATTGGGCTCCAAACTTTTGGGTTTTCTATATAATGTTAGATAAAGGGATTGCTTTCTTGTTAAGGCAATTTGGCTTCAATATTCCGGCACCAGTAGCTTCATTCACTGGTGGACTAGTTGGCGATGCATCACCATTTGCCATATTACCTCAGGTAAGAAGGCTACTGAGTTTTTTTCTTTTCCTAAAAGAAGAAAAAGAAAAAGAAGGCTACTGAGTAAATATCATAGATTGATCTTATAACCCTCCTCCCTTACCAATCCCCTACTGCTTATCCCTTTGGTAATCATGTCATCTCAGAACTGAGGAAAGGCATTGGCTGTGGGTAGGAACAGTTGGTGAAATGCTATTTCCTTTTTGTCTATGGTAAATGTACTAATTAATCTGTCTTATATTGGATCTCCATGAAATGACAGATAACACCCCTGACAACCTTCATTATGGTCCTACTTGCCTTATCGCCTTGTCTTTTTAGAACTTGGAAGGATCCCAGGCCAAGGTTTATTGTCAGATCAGTCGCTTATGCATACACTTGTGGGTTTTTATTTGGGTGGCACGTTCATGAGAAAGCATCACTACACTTTTCCATCCCCCTTGCTATTGTTGCTGTGGAAAGTTTGGAGGACGCGAAGCACTACTTCTTGCTATCTATAGGTAATGCTTCTCCTTTGTTATCTCTTTGTTGACTTTTGAACTTGTATAGATATCACAACTCAAAAGAATTTCAGCATTGTCAAGGGTAACAGGGCACGCTGAGGCACTAGTACCCTCTTATTGCCTGCTCAAGGTGTAAAAATTGTGCTCAAGTGTAATATACAGACTCGTGTTTTTGTGTGTATATACATATGATTACTTGGTGTCGATGTCTGTTCTTGAATACTAAAATATTGAGAAGTAGATGGTTTGATACTAGCCCTTTATTAGTTAAAGTACATCTAATGAAAGAAGTTAAAAATAAAAGAAACCAGAGAGAACTTACTGAGGTGGGCTATTTTTATGCCTTCTGCCTTATTAAAAGTGCACTTAGGCAAATCACTTACCTGAATGTGTCTCGCCATAAGGGTTTGTGGACCTTTTGTTGTTAAGCGCCACCCATTTTGTACCATGGATGAATGGATATGCTTCTGTGGTTTCAGCTGTTACCTAGTTTATTGTAGTTACTTTACTGCTTTCCTGCACATTTAGTGATGAGTTTTATCATTTGATGGATAACTTTGAAACGGATTTGTATATTAGAACTGTTGATAAAAAAGATTAAGAAGGCAGTCGTACATCATAAGACCGATGATGAAAAATGTTGGCATTCATCAGTTTAATGCATAAAGAAAAACTAACATGGATATTGTTGTGTACATGAAATGCAGTGTCATGCTACTCACTCTTCCCCCTACTATACGAAGCCCAAGAATACCCAATAAAAGTATTGCTGTTGCTGCTACACACAATCCTGATGTGGTTCTGTTTTAGTGCACAATACTTGGGCAGTTTGCGGGGGGATAAGAAGGGTGGTGAGAAACAAGGGTTTGAGGTGGGGTGGGTTACAAAGAGCTACCTGATAGGTGTGGTGGTGGTAGAGATATGGGGTCAGTTCTTGCATCCTTACCTTTTTGGTGATAAGCTTCCCTTTGTACCACTTATGTTGATCTCAATGTATTGTGCAATAGGGATTTTGTACTCTTGGACCTGGCAACTGAAATCGATCTTAATCTCCTCCTGACTTCACTTTCTTTTGAGTATACATTATTTTTCTATTTTTCACTTGAAATATATACATAGACAAGACCATTGTTGGACTGGTTAATTGTGCTCGCAATTCTAGTAGCCCCGGTTAAATTAAAGAAATATATATTTTTTTAAGTATTTCTTTTTTTTTTTTCTTATATTTATTGGGATATGCTGTTTTTGGAAACACCAACCATGTCAGTTGAAAACGTGTCTGATGCGTTTTCATTGAAAACTGACAACTTAATTTTTTTGATCATACAGTTAGTGTTTTTATTTTTGAGTTTTAGGTTCGATTTATCTCTTGTTTATATTTATATTTTTGTTACTGAAGGACAAAATATTATCATATAATCATCTAACCCAAGAAGCTAAGTTGACAATTTTTAATAAAAACGTGTTCTATAAAATGCATTTTCAATTAATATGGTTGAAAATGCGTTTTGTAAGATGTGTTTACACTTTTTTTTTTAAAAAACAACATATTTTGATAAATATAAAAAAATTGACTAAATATTGAAAATAAATGTTTCTTTTATATAGCTTGTTAATTATGCTCTTAATTTTCATTGTTATGTTAAAATCATAAGTCAATATATGATATAAAACTTAATAAATTAAAATTTATCATGTTAAATCATTAAGAATAAATCAAGAACAAAATTAAATGCGGAAGCGTAGTTGAACTCATAGATTCTTTGAGATTTTTTTTTTTTGGATCTTGATCTTCTAAATTAGCACACAAATAATCTAAAGGAGGTGGCTCTCTTTTTCCCAAAAATGGGATACTAGAAAAGTTTTTCTTGTGTGTAATTTGGGGACCATAACCTTAATATATATAACTTTGGCACATTAGCCCTAATTCCTAATCAACCTATCACCAATTAGGAATTAGTTTTCAATTAGAAATTAGTTAGTAGAATATCTACACATATTTATCTCATAATTTATTTAATAATTAAAGCCCAATAAATTTTAATTAAATTAGATCTCTTTTAATTTGAAGTAACATATTATTATAGTAAATAATAACATGTAATTACCTTATTATATATGTGATGTCCATATTTTTCAACAATCTCCCACTTGGACCACATATATATACTAATTACTTTATAATTACATGTCATTATATAACCTTATGAGCTCAAAACATTACTATCATATCCAAAACGTATTCTAAACAATCTCGTCCATTAATTATGTTAACATAGAATCAAAGCGATTTTTGTTACATAAATCGTAACTAAATCTTCCCTAATCACATATATTAACACAACCAAATGACATAGATTAAGTATGGATGTGTAGCATGAAAATTACATGCAATATGATCTAAATATGTCTAGTTCCAACTGGTCCTCCTTAACCTTAATGAGATCAAACTTTATTAAAATCAGAGTGTGAATAAACCAAATAAACTTTATTTCTACAGAAAATAAACTTAATATTCGTAAACTGAAATAATTGAAAATGTGTCTATAACATAAAAGCATTTAAAAGTACAAACTCTCACTAAAATCAAATATCCTAAAATGACATTACACCCATATGAGCAGTGTGCTCTTATAAAACCTTAGGTGTAGTCCCTTAGTAAGCGAATCCACAATCATGAAGTTTGTCCCAATATGCTTTATAGACATCTAACCACTCTGAACTTTTACTTCAACAACTAGGAATTTAAAGTCTATGTGCTTTTACTTTGATATGCTCTTGTTGCTATTGGAATAAAAGACTGCAATTTGTTTTCACAATTTGCACATTAGTGACAAAATCATGTATCTATATTCCATCAAAATTGGAGTCTGTATACTTGATGATCTCTAACTGATCAAACCTCCGGTATGTGAGCATGTAATCTTTTGTTCTCTGAAAATACCTTATAACCTTCTTGGATGCTATCCAGTGGTTCAAACCAGGGTTGCTTAGATATCTGCTTAACATCCCAATAGTGTACATGATATTCCAATGTATACAAACCTGAACATACATTAGACTTCCCACTGCTAAAGTGTAAAAAATCTTATGCATTTCTGCAATCTCAAAATCATTCTTAGGGCATTAATTGAGACTATACTTATTATTAACAAGCAGTATGTCATTAACATATAAAACCAAATATAGAACCTTACACCCACTAAACATATGTATATACAATTATCGACCAAATTCATCTCTAAACCGAATGAGATAATCATTTGGTAAAATTTGTAATACTACTGATGAGAAGTCTGCTTAAGCCCATAGATGAAGTTCTTTAATTTGCAAATTATTAACTTTGCATCATTAGACACAAAGATATTTAGTTGCACCATATAAATGTATGATCAATGTTACCATTAAGAAACCATTAACTTAATATTCATTTAATGCAACTTAAGGTCAAAATATTCCACTAAAGCCATTATAACCCTTTCTCTAGTAAACCTTCTTAATGACATTCGTTCTTGAGATTGTTGAGTTTGTTCTTTTGGAACAATTACCTAATCTTGAATAGTGAGTTGTTCAACATTGTCTTGTTAAGGTTATAGATTCATTTCTTGATCAATGATAGGTATGAGAACCTAAATATCGTCAAAAGTGATAGTAGGAAATGAGTTAGAATTCAATACCTCCTTAAAAGCAATGTCTCTAACCTTATTTCCCCTTCCAAACACAACATCCTCGAAAATTTTGCAATTCTCATCTAAAAAATATTCCTAATTGTGGGATCATAAAACTCATAGCCCTTAGATTGCTTAGAATAACCAATAAGGTAGTTGTTCACTATTTTGGAGTCCAATTTCTTTTCATGTGGCTTATAAGGCCTTGCCTCAATTGGACATCCCCAAATGTGAAAGTGCTTTAGACTAGGCTTTTGACTTGTCCAAAGCTCATAAGTTGTTTTTTCAGATGCTTTAGTGGGTAATCTATTCAAAATGTAAGCTGCTGTCTTTAGAGGCATTGGCCAAATAGGCACTTTCAGACTTATCATGTTTCAACCTTTCTTCCTATTGTACACAATGAGAAATGAGCTCATTTAGAGTCCATTTCTCTTTTAAACAGATGTAACTAATTTAAAATTGGTTCAACTGTGTAGGAAGCGATACCAAAACCATAAGAACAAACAATTCATCAAAAAGTTTGATCTTAAGTGCCTTAAGTCTTAAAGCAACATGGAACATCTCCATAATATACTCTTTCACATTTCCTTGACTCTTATACTTCATAGACATCAAAAAAGTCAAAAGTGATGTCATATCAACCTATCATTTTTGGCAAAACGTTTCATAATTTCGTCAAGGAAACCTTAGCTTGAGTAATCTTTTTAGATTCTGTGCCTTTAAAGGTTTTTGGAATATTGTGCTTAATGATCATTAGACTCATGCGATTTGAATGATCTCACCTCTCAAAATCCTTTTTAACATAAGGGATGCTTTCCACAGTGAGAGGTGCGGGTTGTTCTTCCTTTAGTGCAAGGTCTATGTCCATACAACGAAGCACCATAAGTGCCTTTTCCATTCCTTGAAATTAATCCCATTAAAAACGGGTATAGAATTTATATTAGCAGATATTGTGGCAACAAAAAATGATAGCTGAATATAGAACAAAATAGATAAAAACAAGCTCACATGAATAATTATAAGTAAACAATAAATTCAAAATAATGGTTAATCCCATCTCAAGATGCCAAACACAACATTAGTATCAAGTCTTCGGACAATAATATTAACTATAAGCGGTACTCTTGTTGTAGTAATCAAACATTGACAATAAATTATGTCAAACAATGAATTAATCTTTGGACTAACTTTGTAACACCTAAATCCCGAACATCGTCGCCAATTAGGATTCCGGTGTTACTATTCATCTAATACTGTTCATATTTTTAAAATATTCAAATATTTTAATCTTTATTCATTACGAAATTCACCTCTCATATTTTAGACCACTATTTAATCATAACACAATTTCTTCAAGGGTAAAAATGACATTTCCAATAATTTAGGAGACTTCTACCGATACCTGATGGTCAAGTATCAGTAGAAGTCACGTCAATGAACAATTTAGAGACTGTGCAGATTTCTACCGGTACCTGTGCTAGTTCTACTAATACAAGCATGATTTCTATCGATACAAATCATGCAACTACCGATACCAAAAACTCCAAAGAGTAAAAATCCTTACCCTGCAACTTCTACCGATATATGCAAACATACTACCGATACATCAATACTAAAAACTACCGGTACTTGTTATTCAACTATTGATACAACTCAAGTCAGAAGACAACCTCTCTCCTACCCTGTACTTCTACCGATACATGCATAAGTTCTATCGAAACAAGTATGCGGAATTTCAAGAATTATACCAAGACACAAGATTAATATCTCAAACACATCCATCACAAGTTATACATTAAGTCATCACACAATATGCAAAACTTCTAAGTGTTTACAAGCATCATAAGCTTAAACATCTAAGTTGTACTTCATGTATTTACACAATCAAAATAGTAAGATTCTAACATCTTTAATTCAACAACAAAGGTTAATATCATCCTAGTACATACCAAATAACCGAGTGATATAAATACTACCAAACGAGCTCCCATGATAGTGTGATGTCTTCAAGATGATCCAATCTTCAAGTCACAAAATGAAATCTACAAAACAACAACAAGTTCACCAGTAAGCTTCATAGCTTAATAAGTTCTCAAGTTCATCAATTTACCAAGTCTTATGTGATAAACAACTTTATAAATCTGTCAAGCTAACACAACCGAACTTTAAAGGTCAATATTCGTTTAACTCCCTGTTGACACAAAGGTCATGATGCTCATTTGCTCCCTATTGACCCAGGGGTCATGCCTGTTACCAGTATACGATGTTATTCTTAACTATCGATACGGTATATTTATTCCCTACGATGCTGCTCACACTAAGCTGACGAGAAAATGCAATAAGCATAAATCTCAGCCATCGTAGGGCCTGTAATCCATTCATGGATTTTATTCACCTTTTGGTGAGTCGTGATGCTAAAGAGAATCCGCAAGAAATGTAGGATCTCAGGCATCGGACCATTTTCTATCTTTAGCATAAGGTCGGGAAATTCTCATCTCATTATTACCGTCTTTCACGTTTCCAATCGTCGTTTCACATTTCCAATATTCATTAGAAAAAAATTATAAGAAGTCATTAATAAGAATTTAACATTACAAACTTACCGGACTGGATTGCAATTGTGAATGGATTCTAGGGACTACTCTGCTAATTTTCCTTTTCCTCGATTGATAGCACGATCGTATTCTACATCCACAAATCATTCAATTTTCACATTAAGTTACATAATTTAGTCATTCAACACAATTTAGTCCCTTTTTGGAAAATTACAGTTTTACTCCTAGTAGTTTCCTTTTATTCAATCTAGTCCTTTCAACACAAAACATGCAAAATAACCATTTTCTCCCACAACCAACCATAACCGAATTTTCTTAGGTGTCCACTCAACCAATTCACACATTTATTTTCATAGCAATACATGTAATTTTACCGTTTTCACATTTTAATCCTTAAATCCTATTTTCATCAAAAATCACTTTACAAAAAGATTTAACCCAAGTATCAAACATTCAAATACATCAAAAGCTTCCAAGAACAAGCAATTTCAATAATGGTAAGTTTTCTAACATTTGAAAGATTCACACATTAGTCCTTGCATAAGCTAGATTAAACTGATACGGACTCAAAAACATAAAAATTACCAAGAACAATCAAGGTTTGCTTTCTCAAATGAAAGCTCAAATATTTGAATTGAAACCCCTAACTTTCCTCTCCTTGTTGCCGTGTGAAGAAGAAAGAAGAAGAAAAATGGGATGAAAATCAATTTCTTTTCTTTTAATTTTCATATATATAGTAATGACATTTTTGTAATTATTGAGACTTTCATCATTAAGCTTTAATTAATCATTTTTTAATCTTAATTAAATCTATTTACACTTAATATAAACCATGAATTCACTAACTAATATTCATTTGGTTATTTTATTCATTTGGTCCTTCTAATTAAACATATATACTTTTTACCCTTTTTATGATTTAGTCCTTTCTATTTAATTGACTATTTAATCTATGAAATTTTCAAATCATAATTTTGATACGATGCATATATCACGAGAAATATTCAAAATAAATAAATTTACGACTCGAATCATCGGAGTTGTAGTCCCGAAACCATTGTTTTTGACACCACTGAAAATCGAGCTGTTACAAACTTATTGCACACAAAGTACCTTATAATTGTCACAAATTTATCACAACAAATGTTTTTAAAATTCGGCCAAATATTAACTTACCTTTGGGTCAATTAATAAACGCATGAATCACAAAAACATATAATCATCTTAATATTTTAAATAAATTAATCTATGCAAAAGATATCACTTTGGCAACATTTTGTTTCAACTAATCTATTTAAAATATTAGACATCCTTAATTAAAATTCAAAGCTAAAATCTAAATTTAATTGTTTCAAAATATTTCTCTTAATTTCATCTTTCAATCAAATTAAAAGATAATAGTATATATATGTATATATATTTATCCTAAAACAACATACAGTGATGTTGGAAAATATAATAATAGCTAAATAAATTAAAATAACCTCACATAAGACTTCAAACAAAATAATTTGAATAAAAGAAAATTTCATATAAAGATATTGGACACTTTATTAATATTTCATCTTTGGATAAAATATTAACTTGTACGTGATATCTTGGTGTAGTAATCAAACACTGACAATAAAAACATGTCGAACAAAAAACTTCCTTTGGGCCGATTTACTGCTCACATGTAAAACGGAATAATCGTCACATATTTATTACGATAGTTGCACATGTAATATTATTAACCTTACTTTAGTCCAATTAATATTACCATAACTTAAGTTACATGCACACAACCTTTAATATTTTGAAACAAAATAATTTACTAAAAAAAGATCAATTTGATGACTTATTGCTTCGAATAAGTTATTTTAAAATATATAAACATTCCAATATTCAAATTGAAAATTTTCATAACAATAAAGTATCAAAATTGGAATTTCAGAATGCACTATAATTTTCATAATAACCCAAATTAAGATTGTCCAAATGGCGAAATAAAAGCTGAAAACCTTAATCTTTGATTGTTTTTTTTATTTATTAAAAAAACATATATGTCAAAGCCAAACAAAATAATGTAGTGATTCAAGGCCAAATAATTAACAAGCACATATATTCATAATTTTGTCATAGACAAAACTTTTCATCAAAGCAATTCACAGATATATGTGTATTTAAAGTCAAATATAAAATCTTATTTTGCATATACCATGTAAATTCAAAATTGTATTTATGATTAAATAGAGATTCACATTAATAATTGGAAAATATTTTCAAGCTAATAAATCTCAAAAACAAAATCATAATAGTTGACATATCTCGTAATTCATATAATAAACCATATCATCATAATTTAACCAAATATTTGGTATCATAAGATGTCAAAACGCAATATTATAGAATAGGCCCGACCTTGAGGGTAATCCATAAGTGTAATCGCCCAGGGCCCAACATTAGAGGGGGCCCAAAAAATTATTTTTCAAATAAGATTTTTTACTTTTTCTTTAAACTTTACTTATTGGGCCCAAATTTTTTTTATTTTTTTTAACTTATAATAAGTTACTTATCTTCAACATTTCATCTTCATGTTTCATCACTAGTCTGACAGAAAGAAACAAAAAAATTACAAAGAAAGAAAAAAGAAAACTTACAGATAAAAAGAAAAAAGTTGCAAACAAAATAAAAAGAAAAAGACTTTCATTTCAATTCTTACAAGGTATTTTTAGTTTCTTATAATATTTTTTTTACTCATAATATTTCAAATTATTGTTTATGTTGTGAGATTTTTTAGTTTCTATTCGAAATTTGTTGTCGATCTTTACTTTTCTTTTCTTATGATTTATAAGGATTTCTTTTTGGTGTTGAAATTTAATATTGTAGTAATCTTATTTGCCCCTAATTATCATAAAAAATTTCGAATATGAGCTCATCAGGCATTGAAAAGTTGTCAGGGGTGACAATATAAGCAGGCCCATTCTTGACATTTTTGGGACCCTACACAAAATAATAAAATGGGCCCTTTTAAAAAATTATAAAATGAAATACAATAAAATAAAATCATATACTAATACTTTAATTAAAATAATATGTTTTATAATATTAAGCGAATAATATATTTTTCTAACAAAAATAAAATAAAAACATTTTTCATTCAATCTACTCCTATGTCATCAACTACAAAAAAACAAAAATTCATAAAAAATGGGTTCTACGAGCATTTTGAGATGCAAAATCATTAATGATAACATTAACATCAATGTTTTCCAAAAAAATCTTTCTCGATTGATAAAATTGCTAGACCATTCAACCATTCTTGTGACATTGACGACCTCATGCAAGTTTTGATTAACTTTAACTTGGAAAAATTTCTTTCAGCTAATACCACAGTCACAGGGATCGTCAAAAAAATTCTATAAGCAATCGAAACATTCGGATAACAATCTGCAAATTTGACAAACTCAAGAATTTCAGTGGCTGACATTAATTCATTCGGTAAAGTAAATTGCAACACTTTCAATTCAGAGAAAAAATCATTTAAATCAATGTCTGATGAATCACCATGAGAAAAGGTAGAGTAAAAAGTAGCACAACATTCTCTCAATTTCTTTTCATCTAATGACTTTAACTTTTTTGAATCAAACAAAAACTCAAAAATATTTTCAAATGTTTTTAGTTGCTCAAATCTTCTCTTCAAAGAAGTAATTGTCATGTCTACAATAACTAAAAAATAATCAACTTTAAATAATTCATCTGCCGATTGAATTTTTTCATCCTCTTGGTTACTCTCATCAAATTGTTTTTTTCTAATAACACGACGCTTTGTTGGAAGTGTAGACTCTATATTCATATCAAGCGCAATACTTTTAGCAATATTCATACTAGAAGTAAAGCCTTCACCTCTATGCTTTTCAAAATATGACAATACACCTTTTAATTGCTTGATAGTGGTGTCAATGCACATAGATTTAGATTGCAATTTCTTACTCACCATATTTATAACAAACAAAATCTCATACCAAATTACTATACCAAGCAAAAACTAAAAACTCTCAAATGCATTGACTAAACTCTCCGCTTCACTCTTTGACTTTGCATCATCACAAGATTCATATTATTTCAACAAATCCAATCTTATTTGGGGAGTTTAAAGTCTAATTGCTTTAACACTTTTAATTCGACTCTCCCAACGAGTATTACATAAAAATTTCAATGTTAAATCAGGGACATTATCAAGCAAAATTTTCCATCTTTTTGTAGAACCTGAGAATAATTAATATGTGCATTGAACAATTCCAAAGCACCTCCTTTAAATTCCAGTTTGGTTATGCATTAGACTTTAGAGTAAGTCAAAACTAATTATTGTCTCATTTGCTCTGTTCCTAGCAGCAATATTAATGGATAGCAAAGGGTTTGGAGCAGTAGCACAACCTAAACATCCAGTTTTGTTTTATTAGTCCAACTGATGCTGCAATATCTGACCTTAAATCATGCCCAGAGGAACAATTACGTATAAAGTTTGCCGCAATATTTTCATTTAATTCATATATCCCTAAGCTAATAGCTAATTCAACATCCAAGGCAAAGTAAAAGTAAAAAGCCAGCCTTTTGATGAGTGTAATTATGCAAACAACCATTTTGTGCCTTATATTTTCTAGTATTCTCTTATTACAAAGGTGCTTCACCAGCAGCTACAGCTAGAAAATATAATAGGGTACCACTTTACTTCTCATCAAAGATGAAACTTCTAGCATTTTTTTTTTTTTTTCAAATAATTTTCAAAAAAAAGTTCATTGCTAAAGATTTCTGTATGATGTTTTAGAACATTTATGCATTTCTGCATTTTCATAGAAAACAAAAAAAAGAAGTCTAGTGATAGACGGACAATACATAATGAGATCAAAAGGTAGATAATTCAACAAGGTGTCTATAGGAAAGGAAATAGCAACTTAAGCTATGCTAAAGATTATCTGAAACCAATCTTCTCTATATTGTTTATGTGGCTCAAAGATGCCTAAAAGAATGTTAAGTGTTCCCTTAACAGTCAGGTCTTGCTACCTAATCATAAAATAGACACATTATACTGTTATCACTTAGGAGGAGGATTATTCATGAAGCTCTCGATTGAAAAAAACTATGCATAAATATTTTAACACAAACTTTGAACTATAAAGCCATCAATTAATCATTCAAAAAAAAAAGAGCCATCAATTAAACAATCCTATGACTTAACATTTAACAAGCACCTCATTATCCATTAATTTCGAATAGAAACTAAAGATCATAGGAAATTATTGTATAGGAAAGGAATGAATTTATCGTATTTATGTTATTGGATGATTATAAATTGTGATTTTTTCTGAGTTCATCCAAATTGATTTTGTCTGTGATTTGACGATGTCATTAATGAGAATTGTTCTAGTTTCGAACAATCTTGAATTTTTAACCTTTTTGTTATATGAATCTGTTTGAGTTGTTCTAGTGATATTAATTACTTGATTCAACCTATTAGGTAAGTTAATAAAAATCAGATTTTTTTTTAGCAAAGTTTTTACATTCATTTCTATCTGTCTGTTAGCACCAATTAATTGTACCTATTAAGTAACTTTACGAAATTAAGTTACCAAGTTCAATTATGCATCAAGTGCCACTCCCTTTTCTCCATTTAACTACATCTAATAATATTCGTTTGCATATGTATATTATGCATGTATG
Source organism: Kokia cookei (assembly GCA_039519145.1). NCBI lineage: Eukaryota > Viridiplantae > Streptophyta > Magnoliopsida > Malvales > Malvaceae > Kokia > Kokia cookei. The sequence goes on from CM076903.1 coordinate 32,428,024, forward strand.
TGCATGCATGAACATGGAGAAGTAGATACACTCGTTAACACAAATTTTAGTTGAAATTTTTTGATTTCTCCACTTAAAATTTTTTATGTATTCAATTTTGATTCTATATTACCAAGCATTAAGCAAAACATTGGAAATTGAACGCAGCTGTTGGAGCAAAAACGACTGTAGAAGTAGGTGTTAATTTTGGGCTTTATTTCAAGCTGATAACCAACTTCAAAGTGGGGACGAAGTATGATCCAAGTTACAAAGATTACCTATTTCTAATCTTGAATCTAAAAATATTTTTACTTGCATTTCATTTAATTTTTTTGTTAATTATAGTATTTATTTGTAATTAATTATTATAATTATATTTATAGAATTCCAGTGCTCGATTTGATTATTGGAATTAGCAAATGTGAAAGCAAATATTCAACTTAGGATTCTTCTATCAGGTGCTATTGTTTTATTTTCTTGTGTTACTTAAGTATTTGATTATCTTTTATATACAATGTTACCTAAAAAACATTTATCTGGAAGTGAAAAAAGGAAAAAGAAAAAACATGTTGAAGAATTAAAAAAATCACAGCAAGGTGCTATTGATAAATTTGTTTTTAAAAAGTAAGTTTTAAATGAAAATAGTTATGTCAATGAGAATGGTGAAATTAATGATCCAAATGAGCTTAATGATGTACCAAATGTATCCAATATTGAAAATTTTGGTCTTAATGAAGAACAAACAATTCCTCTTAATATTGACATTGATGAAAAACAAATAATTCCTCCTAATATTGACATTGATGAAGAACAAACAATTCCTTCTTTGAATATTTATGATCCTAGAAATTGGACTAATCTTGATAACAAGACAAGGAATATTTTAGTTGAAAAGAGGCCTATAAGAGAAATGAATCTTAATTTTCCTCTCGATAATAATAATAGACATTTTTCATATGTTTATTTTTCTAGGAAGTTGAGCAGCAGTGAGATTAGCAATAGAAAATAGTTGGTTTATTCCATACATGTTGACAAAGTGTTTTGTTTTTATTTTAAGTTGTTCAAATCTATTAGTAACAAAAGTTTGTTAATAAATTAATGTTTAAGTGATTGGAGGCATATTAGTGAGAGACTCAAACAACATGACACAGTGCTCAACATATGACTAATATGAACACTTGGAATGAAATGAGAATAAGGTTAGATAAAAATGAAACAATTGATAAAAACTTACAAGAACAAATTATGAAAGAGAAAGAGATATGAAGGCAAGTTTTACTTAGAATATTTTCAGCTGTGAAATGTCTTGCTACTCATAATTCGACTTTTCGATGATCCAATGAAAAACTCTATCAAGATAGCAATGGTAATTTTTTAAGATTGATTGAAATGATTGCGAAATTTGATGTGATAATGCAAGATCATGTTAGACGCATTCAAATCCGTGAAATTCATTGTCATTATCTTGGGCATAAAATTCAAAATGAATTGATTTCTCTTTTGGCTAATAGTGTTAAAAGTTCTATAATTAAGATCATCAAAGAGACGAAATATTTTTCTATAATTCTTGATTGTACCCTTGATATTGGTCATCAAGAACAAATGACTCTAATAGTACGATGTGTGAATATGTCAACTAATAAAATAAAAGTTGAGGAGTACTTTTTAGAATTTTTTAAGGTGGATGATACATCTAGATTGGGACTTTTTAATGAATTACAAGATGCTTTGAAGTCTCTTAATCTTAATGTTGAAGATGTAAGGGTCAAGGTTATGACAATGGTTCTAATATGAAGGGAAGCACCAAGGTGTTCAAAAGCGATTTCTTGAAATAAATTCGAAAGCATTATATATGTCATGTGCTTGTCACAATCTGAATCTTACTCTTAGTGATATAACACATTCTTGCGTTAGAGCTACTTCATTTTTTGGAATTGTTCAATGCATATATTAATTATTTTCAGGTTCTACAAAAAGATGGAAAATTTTGCTTGATAATGTCCCTGATTTAACATTGAAATATTTATCTAATACTCATTGGGAGAGTCGAATTAAAAGTATTAAAGCAATTAGATTTCAAACTCCCCAAATAAGATTGACTTTGTTGAAATTATATGAATCTTGTGATGATGCAAAGTCAAAGAATGAAGCGGAAAGTTTGGTCAATGCACTTGAGAGTTTTGAGTTTTTGCTTGGTATGATAATTTGGTATGAGATTTTGTTTGCTATAAATATGGTGAGCAAGAAATTGCAATCTAAATCTATGTGCACTGACACCACTATAAAGCAATTAGAAGGTGTATTGTTATATTTTGAAAAGTATAGAGGTGAAGACTTTACTTCTAGTATGAATATTGCTAAAAGTATTGCACTTGATATGAATATAGAGTCTACACTTCCAACAAAGCGTCGTATTATTAGAAAAAATAGTTTGATGAGAATAACCAAAAGGATGAAAAAATTCAATCGACAGATGAATTATTTAGAGTTGATTATTTTTTAGTTATTATAGACATGGCAATTACTTCTTTAAAGAGAAGATTTGAGCAACTAAAATCATTTGAAAATATTTTTGGGTTTTTGTTTGATTCAAAAAAGTTGATGAAAAGAAATTGAGAGAATGTTGTGCTACTTTTCACCCTACCTTTTTTTCATGGTGATTCATCAGACATTGATTTAAATGATTTTTTCTCTGAATTGAAAGTGTTGCAATTTACTTTACCGAATGAATTAATGTCAGCCACTGAAATTCTTGAGTTTGTCAAATTTACAGATTGTTATCCGAATGTTTCGATTGCTTATAGAATATTTTTGACGATCCCTGTGACGATGGTATCAGCTGAAAGAAGTTTTTCCAAGTTAAAGTTAATCAAAACTTACTTGAGGTCGTCAATGTCACAAGAACGATTGAATGGTCTGGCAATTTTATCAATCGAGAAAGATTTTTTGGAAAACATTGATTTGATGTTATTATTAATGATTTTGCATATCATAATGCTTGTAGAACTTATTTTTTTTATGATTTTTTGTGTTTTTGTATTTGATGACATAGGAGTCGATTGAATGAAAAATATATATATATTTTTTTTGTTAGAAAAATATATTATTCGCTTAATGTTATAAAACGTATTATTTTAATTAAATTGCTAGTATATGATTTTATTTTATTGTATTACATTTTATAATTTTTTAAAAAAGCCCCATTTATTATTTTATCTTGGACCCCAAAAATATCAAGAACGGACTTGTTATAAAACCAAACTTAAAACCAAATTATTTAAAGTTGACATGAGTTTACACTAAAACACCCATAAAATTGAATATATAACCATAAAAAAGAAATTAACAACTTCAACAATATCCATCAATTATGTTATTGAATAAATGGGTATAAACACCTATTCATGAAGACTATAATAATGCATTAAACACCACCACCATGTCATTGCAAATTACGATAGCATTAAACAAGTGCAGCAACTCAAATTGAAGGTAATTTCGTTGAAATTTTAATGGACATTTGAAGACTATTTGGGCGAGCAATGAAGAGCAGTAACACATTCAACAATTGGTACAACAACATTAGTCGGCCAATTGAAACATTTATTTATTATAAATCTCAGTCACATGAAATATCAAAACCCTAAAATTTTAAATTAATCAAATTTTAAGAAACACTTTAATATAACCCTTCACATATCAATCAACAATCGCATAAATTATATACTTTGATCCTTCAAATATAATATGCAAATATTAAATTAATTTATATTTATAAAACTTTAAAACTTTAATTTAATCAAAGCCGAAAAGTTTTGTAAAAAATATCAAATATTTAACATAGTATATAATCGAAATATCAAATCTATAAAATCTCAAGGATGGATTAATCTAAAAATAATAAGAAATCAATTCATTCTCAATGATTCAATATGACGAGATTTTGATACCAATTGTAGAAATCATAATTCAAGATATGATATAAAACATTAATAAACCAGGATCTATCATGTCAAATCATCAAGAATAAATTAAGAACAAAACTAGATACGGAAGCGTACCTGGATCCATAAATTTTTTGAGATGGCTCTCTCTTTCCAAAGATGGGATATTAGAAAAGTTTTTCTTGTGTGCAATTTGAGGACTATAACCCTAGTATATATAACTTTGGCACATTAGCCTTAATTTCTAATCAGCCCATCATCTATTAGGAATTATTTTTCAATTATAATTTAGTTACTAGAGTATCTACACATATTTATCTCATACTTTATTTAATAATTAAAATCCAATAAACTTTAACTGAATTAGATCACTTTTAATTTAGATTTACTTATTATGATAGTAAATAATAACATATAATTATTCTTATTATATATGTGATGTCCATATTTTCTAACATGTTATTGTTATTTTTTTGTTTTTATATTTTAATTATTAAAATAAACTTTCGTAGGGAATTTTTTTATAGAATTATCTATAATCTCTTTTCAACTACTAAATATGAGAATAAACACACTTCAATGTGTTCGAATATATTTTTTTTTATACTGAATACAATACTAATATTAATTGAACTCAATTAACAAATTTTTAAAATTTTAAATTTAGGAATAGTTGAAATTTTAATTTATATGTATATTGATATTAATTATAAACGGGTCGTGAAAATATTGTTGTTTTAGAAGTTCAAGAAATTTTGTTTTATTTGAATTTTATCTAAATATTTGTTTTAATGTAAATCCAAAGGTAATGATTTAAAATAAAGTAATATCCTATTTACTAAAAAATGACAATTTTTTTTTTAAATTAAGAGATAAATATAAAATATATGAGTTGTAAATAAGATATAAAAGAATTAATAAAATTTATAAAATCCGAAAAATTAATTATTAATATAATTCCAATAAAAATTTGACATTAAATGGTTCTTATATTTGACTTTTGCAGGCTCTTTAGTAGATAGATTTGACAAAATTTCAGTTGAAACTTAGCTAAGTGGACAACTATGAAGAGTGATTTTCTTTTAGTTTTCCATATGATTTGCAGCTATTTATATTAATTTTGCTAAATATTTTTATTTGTATTATTTAAATAAAAAACTGAGAAATAATTGGTAAGTTTTGGTATTAAAAAATTTATGTTTTTCTTTATAAAAAAAAAGTAAATTACTTATACAAACATATTAATTTTATTTTAAAAATAGTATTTGTGTATTTTTCTTCCACCTGAATTCTGTCTCTTCATTTAGAACTTTGCTAGTTTCTAATGCTATAAATGTTGCATGTAATTTAACACATTTAATTTTAAATTGATTTTTAAATAACGTATTTTTAATTATTTTTGCCTATCATTGATACTAATACTAATAATAATAATTTCTCTTAATTTTTAAATAATAAATAAATTTGAAACTATAAAAGAAAGCAACTATAATACTAATTTTAAGAAAAATAGAAAGGCAAAACAACATGTAGCAATTTTAATATATGGTGAGTTATAAGAGGAGGGCAAAACCCTAACAACAAAGCGATTAGCACGACTCGAACTCAGACCACATCTGAGACGATAAATACCCTGACCATCAGACAATTATAATAATAGTTCATGATAAATAAGAAAGATATTTGAACTAAGTTAATAAACACATTTTGTAATAGTGACTAAAAAATAATTGTCGGAATTTAACTTTCTTTTCAAAACAAATTCACAAAACAAATTTCACCCGCATCAAACAAATTACAAATAGATAAAAATAAATAAACAATTTTAAGTATGCTTGCCTCACATTGTATAAACTTAGAAAAATTTAAAAAAAAATGATATCATAATATTATATTACCTCATCATCAATCAAAATAAAATGATAAGTAAGATGCTTATAATACTATTCAAATAACTCTATTTTACATCAATAAATTTAGCACAATTTTAAAAATAAAATAAAATTACAACTATTATTTTAGAATTAGTACAACTTTTTTAACTAATAATTCTAAATTAGACTATAATTATTTTTAAAGTTAGATTAATAATAGGATGAAAAATAGATGGTACTCTTGTCAGTTCAAAAGTTTTTTCAATCTCGTGCTTTTATATAGATTAGGATAAACTATCAAAATAGTCACTTTTGTTTGTTTCAGGTTACATTTTAGTTACTTATGTTTGAAATGTTATGTTTTAATCACTTAGTTATCGTGTTGTGACATTTTAGTCACTGAGTGTTGATTGATGTTAACGGTGTAACAGTAAGTTGACATGGCACGTTAAATCACTATTTCAAATGAAAATTTTAGATTAAATTATACAATTGGTCCCTATATTTTTTCGTTTTGAGTAATTTAATTTTTTTCTTTTACGTTAAAAGAGATGGAAAAGGGAAGAAAATAGAGGGAAAAGCAGAAGAGAATTAAAAATAAAGAAAAAAAAGAGAGTTAAAAGAACATAAAAGAAAAAAAATAAATTTCTCAAAATGAAAAAAATATGGGGATCAATTGTATAATTTAACCTAAAATTTTTGTTTGAAATGATGATTTAACGTATCACGTCAGCTTACCGTTACACAATTACGGCAAATAATAGTTCAATGACTAACATGTTACAACATGTTAACGTAAGTGACTAACATGTAATATTTCAAATATATGTGATTAAAATGCAACCTGAAGGAAACAAAGGTGTGTATTTTGATAGTTTATAGATAAATAACATAGATTTAAAACTATTAAAAGGAAACATGAAGATGTGTAACTCATCATATTGGTTGATGGATGAATTGTGTTGGACAACACCAAGATTAGAATTTGTAGTAAAGATAGACTAAAATTTGGTATAGAAGAGTGAAAAGGATAGCAGCAATGGCTTGTTGGGTAAGTGAAATGGTCTTAACAAGGCTGCTGTTGGTGGTTGAAGGAGAGTAAAGGAATGCCATTGATATCATCTCTTCTCTCTCTCCTCTATACATTGGCCTTCCAATTACATGCTTCAATTCTCCACCACTTAGTGCCTGTGAGAATAACCACAACACCAGATTATTTTTATTGGGAATTACACCCACATTTATACTTCTTCACTTTTTCAGAAAGCTGACTCGAGCGAAGATGGATGTATTCGATATTTATAAAATTGATAATGAATTTTAAGATTATACATTCACAGTAAAGTAGAACAGATGATGGAGCAAAATGTGTAACTATGAAGTGGTGGTGGATTTAACAACATTTATCAAACTCAGCTCCGTTTAACCAAAGGCGAGGCACTCCTCTAGCCATGGACTTGTTATTGTTGGTTAGTGGTGTTGAAATATTGAGTTAGATCGAGTTTGGATCAAGTTTAAGTATATTATTAACATATTTTATGTTTATTTAAATTTGGCTCGACTCAAAATATGAATTTAAAATTTTATCTAAGCTCATTTATATTTGTAAAAGATTAATTCAAGCTCATTTTAAATTTGTCCATATTATTTAATTTTTTTTTTATATTATGTTTAATTTAAAATTTAATAAATATATATTTTTTATTTATTAAAATTTTATACGTGATCAACTTAATTTTTTTTAATATTTACAGTATGATAATATGTATTACTATATGTTTCAATTTTTTGTAGTATAAATTATATAATATATTATAAAATTAAAAAAAGATTAGGTTGAATTAAGCTCGGACCTTGAATGTTTAAACTTGAGCCTGATCGATAATCTAATGATTTTTAAAATTTCAGAAAGATTTTTGAATTTAACCGTATAAGTCAGTCCTAAGATATGTAGGTCCAGGAGAAGTATCTAAAAATACTAAAAATCAGGATGAAAATTTTAATTTGACATTTTTCTATTGAGAAGGTATAAGGATAATATGAAAACTCTTTTTCTATCCGCATGGAAAATAACAAATCTGATTATTTTCTCTTGATTTTTAACTTTTTTATTTTTGAAAAGATTGAAAATAGATAGAAATAACGTGAAACAAAGTAATCCTTTCTCTATCAGCATGCAAGACTGCATCTACACTAACACTGTATAGTGTACTGTTTTGTTATGTTATTGAATTAGCAGTGTGTTGAGGGGTTTGAAACAAAAGGTGAAAGCAAATACCTGAGTTTGATCCCCGACTGTAACGACCAAGGCATGTTTATGAGGGCAAAAGGACACCCAAGCTTTCTTGGTATACACATGAAACTCGGAGGATCCATCACAGATATGCAAACACAAAGTATGCGAATAATCCATCCCTCCTATCAACATTTTCATCACATCGTATCGTATACAGCTACGCCATTTTTCCGCTGAAACATTCCCACCATGTTTGTACACATAACATGCCCACCCATTCCCTTCTTCCCCTTCCATCTTTTCCTTTTCGCAACCTCCTGTTTTTTCTTGGTAACTTTCCCGGAAAAGTATCAGAATTTTCTCCGCCACTTTTTCCATTTCTGCCACTAGAGTTTCCATTTTCTCACTCAAGGTGTTAAAAACAAAATGTTAGTTATTAGAAAATGGCAGAAGGCAAGCGAAATATAAAGTTGAAATGAGTTTTACCTGAAATTTGAATATCCAACAGGCCAAATTCCCTCCATTGCCAGTTCCAGGGCTTTAGCTTTACACCACACAAACTCTTCACTCACTTCACCTTCATCTGCCTCGTGAACTTCCTCAAACCCGTATAGTTTCTCCGGCGACCTAGTCACTGCCGTCCGCTTCTGGGGTGGAAGTTGAAAAATCCCGGCAGCGGCTGTCAGTGCTGATCGGATAGATTCCACTGGAATCCCATAATTCACTAACTGAAAGCATCCGATTGTAGCTATGGAATCCAGAATCTTGGGCAGAGTTTCAGTTTGCATGGAATTCAAAGCCTGGAAATCAATCTTGGGTGGGTTGTCAATGAACTTGTGCCTAGGGAAAACCTTGTCTGGCAAAATTAAATCAGGGACGCGCGGAGAGTGTTGGAGGAAGTCAGAGAGAACCTCATCATTGGTGAAGCAGGAGCGGCGGCCACTGGCAACGGGAGAAGGAGGCGGAGCACGGAAATCAAAGGGATATTCCGGCACGGATTGAGGAGAGAAGGCCATAGATAATAAAGTAGGTGATGAATGATGAAGAGCTTACGTTGTCAGCTTTGTTTATGGTAAAGAAAAAGTTGAAATGGAAACACAATGATGGCTTGTCATGGGACTTTGGAGAGAAGCATCACTCACTTTTTCCTTTAGCTTTCACTTTTGTTTTAAATCATCAATTTGATAGCTAGCAAGGAATATGGCTTTTTACACCTTCAACCAAACTCGTTCATCCTTTTTCGTGAAGTTGGAAATTTTTTATTTATAAGATACTGTTTCTAAATGTGATCTAGTAAGTACATCTTTATGTATATTAATATATATTTTATTTTTAAATCAACACATATTTTCTGAATATAAATTCGTTTACATGATTATATAAACTTACACAGATGAACGGTACAATTTGACTATCTATATATTTACTAAGATAAAAAAATCAGATCAACTTAAATCAAATAACGAGCAAAAATGACCAAACACTATCACAAAACTCATTTTTGGTTGATTTATCTAAGTTTGTGTGTTTAGTCTTGGGTTTGTGGACATTTATTCAAATTAATAATGGTATTATGTGATACATCATAATTTTCACCAATCAAACGGATAAATTATCCAGAATGATTTACATATGTAAAAGTAAAAATGTTAGTTGATTCCATTTTACCAAGTTACAATTTCCAGTTTTACACTGAATGCTCAGTTTCCAAGTAAGTGCATAAAGTTCAAAGTTATGCTGCCGTCAGCGCTTTACTTTTTTTAAATGGTGATTTTTTTAATTTAGGTATTTTAAATAAAATAATTGGTTTGTAATTTTATTTAATATATTGGTGTGATTACATGATAGTATTTGTTTATATTTTTTTAATTCTTTGATAATGCGCACACACCTTACACACACAAGTGCTCGAACCCGAATCTTTTAAGATGAACATCGTCTTTTTTTCCACTGAAATCACTTGTTCAACTCCTAATTTATCTTTTTAAATTAAATGCAATAAGGGAAATTAATTAAAAAGTTTTTTAATAAAACAACTAAAAATATAATATCTAAACATTGAACTCACACTTGAAAAAAGTTTAAAATATAATATTATGTCTTTAGAAAGTTAGTATTGCATATGTATGAACACATTTTTTTCTGAAACTTTTACACTGGTTTGTTTTACAGTACTATTTGAATTTATCGATATCTTTAAAAAAATATTTAAAATATATGTATATAGAAAATATTTAAAAATATAAAATAAATAAAACAAATAAATTTCAAATATAAAATACTCATCAATAAATATCAACAATAACCAAGAAAAATATATCATCACATACATTAAACAACAAAATTATCCCATATACGTAAATTTACATTTTTGTCCAACTTTATTCACGCATTAGTCCATATACATTGTTTTGGCTAGTACAACTAAAATTGTGCGAAAAGCTCCAATATGATTGGTTCAGGCTTAAATTTTCATTGATAAGGAAAAGAAAATTGGATATTTTTTCTTGTTTATTACTAGTACAATGTGCACTGATCGATATGCTCAAAACTGTTGTAAAATTGACTATCTTGATTTTTTTTACTCCATTCGCACTAGATAGAATAATTATTCAATATAATTAAGGGTAAATTATTAAAATAGTCACTTTTATTTACCTCGGATACATTTTAGTCACTTACGTTTGAAATGTTATGTTTTAGTCACTTACGTTATCATGTTGTAACATTTTAGTCACTGAGTCATTATTGGTGTAACGCTAAGCTGACGTGGTATGTTAAATCATCATTTCAAATGAAAATTTTAGGTTAAATTATACAATGGTCTCTATATTTTTTTTCGTTTTGAGCAATTTAATTTTGTTCCTTTATGTTTTTATTTTCCTTCTTTTTCCCAATTTCCCTTCTTCCCAATTTCCTTTTCTTTTATTTTTTCTTCTTCCCCTTGGATGAACCCTAGCCACCGTCGTCTACAACTATCGGAGCTTAATCAAATACCATCAAAACACTCCTCTCCATCACCTCTCTTCAAATCACCGATGTCGATGGTGCACAATAAATAATTTCACAACTACAATACTATCAGTAGTAGAAATAATTTCACTTGGTTTTGTTGTTCTGGATGCCTCAACAACATCACTTGTGCTGCTAGGTGACAATGGCTTAAAGGGTCCAAAACTTATGGAGGCCTTAGCTTGCTCCCATGGTTTAAGTGGAGAGCCACTAATAGCCGCAATTGAGAATGTCAAACATGAACAAATTGTACAAAACCAAAACAAAAGAGGAAAAAAAGATCAATTTCAAATATTTAATTTTTTTAACTCCTAAACAAAGCTAATTATCCTTCAATTACTTGACCTAATTCTATCATAAACAAATAACCAAAACAAAGGGGAACTTCAAAATTTGGTTTCGGTTCACGGATTTAGACCATTTAAGAAGCACCGTCGTCGGCAACTTGGTTGCTACTACTGCCACCATTTTTGTTGCCACTGAAGAAGGAGAAGGAGACAAGTACCACGAAGGAACTTGGGGATTTGGTTCCAATCCATGGATTGAGACCATTTAGGAAGTACTGTAACAGCCCGTTTTTTAGTGGTTTCAAGACCACAACTTCAACGAGTCAAATCGTGTATATTAATTATTTAATATTTATGATGTCATTAGTGTTATATTAAATTTTGGTTAAGGAATTTTACCATTTAGATAGTTAATTATATAAAAAGGACTAAATCGTAAAAGGTATGAAAGTTGAATTATATTAATCAAAAGCATCAAATAGTTCAAGGAAGCTAAGTATATGGGCCAATATGGTTAATAATCCATGTGAGGTATTAGTGGACGAATTTGAGTTTAGAAAATATGAAGAAATGGCTTTGTAATTAGGGGTAAAATAGTAAAATGGGAAAGAAATGATTTTAACCTAAAATCATGACTAAAATTAATTATTTTCTTCATCTTCTTCTTTAAACAATACCAAAGAACCCTAGAAACCATAGGAGAAGCTTCGACCAAGCTAAAAGCTTCAATTGATCAAGAACATGCTGTAGATCATGGAAAAGGGAAAATTGCATAATAGCCTTTAGAGTTAATTCTTAGCTGCAAATTAGTTCAATTGTTTTGTTGTTGAAGATTGGATCCTTAAAAAATCACACTATCTCGGGAGCTCGGTCGGTAGTTTTTGAATAACTTGTTTATATGACATGTACTAGGATGATGTATTGTTTTGCTTGTAAATGCTTGGAACTATTTGGATAGTGCTAGTTTAGGAGAATGAAGTTAAGTTGATGTTGAATGCTTGTTGTGGCTTGAATGATTGGCATGTATTTTGAAATGGCAATGAACTTATTCAGTTGAGTTGATGAATATGAATGGAATGACAATTATATGAGTATGGTTTGCTTGAATTAAGTTGCTTATTCATAGGAAAATGCATGCTGGTAAGTTAAGTACATGTTAAGCTAGTTGAAAGAAATTTTGCATGATTATTTGGGCATTTCATAAGTACACACAACCTGGAACACGGGCCACCACACGGGCGTGTACCTTGGGAAGATTTGGTATAAGTCACACATAGGTTGGGACACAATCGTATGGCCTTATTTCACATGTACACACGATTTTACACATGGGTGTGTGGGGTATTACGCATGCTCACATGGCCTATCACACGATTTGTGTCACGATTGTGTGTTGGTACTTCGAGTAGGCACAAGGTTTGGCACACGATCTGGGGCACGACCATGTGGCCTTTGTTTTGAGAAGTTTGGTGTTTTTGCTTGATGTTTCAATTTCAATTCAATTCGGTCCTCGTTTAAAATTGAGATGTTATAAATGAGGATATAATATATTTAATCGAATTGTGAAATTTACCCTGTTGGGAGTAATTTGGAAATATTGTGCTAATTGTATTCGTTTTCGATTGTAAATGATCTAAATGACCTTGAGACCCTAATCGACGATAATGTCAGATTTTGAGTGTTATATTTAATGGTATCAGAGCTAGATTTAGTCAATTTTTAGACAGTGTTTATGAATTTAAAAGTTTAGAATTACATGCGATATAAATCTGTGATAGTGTGATCATGATAGATCTGATCTAACATTGAGTTTTTGCAGATAAGTGAAGATGTCTGACTTAGAATGAGGAGAAACTAATGAGGTAAACAACAATATCTTGACTTCTGATTCTGGTACAAGTTTAGGTGTACCGATGATTGGAAATGAAGCTAAAAACATGTTCTTTGGCTTGATGGGGCAATGGTTTTCTGAGTTTATGAGAAACAACCTGATGGCTCTACAACCTCTACCTCCTGCTATACAACTTGCTGTACCTCCAGTTATGCCTCCACCTCTTTCAATGGTTGAGCAGAGATGTCGCATTTCAACAAATAAGATAAAAAAGTATGGAGCAGAGGAGTTCCGAGGGAGTACAAAGGATGATCCGTCCAGAGCTGAATACTAGTTGGGAAATACTTTGAGAGTTCCAAATGAAATGACCTGTCCTCTTGAAGATTATTTGAGATGTGCTGCGTCACTATTAAAAGACGAAGCCTTTAGCTGGTGGACAATAATGCTGGCAGTAGTTCTTGAAAATGAAATTAATTAGGAACTCTTTCAGGTTGAATTTAGAAAGAAATACATCAGCAAAATGTATCTGGAACAGAAGAAGAAGAAATTTCTAGAATTAAAGTAGGGAAACAAGTCAGTTGCTGAGTATGAATGGGAATTCGTACACCTCAGTATGTATGCCCAAGAGGTTGTACCGACAAATGAAGACATGTGTATCCATTTTGAAGATGTTTGAGGGAGGTGTTACAGATTTTACGGGAAAAGCAGTTGTATGCAAAATTTAGTAAATGTGAGTTCTAACTTCGAGAGGTTGGATTTCTAGGCCATGTGGTATCATCAGAAGGAATACAGGTTGATTTAGGCAAAGTTTATGCTATTCTCAACTGGAAAGTTTCGAAGAATGTTTCTGAGGTACGTAGTTTTTTGGGGTTGGAGGGGTATTCCGTCGATTTGTTAAAGATTTCTCCATAATAGCTTTACCGATGACTTAGCTACTTCAGAAGATGTTTAATTCGTCTGGTCAGAAAAGTATCACCAAAGTTCTGATTAGTTGAAGAAAATGTTGACAGAAGCTCCAGTATTGACATAGCTTGAGATTGGGAAAGAATTTGTTGTTTACAGCGATACATAACTAAATGTGCTAGGATGTGTACTGGTGTAAGCTGGGAAAGTGATAGCTTATGCTTCTCGTCAGTTAAAGTCGCATGAGAAGAATTATCTGACCCATGATCTGAAGTTAGCTGTGATTGTCTTTACATTAAAGATCTGACATTACTATCTTTATGGTGAGAAATATTACGTATTTACAAATCATAAGAGTCTAAAGTATTTGATGACTCAAAAGGAACTTAATTTGAGACAACGTCGATGGTTGGAGTTGTTGAAAGATTATGATCTTGTGATTGATTATCATTCAGGAAAAGCTAACGTTATTACAAATGCCCTAATCCGAAAATCATTATTTGCATTGAGGGCGTTAAACACACATTTATCATTGGAAGGTGATGGTTCTATTACGGGTGAACTTAGGATGAAACCATTACTTTTACAAAGGATTCAAGAATTGTAGAAGAATGATCCGAAGCTTGTAGCCAAGAAAGAATAGATTCAACACGATTCCACTACGGGATTCATTATTAATGCTGAAGGTATGATATACTTTCAGGACATGGTATGTGTTTCCGATTATTCGAATTTGAGATGGGTTAATTTGGCAGAAGCTCATAGTAGTACCTACTTCATTCATCTAGGGAGTGTAAAAATGTATAATGATTTGAAGAAATGTACTAGTGGCCAGATATGAAGCGTGAGATTTCTAAGTATGTGACTAAATGTTTGGTATGTCAACAGGTAAAAGCTGAGCATCAGGTATCGTCGGGATTACTATAGCCTATTACCATTCTTGAGTGGAAGTGAAAGCGAGTTACTATGGATTTTGTTACAGGACTAACTCCGAGGAAGAATGATTCAATTTGGGTTATAATTGACAGATTGACTAAGTTCGCTCATTTTATTCCTGTTCTTGTGGATTTCACACTTGAGAAGATAGCATAACTGTATTTGTCAAAGATTGTGCGGCTGCATGGGGTACGAGTATCCATTATTTCTTACAGAGATCCGCGATTAAATTCGAGATATTGGGGTAAGCTCCATGAAGCCTTGGGAACCAGATTGAATTTCAGCATTGCATATCATCCACAAACAAATGGGCAGTCTGAACGAGTAATACAGATTCTAGAAGATATGTTGCAATGTTGTATACTTGAGTTTGAGGGTAGTTAGGAAAGATATCTACCGCTGGTAGAGTTTGCATATAATAACAACTATTAGTCCAGCATCAAAATGACACTATTTGAGGCTCTGTATGGTAGAAAGTGTAGAACACTATTGTACTGGTCAGAGTTGAGTGAATCAAGACTAGTTGGTACTGATTTGATACATGAGATAAAAGATAAGGTTCAGATAGTCCGTGATTGTTTAAAAGCAACGTCAGACCGTCAGAAGTCTTATGTAGATCTCAAGAGGAAAGATATAGAGTTTGTAATAGGAGACCGAGTGTTTCTGAAAGTTTTACATTGGAAGAAGGTGCTACGTTTTGCTGGAAAAAGGAAGTTAAGTCTACGGTTTATTGGGCCATATGAGATCATTGGGAGAATAGGTCCTGTAACTTATAAGCTAGCTTTGCCTCCGGAACTTAAGAAAATTCATTGTCTTTCACGTCTCGATATTAAGGCGGTACAGATCAGACCCTTTGCATGTGATCATACCCTGTGAGGTTGAGATACAACCGGATTTGTCATATTCAAATGAACCAGTTAGAATTTTGGCTTGTAAGGTGAAGGAGTTACGAAATAAGATAGTGCCATTGGTAAAGGTCTTGTGGAATTGGCATGTCCTTTAAGAAGCTACTTGGGAAACTGAAGCTTTAATGAGATCACAATACCCTAATCTGTTTACTAGTAAGAAATTTCGAGATGAAATTTCCTAAGGAGAGGAGATTTGTAACAACTCGTTTTTCAATGATGTCAAAAACAGTGGTTTCAAGACCACAACTCCAATGAGTCAAGTCGTAGATATTAATTATTTTATATTTATGATGTCATTGATGTCATATTAAATTTAGGTTAAGGAATTTTACCATTTAGATAGTTAATTTGATAAAAAGAACTAAATTGTAAAAGGTATGAAAGTTAAATTATATTAATCAAAAGCATCAAATAGTTCAAGGAAGCTAAGTATAAGGGCCAATATGGTTAATAACCCATGTAAGGTATTAGTGGACGAATTTGGGTTTAGAAAATATAAAGAAATGATTTTGTATTTAGGGATAAAATAGTAAAATGGGAAAGGAATGATTTTAACCTAAAATCATGACTAAAATTAATTATTTTCTTCATCTTCTTGTTTAAACAAAACTGAAGAACCCTAGAAACCATAGGAGAATCTTCGACCAAGCTAAAAGCTTCGATTGATCAAGAACGTGCTGTGGATCGTGGAAAAGGGAAAATCGCATAATAGCCCCTAGAGTTAATTTTTAGCTACAAATTAGTCCGATTGTTTTGCTGTTGAAGATCAGATCCTCAAGAAGAACCACACTATCCCAAGAGCTCATTCGATAGTTTTTTAATCACTTGGTTATATGGCATGTACTAGGGTGATGTATTGTTTTGCTTGTAAATGATTAGAACTATTTGGATGATGCTAGTTTAGGAGAATGAAGTTAAGTTGATGTTAAATGCTTGTTGTGGCTTGAATGATTGGCATGTATTTTGAAATGGCAATGAACTTATTCAGTTAAGTTGATGAATGTGAATGTAATGGCAATTATATGGGTATGGTTTGCTTGAATTAAGTTGCTTATTCATAGGAAAATGCATGATGGTAAGTTAAGTACATGTTAAGATAGTTGAAAGAAAATTTGCATGATTATTTAGGCATTTCGTAGGTACACACGACCTAAAACACAGGCTACCACACGGGCTTGTGCCTTGGGAATATTTGGTGCAGGTCACACATGGGCTAAGACACGACCGTGTGGCCCTATTTCGCATGTACACACGGTTCAGCAGACAGTTTCACACACAAGCTTGTGGGGTATTACACATTCTCACACAGCTTATCACATGGTTTATGAGGCGGTCGTGTGTTAGTACTTCGAGTAGGCACACGGTCTGGGGCACGATCGTGTGGCCTCTATTTTGAGAAGTTTGATGTTTTTGCTCGATGTTTCAATTGCAATTCAATCCGATCCATGTTTAAATTTGAGATTTTGTAAATGAGGATATAATATATTTAATCGAATTGTAAAATTTACCCTATTGAGAGTAATTTGGAAATATTGTACTAATTGTATCCGTTTTCGATTGTAAATGATTTAAAAGACCTCGAGACCCTAACCGATGATGGTGTCAGGTTTTGGGTGTTACAAGCACCGTCGTTGTTTTATTTCCTATCCTTGCCATTACCGTTATATTAGTAGAACGAGAAAAAAGAGAAGGAAATCTCTTCGACAACTTGGTTGTTGCTGCTGCAACCATTGTTGTTGTCACTGAAAAAGAAGGAAAAGGAGACAGATCATGAACTATATTTGATCCTTGGTTAATTATATTTTAGCAGCAACATATATTGAGACAAAATAAAAAAATATAGGGACTAATTGTATAATTTAACTTAAAATTTTTGTTTGAAATGATGATTTAATATGTCACGTAAGGTTATCGTTACACTGTTAACAATAATTAATAGATCAGTGACTAAAATTTTACAACACAATAACGTAAGTGATTAAAACGTAATATTTTAAACATTAGTGACTAAAATGTAACTTGAGGCAAACAAAAGTGACTATTTTGATAGTTTACCCTATAATTAATAATGATGTTTAATACACTGTCAGTGCATTAATTTTATATACTATCAGTGAATAATAACATGACACGTCATCATTAAATAAACAAAAATTATTTGAAGAATTATAAATAAATAATAATGACTTTATTTAAGCATAATTAAATATTAATTATAACTATGATAATTTTTTTTCAGATTTTAGGTTTTGTGTTTTGGGTTTCAGGAAAGAGTTTAGAGTTTAGAGTTTGTATTAGGTTTCAAATTTAGGGTTTATATTGAGTTTCGTTTTTTGAATTTTGTGTTTAAGGTTTATGTTTAAATAAATTTTTTAATATTTATTTATAAATCCTTAAGTATTTTTTTTTATTTTTAACCAAGAGTGTTATTCATCAATGGTGATCTTACAATGATCACACCCAACCACCAAATAGCAGCCGTATTAGTCACCGCATTCTATGCGATCTTTAATCTTTTCTCCTGCTTTTATATTCCAAGATCGGTAAGTTTACTTCTTCCACAAGCAACCTTGCTTTTATCCATAATCAAAGCCCGATACAAACTCATAAATTGTTGAAAATTCCAGAGAATCCCTAAGTGGTTGATCTGGTATTACTGGATTTGCCCTATGACATGGACTGTTTATGTAACAGTCTGTTTTTAAGTGATGTCAGAAACAGTGGTTTCGGGACCACAAATCCGATGAGTAAATTCATATAATGAGTATTTAAATTATATAAGTAAATAATAATTTTATATGAAATTTTGAATTGATAAATTTTAATTATTGAATTAAAAGTTAGTATAAGTGGTTCGATTCAAAAGTCAAGTGGTTTTAGAAAATGAGGTATTGGGACCTCGTTTCTGAAATTCAGGGCCATAAATATTTTTATTAAATATTTACATAGTCATATTATATATGAATTGAAGTTTGGTCGGGTAATTTTGATGATTCATTTCTTAATTAAAGAAAAAGGAGTAAATTGTAAAAGAGGTAAAAATAATTGCTATAGATTAAAAATAGTAAAGGGACCAAAATGGTAATCAAACCATGGTCAAAAAGTCCAAGCGGTGGTGGATATGATTGAATCCACTCACTTTTGGGTTATTTATTCATTTAGTCCTAATTAGTTTAATATTAAATTTAAAACAAGTTTGTTTAATTGAAATTTAATATAATTAAAGGACGAATTGTGAAATTGGACCCTCCTTAATGACCTAATAATAAAAATGATGTGGAATTCTTTAGATTTTGGTAAATTTCAATTAAATCCTAATTAAATGAGGACTTACTAATTAGTCTATTTTTTAGTATGGTTGGAAATGGTGGTTTCGAGGCCACCACTTCAATGTGTTAGATCGTAAATATTAATTATTTAATATTTCTGAGGTTATTAGTATCGTATTAAAATTTGGTTATGAAATTTTGTTATTTAGATAGTTAATTAAGTAAAAAGGTTTAAATCATAAAAGCTGCAAAATGTGGATATCATTGAGTAAATGTGTTAATTAGTAAAGGAGTGGTCTATAAAGGTCCTTAAAGGGTAATTATGCCCTTAGCGAGGCTAGTGGACGGTTTGGCACTCATTTTAGCTAAGATTTCAAGTGAAGTCAAAGGGTAAATTTGTAATTACCTAAATAAGATATATTAAACAAAAACAAAGTAAAATCTTCTCATTTCTCCCTTTTCTCTTTCTTAGACAAAAACCCTAAAGGGAAAAAGAACACCATTTGGCCATCTTTGATTTCTCAATAGGTAAGTGAAACTTCGTCCGTATTTAGTAATTTTTATGTTTTTGAGCTCATATTAGCTTAACTAGCTAGCTCAAGGACTAATTTGTGAATCTGTTAAATGTTATAGATTTTTTCATTGATGAATGAGTTTGTTCTTGAAAAATTATGGAAGATTAACACGCTTGGTTGTTAGATTTGATTATTTTGAAAAGTAGTTTTTGATGCTTTTAATGTTTAAAGACTAAAATGTTAAGATGATGAATTTGCAAGGACTTAAGGTGAAATAATTGCAAAAGTGGGCTGCAAAAAATGCACTTAAATATTCGTCTAAGCAAAAATTTGAAATACAATGGTTAATTTGCATGTTTTGATTTATGGACTAAATTGAATAAAAGTGAAAAGTTAAGGGAAATTTTATAAAAATGTCAAAAAAGACTTAATTGCATAAAATGAGTTAATTTTACTGTTGAAATTAGTTAATTGAAGGGAATTATTATTTTAGATCAAGAACGTGTTGATAACTGAGGAGAAGATAAAGTAACGGAGTAATCCTTGTACTTTGACTATTACTACAAATCAGTCTAGTAAGTTCGTACTATTTAACTTTCCATTTAATACTCTTTATTATAATTATTTTGGAATCATTATCGAATGTGAGTTGGACTCTGGCTCGTAAGAGTAATATTCTAGACTGTGGCTCGGAAAGAACATTATTCTATCTCTGGCTCGAAAAGAGCATTATTTTGTTTCTGGCTCAAAAGGAGCATTATTCTATTTTTGGCTCGAAAGGAGCATTATTCTATTTCTGGCTCGTAGGAGCAATAATCTGTTCTGAGCTCAAATGAGCAATACTCTGTTCTGAACTCGAATGAGCTACATCCTGCAATGACCACGATTAACCATATTCTGTCATGATCGAATCTAGTTATCTCAATTGTACCCTTGTATTATTTGAACCATTAATTTTGGTAAGATTTACCCATTATGCGAACTTACTAAGTTATGTAAGCTTACCTGTGAATCTGTATATTGTTTTTGTAGATTTCATTTTGCTGTTGGAAGATTGGATTCTCTTGAAGAATCACACTATTTCGGGAGCATCTTCAGTAGTTTTTATATCACCTGGCTTATATGGCAGGTACGAGGATGAATTTTTTTTTGTTATACTCTTGAGTGCATAAGTCTCATGAGTTTGGTAATTAGATGATAATTGAAACATATTTTGATAAATAATGTCTTAATATGATCCTTGTTGTTGTAATGTATTGAGATAAGTAACACAATTGGTTATTATGAAATGTTTTGAGCTATGAAACCTTGCTTGAAATATATTGGGTCATAATGTTCAGAGGTATTTGCTTTTAGTTAGGAAATTATTATTATAAGATGGTTCGACTATCATATCAATGGAACGGAGTCTTGAATGTGTATGATTTAAGTATGTAAGATTTGTTACGGAGAATAATGTTGAATTGTATGTGAGTCCATAGTCATTTAAGCAAGGTTTGAAACATAATTTGGATATTCGTATAGGCACACAGCCTGCACACGGGCCACCTACACGGTCATGTGTCCTGATGGTTAGGAGTAGGTTTTACATGAGCAACAAACGGGCTGGAACATGATCGTGTGACCCTATTTCAGAATGACACATGGCCTAGTACATGGTATCTCACACAAGCATGTGGTGGAATTTTGTATAGACATACGGCTTGTCACACGGTTTGTGACACGGTCGTGTGCAGGTAATTCGAGCTTGCACATGGTTTTGGATCATGGTTAGAGACACGGGTGTGTATAACAGGCACACGGGCGCGTGCTTGAGACATGCAGTTGTGTGACCCCTGTTTGGGAAATTTTTTTTATTCTGATCCTAGATTCTTGTACGATTCAAATTGATCCCTGATTTTTTGAAATGTTGGTAAATGAATGTATAAGACTAAATGGAATTAATATTCTAAGTTGTTAGTTTGTAATTGTATGAGTTTATGATTAGTGGTATGTATTAAATATTCATAGAGTTTTGTAAACCCTTGAGACCTTAAATCGATGATGGTTACGAGTTTTGGGTGTTATAGTTTATGGACTCATATTGTCCCAAATCATATATTAAAGATCATTATGGCTATGATTCAGACTTCATGGGACCCATTGTCGGAGTTTTGTTGGCGTTTGCAATGTTCTTTGCCTTCATTTTTGCCTCTTGCATGAAGAAACTCAACTTCTAGACAGGGCGAATAGAGGGGCCTGGTAAGGGCCTCGACCTCCCCTAAAATGGTAAATTTTTCCATTTAGGTTCTTAGATTTTTTAAAATTTAAATTAGTAAAGTTAGTAAAGGTAAAATTATGCTTTGACCCCCTTAAAATGATAAAATTTTGATTTAATCTTTTAAATTTTTTTTTTTACTATGGTAAAAATTACAATTTAATTTGGCCCCCTTAAAATTTTTTTCTAGCTTTACCCTTGCTTCCAGACCAGATAAATATGAGATTCATTCAATAGAAAAAAAATTTCTTCTTCTTCAAGCTAGCATCATGTTTTACTTCCATCCAAAATTCAAATAGTGTTGATCTTTTTCATATATTGTGTACTATTTCAAGAGATGGAAATTAAGGTAAAGTTTTTGTTTTGTAGATATAAGGTTAGACTACTAATGGTTGATCACATGAGCGCACAATGTTACTAGGAATCTCCCCTTAGACCATGTATCTTTCTCAAAATACAAAAAAATTAGAGTGCACAAACTTATATATGGTGAAAAAATTAAAACACTTTACAGAAAGCTATAAAGAGTCAAAAGGAGAGTTTATGTATAGCTGTAAACATTTTCCTTTGTCAAAATCCAACTTGGCAATGTGATCAGTTTCGGCATTTTCTTCTCTAGGGACATGTTGAATTGACCAATTCTCCACACTTCGCAAAAGTTGAGTTATGTGCCTGATTATTGTTGAACGTGACTGCTTTGACAACGCTTCCTTGATAGCTCCAATAACTTTCATGTTATTTGTCTATACCAATATCCTGTCATGTTGTCTTCCTTGTACCAACGTCACACCATCAAGAATGCCCCACAATTTAGCTTCAAATATCGAACATTTTCCCAATCTACGATTAACCTAAGGATCCAATTCCTATTGTGATCTCTTAAAACTCCTCTTCCAACAACGCATTTTGTGTTAATATTAACTGCTCCATCGACTTTTAAAAGAATCTACCCTTCTACTTTCACCATCTCCTCCCTCGAGATATGCTTTACAGAACCTCCACCTTTATGGGCAGAGATAAATTGTTTGGTCCAACTATACGAACCTTTGACAATCTCCTCAGCACTCTACGACAAACCTTGGAAGATACATAAATTTTTTATCTTCCAAATACGCCAAGTAACTATGTCAAAGAAACATGACCAGTTGACATTCCCCATTACGAAATTATGTCGATTCTACAGATTAGACTCAATCCATTCTTGCAAATTACCTGAAAAGAAAAGGTCTTGCTTTTGTGGTGGGATCATTCGAGACGAACTTTCTTCGCTACATTACAATCTCTGATAGCATGAAGTACATCCTTCGATTCATCTGTTAATTGTATACGTCACATAATATTTACACTTTCATTTTGATCACCAAACATTCATATTACTTTTATTTTGATCACTCTAAAAATATCTTTTTTTAAATATTGATTGAAGTAAAAAAGTTGAATATTAAAAGTGAAGTAAAAAAAGTAAAATAATAAATTCACTTTATCAAATAAAATTGGACCCCACTTTTATTAGTATACCTACAAA
The DNA here is from genome assembly GCA_039519145.1 of Kokia cookei. Classification (NCBI taxonomy): domain Eukaryota; kingdom Viridiplantae; phylum Streptophyta; class Magnoliopsida; order Malvales; family Malvaceae; genus Kokia; species Kokia cookei. The sequence goes on from CM076903.1 coordinate 32,451,500, forward strand.
GGACCAATATTTATACACTATACAACAGTGGTGTGTAAATTATTCCCTTTTTTTATACATGTCCAGATAAGCAAACAAAGTTTTTTTTTCTCTTTTAAAATAATGGTATAATTTCAGTTTTTAGTCATTAAAATATTTTCAAAATTTAAATCTATATCTATATCACTCTTCTAAAAGGAAGGTTCAAAGGGCCTTCCTTCATTGACACGTGGATGCACCACGATGGTGCTTTCTTTTTCTTTTTCTTTTGTATTATCAAAATGGTTAAATTTCAATTTTAGTCTCTCTATTATACTCAAATTTGAAATTTAATTCTTATACTTTAAATTTTAATATAATTTGGTTTCTATATTTTTATTTTATTATTGATTAGTCTAAATTGTTAATATTATTAATTTTTTAATTAAAACGTTGTGCATTATATATAGTTTGAAAGCATATTGTAGAAGGGTTATATTCTTAAAGTAAAAGTAGGAGATTAAATTTCAAATGTACAAAATGTATAGTGACTTAATATATATTTTAATTTTCAAATTCTTACTCTATAATTTAACTCGAGTAAAAAATCAATCTAGCACAAAGTGTGAGTCAATCATACTAGTATTAGTAGGGATGTTAAAAAATACCTGACCCGAGATACCCGATCCATTGACTCGGTAAAAAAATAAACGGGTATTTTTTATTTTTAAAAAAATTTCCGGTTTGGGTACCCGACCCACTATTTTTTAAGGGTTCACGGGTCAGGGTCGGGCCCGGGCCACAATTTCTAAATTTCACGAGTACCCTACCCGGTTACCTATGTGTATTTGTATTTTTTTTATTTTTAAATTATTTACACAGATTTAATCCGAATACATTGTGACCCGAAAATACGGATACCCGATTATTACGAGTACCCGAAATTCCACATATCCGATATTCAAAGATCGGATCACGAGCCAATATTTTTAATACCCAAAAATTCAAATACCCGATCTTCGGGTATCCATTTATGAACACCCCTAAGTATTAGTACCAAAAAGAAGGCAACAACAATGGATTTTCTTTTGTTATTGAATTTTATTATACTTTTATTTTGTCTAACTTTTTTAATAAAACAAATAACAGGACAAAACATTGGATTTTCTTTTGTTATTTTGGACCAATATTGAATTTTATTATACTTGTAATTTATCTAACTTTTTTTTTTTTAAATAACAGGATTTACAAAAAAAAAAAAAGTCTTAGTTTATAAAATATTTTCAATTTTATTATTTTATAAAAATATAAAATAAGAATACTTTCTCAGAAACTTTTTGCTGAGTGGATCTAAAAAGGTAAAATGATGATAAATCCACAATTCCACATGAAAGGATGGCAGAAATGAGATCTCAAAGTTAAGTATATGATTTATATAAGGATTAATGATAATTTTAGTTACTAACGTTTACATATTTTGTCAAAATGATCTTAATTGTATTTTTGAGCCTTTTATAGCTACCAACCTTCGTTCTTTTTTTCAATATATTTTTTTAACAGATTTAATGAAAGTACTGTTAAAAAAGTTAACAGAGATGATATGAAATTTCATATGTGAAATATTTTTAATGAGATGTAATTTATTACTTTGGTATCCCAATAAGATAATTACATGTGGAAAATAATAAAATAAATAAATAATATATTAAATTAAAAAATAACCTTTAATTTAAAGAAAATAAAAATAATTATCTAAAAAAATTAATTCAAAAGAAAATATTCTCAGTAAACAAACCTATGAAAGATTGAAACCTTTTGAAAAAAAAATATTGAAACATTGAATTTATTCATTAAATCGGTTAGAAAAAGCAAATTGAAAAAAAAAAAAAAGTTGATGGCCAAAAAAGACTAAAAAATACAATTAAAACCATTTTGACAAAACATGTAAACGTTAGTAGTCAAATTTAGCATTAATCATTTATATAATAATTATGAAAACAAGGTCCAATAAAAAGAAATTATGAATGAGATCGTGATATCCACTAAAAAAAACCTCAAACGCTTGTTCTCCACTTTGATTAATTTTCTTAGAGTGAAATATCACAATAGAGTAAAACCCAAACAACAAACATAAATAGCACGATTTGAACTTAAACCACAATTGGGGCGATAAATACTCTGACCATCAGGTCATCACATAGGATTCACTTCGATTAAATTTTTTATTTGATACATGAATAATACAGTTTAATGATAAAATAATTAAAATAAAACGAGTAAATTTCATTTTCAACTTATTGCGAAAAAATCTATTAAATAGTAAATGTGACTACAGTAAACCACGATAAATGAATATTCGATAAATTAATAATCTCGATTAAATATAATTTTTTTGATCCCGACTTTGGCCAAAAGGATAAAATAATAACCTCGCTAAATGCATAAGATAATAATTTTTAAAAAAATCCTTAAGGACCCAATGAAAATATAAAATAATAATTCATTAAATATAATAAAAAAATTTATTTTATATACAATACATAAAATTAAAGTGCTTTCTAGACAATTCTTATTTTTTTTTTTCAATTTTATTCTTCGTTAAAATATGCATCTATAGTTAATTGTTTCTTCTTTGCATGTGAATCAAATACAATTTTATCTTTAACTTTTAGAAAGACATCAACTAAATCTAGTGTATTTTTCTTGTGTTGTATTAAATAATTCTTCAAGGTATCCACAACCAGAAAAGCCTCTTTTGGAGAAAAATATGGTAAAACACTACTCATCTGGATCTTGCTCGTCATCAGCTGGCACATCCATTACTCCTTGAATAATTTCTTCATCCGTAGGTGACTCCATCAAAGATTCATTTTCACTTGGATAATTCAAAATCTGCTCAACATTCATGGTGTTTCAATAGTCTACATAAGAAATTACTTCTTTTAATTTACGAATGCTTTCAACATCACCAATTTATTGTTTGAGAGATATATCCTCCTCTGATCGAATTTTGCAATGTCGAAAACAATTTGCAATAGTTGCAGGCTTCACATCAATATTCCAAGCAGCTAATAAAATGGATTGCATCCAATACATTAATATTTTCAGGATTTATTTCTCCTTTCTCGTAACCTTCCAAGATGCTAAAATAAAAGCGATGCCAATAATAAATATTAACTTCTCTAATAATTTCAGCATCACATGGTTGAACTTTTTATGTTGAATTTCGAGACAAAAAGAATAATTCAACATTTCTCAAGCCTTCAAGAACCTTGGGATGAGTTGGGCAATTGTCTACTATAAGCAACACTTTTCTACCAGTAATTCTAGCATCAAACGAGCGAACAAAATCTTGAAAAATTAATTCAGACATCCATGCTTTTTTGTTGGCTTGATAATGACAATTAAGATTGTTAATATTCACATGTTTAAAGCATCTTGTATTAGCAAACTTACCAATAACCCAAATAGGCACTTTATCTGAATCATCTCCATCGCAACAAACCACAACAGTAAGCCTTTCATTATCCTTTTTTGGTCTTTCTAATTGCTTAGTAGCCAGTGAATGATCTGCTTGCAAATGATAAAATAAGCTTGTTTCATTCATACTATAGATATACTTCCTGTAGGAGCTCATATTTGTTCAGCCCATCAAAATAAAAAACCCAATTTTTTTAGAAATAAATTAAAACCTAAAATATAAAAAGCCATATAATAAAAAGACCATTTACATTAAAAAACCAAATATTATAATACCCAATAACCTAAACCCAACTACCAAAAAAAACCCAAAGCCCAAATTTAAAACCCAAAATTACAAGCCCAATCCTAAAGCCCTAACTTAAACTAAAAACAAAAAAAGGAAACCCTAGCTACTGCCCTTCAGTTGCCATCACTGTTGCCGTTCTAATGCCAAGTCAGAAATGCCGTTCTTGCCATGTCGCCCTCAAAGCATCTTCTAGATCGAAAAACAACCTGTACACAGAGAAAAAAAAAAGGACAAAATCACAAAAAAATATATATATATAGGAAAATTTGTAATTTTGTGCTATTTTTGTAAATTTTTTACGCACACCAGTAATTAAAAAAACAACATTTTGCAAAAGGTATATTTTATTTTTTATTTTCTTTGAAGCTAAAATAATTACAAAAAATAAATATAGTGTTTTTTTTTACTTGATGACCTTTTCGTCTTTCGTCGTCGTAAGTGGACGAGGCCTTGTCCCCAAAGCAGGGCAAGATCTTTTGGGTATGAAATTCGGAGTTCGCAAAAAAAGGTTTATAGGGTTTCGTTTTTGGAGAAATCGAAGGGAAAAACCATTTCTTTTTTTTTTTTTGGTGGGATTCTAGGTGCTTTTAGGCATGGATCTGTGATCCATGTTTTAAAAAAAAAAAAAAAATTCATTCTCCAACCACTGTGGGCGATTATCACCGGCGTTGATGACCGGTGACCCGAAGGAGGCTTTTGAGAGAAAAGAAATAAAGAGAGAAACATTTTTTTAAGGGAAGGAGAAAAATGAAATTTTTTAGAAAAATTTAACTTATATAGGGTTAAGCAAACGACGCGGTTTTAAGTCTGGTTCAATATGCTCCAAAACGATATTGTTTAAAGGACTGACCCGAGACCCGACTTGAACGGCCCTAAAGTCCACGAGTTTTTTACAAATGGGCTATTTTCACTTTAGCCCTTCCACATTTTTTCCCTTTTTAATTTCGTTTTTTATTTTAATTCATTTTAATTTTTTCCCTTTAATTTTATTTTCTTACAATTTAATCCCTCGATCGTCTACCCTTTTTTAGGAATGACACGTGTGCAGAGGTTAGGATATTTTCCCTTTTGGTCCCTGCATTTTTATATTGTTTTATTTTAATTCTTTATTTTGTTTTTTAATTTGTACATTTAATTTGTTTATAGTTTTAATTTAGTCCTTTATTTATTTAATTCACCCTTTTAATTTTTTTTTTTTTGCAATTTAAGCTTTATTTTTTTATGTTTAATTTAGTCTCTTTTATTTTATTTATTTATTTATTTTATCTTTATTTTTATTTTATTTTTTTATATTTTTTTGTATTTTTTAATTCATGCATTTACATACTTGCCCCTTTAATTATGTCATTTTTATTTTTATCTTTTATTTTTTTAGTTTGTTATTTTTAATTATATCATGATGGCAAATTTTTATTATTGTTATTATTGCCATGAATTGATATTATTTTTATTTAATTGTATTTATTTATTTTATTTTTATTCATATATGTATTTTTATTTTGCCATCATTAAATTTGTATATTATGCTTACACATGTTCATTCATTTTTGTATAATATTAAAATAAATAAATCACATGACACTTTAAATTTTTATGTAACACATAAGCAATTTTCAAAATCGAGGCAATGTTCTTTACTTTGAGAACTCGAGAAAATTATACCTTAACTTGCTGAGTATGGTTTTCTCTTTGAACCGATGTAATTGAATACCCTATTTAAAATTAAAATTTACAATATTTGAGGCAATAATTAGAAACGCTCTTTATTTTCAAAGATTCGAGGTGTTGTACCCTAATGTACTGGACAAGACTTTTCCTCTCGATTGACTCGAAATAAATGAGCTTTCTTCGCAAAATTCGATTTTTAAACAACATTGAAACATATCATTCGCGCATTTAAGGATCACATTTTAAATTTTCCTTGAGTTCTCGATTTTCAACAACTAAGACATTAAATAATCGAATAGGTACCAAGTTTAGACATGTGAGAGTGTTAATCCTTCCTCATACGTAACCGACTCCCGAACCCATTTTTTGATTTCGAAGACCAAAATATTCGTTATAATAATTTTAAATATTTTACGACGTGATCCAATCACACCAAATTAAAAAGGATTGGTGGGGACTCCATTTTCGCTTTTTCAAAAAGAAAAGGTTTCGACAACTTGGCGACTCCATTGGGGACAAATAAGAGAGTCAAACCACGAGTCCATTATTTTTTGGTCTTTTTATTGAAAATCAAAGACTCGATTTAAATTAATTTGCAATCCTTTGCATTTCATCCTTTATGTGATGCTTTGATAATGTTTGTGTTGATATTGTTGAGACATAGGTTTATTTTTCATGTGCATTATATAATTGTTACTACACCTTTTAAGTGGAAGTGATAAGCTACTCCTTCGTTAGGTTTTCACCTCCGTGCAAGATAATGGATCGCTTTCGGGATATATCTGTATCTATGTTTTCTTGAAGTTTTCACTTCCGTGCAAACATATGGCAAATGTATCCCTCTGAATTGAACTCGTCCATATGAGCCTATAATGAGTGAGGATTGAGGAATCTGCTAGTTCAAGTACCCTTACTTTAGAACCCAAACCTCATGTAATCAACCCTAAGAGCCTACCCTAAGTAGAACCATGCCAAACTTTTAGCAGTTACCAAGATAAATAGATGTTTATGTTCTTTGTTCTATGCTCTTAATTGCAATTTGTTGTTAAGTTTTGTTCCTATATTGATTGTACTAACTTGGCTTATTTTGTTTTGGTTGCATTACATTCTCATATTAGGAAAGGTATTGATCGTGCTCGATTACTAGTAGAGAACTAATCATGGAAAAGGGGTATCTTGATATGGTAGAGGACAATATGGTCGTGCATATGTGGTTAGAGGAAAAACAATGCGAAAAGGGTGATAGCATAGCGGAAGGACACATATCAAATTTTTGGGATTACACTCGGATAAGTGTGACTCAAAATAGTTTGCAATAGCTGAAGGAAATATGGGATTAGTGGGATGACGAAATGAAGTAGATTTTATACCGTAAGTATGGTGATCTACTTTATCTACTTGAGGTTAAGGTGGATAAGCATATTTTCTGAGCCTTTGTATAGCATTGAAACCCAGCTTATAGTTGCATTAGGGTAAGACCATATATGTGAACTGTATCTACCTTATGTAAAGAAATTCATTTTCTACTAAAGTTGTTCTAACATAATTGAACTAAGAATCAATGTCTTTCTTGCATATGCATAAATGCATTCATTAGCATCGCATTTCATTACATGCATTAATTTTTTTTTTAAAAATACAAAAAAATAATAAACAAAAATCCCCACATATCTAAAAATTCGTGTCAAAAGAGGTGTTATCAACAATTAACGAAAACTGAGAGAAAGCAAGATAATCAAGATTATAGGGGAATGTTGAAAAAATCTTGAGCGTTAAAGTCATATCCAAAGAAGAGAACGGAGAGGGGTAACCTATCGAGAATTCGTCCCTACACCCTCAAAAGTGTTTTGGATAACTAGACTGTGGAGGAGCTTCCTGTAGTTTTTAGGACTTTTCTGGAGTAATATTCAAAATGCACTTATTGCTCTAATCCTGAGAGAAATAGGGATCCTTTTGTAAATGACACATAACCACTATCTTTTATTTCAATAAAAACGATGCATTTTTTTGTCCAATTTGGGCAACATTTTACTATTCTTTCCATTCATTTCATACCACAATTAATCATTCTTAAATTCAATTATTCTTTGAATCCCCTTTTGTCCCTATGTCGGGTCCCTTGATATCAATGATATAAGCGACACTACTGCTGACTCAGAGTCCCTTTTAACAAGGATATGTGTCCAGAAAAATCTCAGGACTTTGAAGATGATCAAGAATTAACTTGTCTCTTGATCTGCAACGGATGGTCGAGCAAGAAGAGAAACAAATATTACCTCACAAAAAGTTAGTGGAAATTGGAGTTTGGGGGATAAAAATGAAAAGGAAGAGGTAAAAATTATGACATGTATCTTTACAAAAACAAGACGATATCTCATAGAGCTGTTTCGAGAATTCGAAGATGTCTTTACATGGTCCTATCAAAACATGTCGAGATTAAGTGCTAATGTCGTAACACATAGGCTCCCTATAAAGGAAGAGTGAAATTTCAGCAAAAAAATCAAAGAATAAGGCCCGACGTGCTATTAAAAAGGGATAAAAAAGGTCGAGATAAAATTTCGAAAATGACATCTTGAAACTAAAAAAATGATGTTGGTTTCCTCCAAGTGGTAGATACCCTGAGCAAGCAATCGAGAATGATAAAAAGACGCTAAGAAGGCTAGCCGATGATTGTGTCATAAACAGAGAAATCCTATACATGAAGGGAAAGGATCATGTCTTAAGATATGTGAACGCTGTCGAGGCCAAGATAAACCTAGAAAAACTCTATGAGGATGTTTGCGAGATACATGCTAATGTTTTACAATGGCTAGTCAAATCAAGATAATTGAATATTATTAGTCCATCATGGAAGAAAATTGCATAAGAGATGTCATAAATGTCAAATTTATGGAGACAAAATCTTTTAATATCCTTCACCTTTTCACGTCAAGACATCTACATTGCCTTTTTCTATGTGGAGCATGGATGTCACTGGGCCAATTTTACCAAAGGCTTCCAATGAGCATTGATTAATCTTCGTGGTCATTGATTACTTCACCAAGTGGGTAGAAGCTGTTTCTTGTGCCAATGTTACAAAGTCGGTAATGAGAAAATTTTTGAAGAAAGAGATTTTATGTCGATATGGAATGCTAAAAAAGATCATATCTGATAACACATTGAATTTGAGCAATGATAACATTAGAAAAGGCCATTAATTTCTCCTTATTTAAAGTATAATTTGTTCCCATTATATCATGTTTAGCATGCATTTTTAGCATTTTATATTCAGTAATTGCATTTTTTTAAGTCAGTGATGTTTGGTTTAATTTTCTTTAATTTTGTCCTACTTTTGCTACTAATGTCACTACATTTAGTGTTCAGTTTTGCCTCTAAAGATGTCAATGTAGGAATCTGTCCTAAATGATCAATGTAGGAAGGTGTCCAAGGTTGTCACCGCAATTTAGAATCTAGAATTGCGCCCAAACCTATCGCCACATGAATATATTAGAAAGTACCAATGCTTGAGAATATCGAGGTTATCGCAGCGAATTAAAATCTAAATTTACATCCAGAGATGTCACGACAACCTTTAACTGCTTGCATAATGCACCAGATCTGCATGAATGTACAGTTGGATTAACTAACTTGTATAGCTGTAAGGAAGTTAGTTCTGAAGAAGAAGGATACTTGTATTTGACATTAAAGATAAATATTGATGAAAGGAGGAGAAAGAGGAGAATCTGAAAGCTCGTGACAAAAATCAATTCTATTTTTCATCTTTTCTTTAAGCTTGCATCTATGGCAGCTTAGTTTTCTTGGAGGATGAACTGACTGCGACAAGAAGGCAATCCTACTCCTAACAAGGAGTGTTCCTAAGTGGAACACAAGAGGAGCATTAGAGAATAGTTCTAGTAGGCTAGGAATAGAATGCTTCAACTTGTTCTTTATTTCCTCTCAAATGCTAATAAATTCTGATGAAGTTAAATGTGTATGAAAGTACATTTTAATTTTAGATCTAATTTTATTTCTGCTCAATTTTCTCTTATCTGTTTATCTTTGGATTTAATTGCTTAATCACGAAAATGCTATTACAGTTACTGACACTGGAAAGTGCAGTGACAAATTAAATTAACAAGCAAGACAACAGAAGTTGCTTAGGGAATGAAAGAAGTTTGGCCACTTGTTCTTGAATGCAAAGCATTGCCAACACTACAAGGTATGGTTAAGTATTTGGGTCTTTGATAAACAGGAAAGTCGAAGTTGGTAAGATCTCATTAAGCTTAATTGCGGAGGCAATTTATCTATTATTTACCTTTTGGTCACATTTAGTGGTTTGCCGACTTATCAAGTCAAGGATCCCCCATTCCTGTATCATTGTTTTTACTTCTTTAATTTTTTTAAATTGCATCGACAAATTATCTTCAAACTTTCACTGCATTTCTTATTAAGTTGCTTCAACATATTTTATTTCAGTCTTGCAATATTTACTCTGACAGTTTAATTCTTTCATTTCTGCACTTTTTATTTTAATTGTGCTGACATTATTCATACAGTTTCTATTATTTTAACTTTAATTGAATCAACAATTATAAGCATAAACAATCATCTCTATGGGATCGATATCTGATAGTTTTAAGCCTATCAACTATACTTGCATCGACAAGTGTTCGCTTGCACAATTGCTGTGACGTTCATTACGTGATCAAGCAACATCATGATAGTAGAGGTCTGCAGCCAATTCAAGATTAAACATCACAACTCAGCACCATATCGCCCAAAAAGATGAATACGATAGTGGAGACAACCAATAAGAACATCAAAAGATTGTTGGGAAAATGATAGGGACCTACAAATATTTACATAAGAAATTATCATTTGCTCCTATGCTTATTGAATGTTTATCAAGACCTCTACTGAGGCAACACTTTTCTCATTGTTTTACGGAATGGAGGCAATTTTACCCATTGAATTAAAAATTCCTTCCCTCCAAATTTTGGAAGAAGTGAATTTGGATGAAGCAGAATGGATCCAATCCAGATATGATCAATTAAACCTGATCGAGGAAAGGAGGCTGAAAGCTATTTGACATGTTCAAATTAAACACCCAAAAACCCAAAACCATCTCTGGTCCAAGGTCTTAGGGTTTACAGAACTTCTCGAGTCTTTCTTTTTATTTTAAGTTTTCATACAATTCAATCACAATTTATACAATTATAGCTTGTAGTTCCGAATACTAACTACATTTAATTTTGCATATTCATTTACAACCTTTCAATTAATCAATAATCAAATTCAATCACGCAAGAACTTAGGAATCACGTACAAATATTTTCCATCAGGGATCATATGATCCTGTGTCTCAAACACACAATTCTCACCATTAGCTAACAAACTATAACTAAACATACTTATCATTACATCGCAGAAGGAATCAATAGTCATTTCACAAATCATAACATCCATTTTTTTCATATCTGGAACACCCAAGACTCGAAAATCGTCACCAGTTAGGGTCCTGATGTCTTCCTATTCACTTATCACTATTCATCTTTTAATATCAAGTCATACATAATCATTTAAATATAATCTTAACTCAGTAAGGGTAAAAAGGTCATTTCCATTATTTTTGGATACTTTTATCGGTACTTGTTGGACAAGTATCGATAGTTGTCAAGTCAGTAAACAGTTCATGAATAGTGCAGACTTCTACGGTACTTAAGGCAATATAATCGATACAAGTATGACTTCTATCGAAACATGTCATGCTTCTACCGATACTAAAAACTCCAAAGAGCTAAGAAGTTTTACCTTACAACTTTTACCGATACAAGTATTCAGACTATCGATACTACTATGAACAGAACTATCGATACTTCGTATGTTACTAACGATACAATGTAACTCAGTAACCAACCTCTCCCCTACTTTGTACTTTTACCGATACATGCAAGAATTCTACTGAAACAAGTATACAAAATTTGATTATTCACATAAGTCCTCAAGTTTATCAACCATCATTTAACAAAAGATTCTTATTCAAATTATCATCCTGTAAAATCTATACATGACAATACTTGTTTCATTATATAACACAAAATACAACCAATCATCACAAGTATTTTTAAATTCACATGTCAATTCATTTCCAAACATATTTGCTTAATTACAACATCAAGCAAGCAAGCAAGTTTAATTCAACAAAGAATCCAAAATCAAGCATTTAAAGGGTAACATCATCTTAGTGTCACGGGGCTAGATCTTTAGTCTTACAATCCGTATGGCCTTAGGCGATCCTTTCTTGCAAAAACACCTAAGTTAGCTTAACCACCACGATTGAGGATTCTCAAAAGAATTCCTCCAAGGCACCAATTTGTATAGCGGAAGCGACTAGCCAAAACAAGGCTCAAAAGACAATAGAAAGCCACAAGAACAAGAACACCAAGTGTTTGAGTAAATGCTCTCAATTGTATTACTTTCTCTCAAAGAATACAAATAATACAATGAATGGAATGAATTCCACTGGATGAGTGTATTTTTTACAAATAAGGGGAGGCTACCTATTTATAGTTGAGCTCCCCCATAACCAACGGTCAAGATCAAACTACATCGATGGATGAGATTAGCCTATCTCTTAAATTATGGGATTTACAAGATTACAATATCAATATAATCTTATCTAATCCTAAAGATATGATTCTTCCTTATCTTCTAGGATTAGTTCCCATATTTGCCAAGATGTCATCTGTTGCCATATCTTTATTATTGGGCCACCCAGGCTTTAATTTGATAGGCTTGACCAACAGCACTCTGAATCGGGCTAACACATGTGGGTTAAATGATCCTAATGTCAATGACAAACCTCCATGGGACTCATTGTGTACGATGGTCCCGGGTTTGAACTTTGGCCCATGACATTCTCCCCCACCCATTCTCGCAACGCCCTCGTTGCGGCTTCAGAATGGCACTGACTTGATTCACCTCGATCTCGTCTCGTTGCCTTAGCATTTTCCTGATTAGTCTCAGTATCAGGTCGTCCCTTCTTTCAGAACTTTCGCCTTGGTTTTCGTCGCTTTTTAACTTGAACCGTCTCACTTGTTGGTATATCTATTTGGCAAGAAGTCTCCGCACTCACTTGCCCACATTCTAACTCGCTTCGATCGGAATCCTCTTGATTCCCATCACTTGGCCTCGAATTACCAATTGTCCCTCGGCTTCTTTGCTTAAGAACTCTGAAAGGGCCTCTACATTCTTGTCGAGCAACCAAGTTAGAATGTAAAACACTATCAAAGTGTTCCGAATGTACCTTACTCGTCGCATTTACTCTGGTCAACTATCCAGCTTCAATCGTTACATTCACAAATTTTGATGTACCACCCATTTTTCCCATAAGTGAAAGCTCCTCCGATGTGTCAACAGAAATAAGCCTCATTGAACCTAATTTCTAAGTTTGCATCGTAACTTCTTCCTCTAAGTTTGATGCCAAACTTAACCCTTCTATGGGTTGTAGCTTCACTGATGACTCGGCCAACTCTGTTGCTTTCCTCGAATTGATCCTTATTGGTCCTAGTTTCACTGTTTTCATCGCGACATTCTCTATTAAGTCTGATGGCAAACTCACCTCTTCTTTAGGTGGAAGCCCCTCTAATGACTCAACAAACTCTGGTGTTGCCTTTTCTTTGACCTTCACAGATTGTTGCTTTAGATAGTTCCGTAACTCATGCGGACCACGGCACAAGAAGCACTTGACTAGCTTCTTTTTGCTCCTCTTTGCCCCTTTGGCTTTGCTCGCACCAAGCTTTCTTGGGCACCTTGTCTACCCCATCAATGAAAAACTTTTTCAGACATTTCCGTAACCTATGCGGACCACGACACAAGAAGCACTCCGCCTGCTTCTTCTCGTTTTCGGCCTCTTTGGGTTCGACACCTCTTGCACTCGAACCAAGTTTCGTGGCCTTACTTTTCAGCTTACCCCTCTTAGACAACTCGAATTTCCTTGGACATTTCTTCAACAAATGTGAACCATCGCAAAGAAAACATTTTAACTTGCCTCGCTTTTTGTTGGGTTTCTTCTTCCCAACTCATGGTTTCTCAGTACCACTATTGTCGCCGATCCCACCGCCATTATCATCTTCCTTGTGATTCCCTTCACATGCGCCCTTTTCCTTGGACTTGAAAGATCCAAGCTTGTCTTTCCCTAGACCAAGCTTGACCATGGACTCCGCTACTGTAATGGCTTTTGACAGCTCTTAGACACCTTATTGTTTCACATCCTGTCTGACCTACGGCTTCAATCCATTGTTGAAGACAAGCAATACCTCTTTCTCAATTACATATTTAACTTGGAGTATGAGTTCCTTGAACTCTCGAACGTACTCTTCAACTGTGCCCGTGATGTTAGCTATCGTAACTTTGCCCGAGCTTCTTCCTCAATATCATCTGGGTAATATTATCCCTTCAATTCACCTTGGAATTCTTTTCACGTTCCAATCTCACTATGCCTTTTATCTGTGGTCTTGTCCCGTCACCATGAAAGTGCACTATCAGTAAGAAACATAGAAGCAATATTTACCTTACTCGCATCATCCTTGATGCTTTCGGCACGGAAGTAGTTCTCCATCCTACATAAGAAATTATCTACATCGCATGTAGACTTTGTCCCCATAAACTCTTTCAGCTTTGGAACATCATTGAGTGCTGCACTTGACACTCCTCCATTCCTTACGGCTGCTCGACACAAGGTAAGCTCTCCCTCGAGCTTCTTTAGTATTGTGCTCAAAGCCTTTATCGTACCATTGTTTCCTCCTTCAAAGCCAATAGCATGGCTTTGAGAGCATCGCTCCTTTTTGTCAGCTTAGACTTATGAGAATTAAGTAACTCTTTTACCTCATCCCTAGTGTCATTGAGACTCATGATCACAATGTCCCTAGATTGTTCCCTCAAGTCGTCTATGCACTCATGAGCTCCATCGATAAACTCCTTCGCGTCCACCATGGACTCGTCAAGTCTGTACACTCAATCCTCTATAGTCGACAGCATGTCCCTTAATGATCTAGGGTAACTTCTGTTTAATAACTTCTTTCGACATCACGGACGGTGCCTTCGTAACTTTTAGCTCTGATACTACTTGTCACGGGGCTAGATCTTTAGTCTCGTAATCCGTGCGATCTTAGGTGATCCTTTCTTGCAAACACGCCTAAGTCTGCCTAACCATCATGATTGAGGATTCTCAAAAGAATTCCTCTAAGACACCAATTTGTATAGTGGAAGTGACTAGCCAAAAGAAGGCTCAAAAGATAACAGAAAGCCACATGAACAAGAACACCAAGTGTTTGAGTAAATGCTCTCAATTGTATTACTTTCTCTCAGAGAATACAATGAATGGAATGAATTCCAATGGATGGGTGTATGTTTTACAAATGAGGGGAGGCTCCCTATTTATAGTTGAGCTCCCTCACAACCAATGGTCAAGATCAAGCTACATTGACGGATGAGATTACCTATCCCTTAAATTATGAGATTTATAATATTACAATATCAATATAATCTTATCTAATCCTAAAGATATGATTCTTCCTTATCTTCTAGGATTAGTTCCCATATTTGCCAAGATGTCATCTGTTGCCATATCTTTATTATTGGGTTATCCAGGCTTCAATCTGATAGGCTTGACCAACAGCTCTCTGAATTGGGTCAACTCATGTGGGCTAAATGATCTCAATGTCAATGACAAACCTCTATAGGATTCATTGTGTACGATGGTCAGGGGTTGTGAACTCTGACCTATGACACTAGTATATGCCATATAACCAAGTGATGTAAATACTAACAAATGAGCTCCCAAGATAGTGTGATTTCTTCAAGATTATCCGATCTTCAAACAATAAACAATCTACAAAACAACAATAACATCTTTGGTAAGCTTCAAAGCTTAGTAAGTTCAAAGAGCTTAAAGAGTTACCAATCATATGTATAAAGCAATTATATCTCAACCGAGTTAGGATGAACTGTTGCTTCCTTAAGCCATATTTGGTGTTCCAATTTTTCTGTCTATGACTTTTCTGTTACCAGTACTCGATGCTGCTCACACGAGCTATTAAGGACTCGTAACGTATGCGGTACCCCAACCATTGGTACGGTGCCTGTCTGTACTATAACTGTTCCCTAACAATGCTGCTCACACGAGCTGTCGAGAGTATGCATAAAGCATAGTCCCGGCCATAGTAAGGCATGTAATCCATTTAGGATTTATATTTCTTTTCTAAGTCACGATACTACTCACACGAGCTATCGGAGACTCGCAACATATGCGGTACCTCAGTCATCGATAAGGTATCCGTGTGTATAACTTTTCCTTAACGACGCTGGTCACATGAGTTGTCAAGAATATGCACTTATGCATAAATCTCAACCATCGTAAGGCCTATAATCCATTTAGGATCCATATTCTTTTCTCATTTCTCGACTCACGATGCTGCTCGAACGAGCTATCGAGGACTTGTAACATATGCAATACCTCAATCATCACGTCGGTTTAAAATCATCTGTTCAAAACCTGATATCTCTTTCATTCATTTCTTTTTCATCCTTCACAATTTCATGTACCATAACCTGTACCAACAATCATAAAGAATACAAATAATAAATTATTTAAATGTAAATTTAACGTTATGAACTTACAGGACAAAATTGCAGTTAAAGTGAATTTTAGGGACATATCTGTAATTTTCCCTTTTTTCCAAGACCGAGACACGATCTTGATCTATTACAATAATTTCACTCAATTATTTAAATCAACATGAATTTTTAATCATTTGATGCAATTAAGCATTTTTGGTATTTTTACAAAATTATCCTTAAATTTTCACTTTTATTCAACCTGGTCCTTAAGCTCAAACTTACAAATTAACCATTTTTAAAATAAATCAAGTTTAGCCAAACATCATACCATTCCAATACAGCCCACTTTTTGCAATATTTCACCCCATGTCCTTACAAATTTATTCCTTTAACATTTTAGTCCTTTAACATAAAAAATCATCAAAACTACTTTTCAAATTAGTTCTATTTAACAACCAAGCATAAAAATCAACCACAAAACTTCAAGAATAGCCAAAACTCATCAATGGAAAAATCCATAATCTTTAACTGTTTTGAGAACAAGGATACAAGTTAGTTGGACCTAGTTGCAACGATCTCAAAAATATAAAAATCACTAAAAACGGACTAAATTTCACTTACCTATTGAGGATTCAAAAATAGTCGAATGAGTTCTTATTTCCTTTAGGGTTTTCGACTAAGAAGAGCGAAAGAAGAAGATGATAAAAATTTCTACTTTGTTTTGTTTAATATAACTTATTTAAGAAATTACAAATTTACCCCATTTAATTTCACTTAAAAATTAGCCAAAAGGAAGTCAAAACCATCTGCTCACCTCCATAATGGTCTAATTATCCTTTAAGGACTTTGCTAGGTCATTCCTTTACTAATTTTAACACATTTAATCAATAATTTCTACATTTTGCAACTTTTGCGATCTAATCTTTTTTACTTAATTAACTATCTAAATGATAAAATTTCTTAATAAAAAATTAATACTATACTAATGACCTCGTAAATATTAAATAATTAATATTTGCGATCTAACACATTGAATTTGTGGCCTTGAAACAACCATTCCCGATCATACTAAATTAAATCAATTAGTAAATCCTCATTTTATTAGGATTTAATTGCAATTTATCAAAATCTAAAGAGTTTCACATCATTTCTATTATTAGGCCATTTAAAGAGAGTCCAATTTCATAATTGGTCCTTTTGTTATATTAAATTTTAATTAAACAAACTTATTTTCAATTTAGTCCTTAACTAATTAGGACTTAATGAGTAAATAACCCAAAAGTTAGTGGATGGTAATCATATCTACCACCCTTGGACTTTTTTACCATGGTGTAATTGCCACTTTGGTCCCTTTTATTTTTAATTAATAGCAATTAACTTTTACCTCTTTTACAATTTACTCCTTTTTCCTTAATTAAGCGATTAATCATCAAAATAACTCAACCGAACTCCAATTCACATATAATAAGACTCTATAAATATTTAATAAAAATATTTATGTTACTTAATTTCAAAAACGAGGTCTCGATACCTCATTTTCTAAAACCACTTATACTAAATTTTAATTCAATAATTAAAATTCTTTAATTAAAAATTAATATAAAATTATTATTGACTTATTTAATTTAAACACTCATTATAAAATTTCTCGTCGGGTTTGTGGTCCCGAAATCACTGTTTCTGCCACCATTGAAAAACGGGTTGTTACATCAAATGTACCAAAACCAAATGTACTTAGAGAATTTCATGAGGGAGATCTAGTTTTGAAAAAGATCCTCCCTATACAAAAGGATTTCAGAGGGAAATGGTTGTCAAATTAGGAAGGGCCTTATGAGGTAAAGAAAACCTTTTTTGGAAGAGCTCTGATTCTAACCAAGATGGATAACAAAGATTTACCGAACCACGTGAACTCATATTCGGTGAAAAAATTTCACAAAAAAAAAAGAAAAAAAAGAGGAAAAGAAAAAAAAAGAAAAAAAGAAAAAAGAAAAAGGAAAGGTCGAGATGAAAACCCGTAAATGGCATTTCAAAACCTAAGGAGATTTGAGTCGAAAACCCGAAAGGGCGGCTCAAATTTGGATCAAAGAATGGGCGCGAAATGGTCTTCTCTCTCAAAAGTAAAAGGTGGAGGAACTTTACATATTGGGCATCAATGAAACACTTTAGGTTTCATGGACACATATCAGACTCAGAATGGTCCTCATCAAGTTTGCTCAGAGAAGCTCATACTTTAATATTTGGGGCACCTAATTTCATTTTTCTCACCTTATGTTTGGCATTTAAGGATCGCATTTTAAATTTTCCTTGAGTTCTCAATTTTCAACAACTAAGACACTAAATAATCGACTAGGTACCAATTTTGGGCATGTGAGGGTGTTAATCCTTCTTCATATGTATTTGACTCTCGTACCCTTTTTTTTATTTTGAAGACCAAAATATTCGTTGTAATACTTTTAAATATTTTACGAGGTGATCCAATCACTCCAAATTAAAAAGGACTGGTGACAACTCCATTTTAATTTTTTCAAAATATAAGTCGGGACTTTAAAGAAAAATTGTTTCGACACTTCCAATCAAAATTTTCCAATTTAACTCTTATTTGAGGTAAAACATCTTCAATATTCTCCATAACAACTAAACTACTTTCACCAAATCTTCTATGAGACTTAATCTCATGTCTTGCTTTGAACCGTTCTAGTCAACCACTCGAGAAGTTAAATTCGGAATTTACATCCCCATACATTTTCTGCAAAAACTCTTTTGCTTTAGTTTGAATCATTTCCCAGTCATGTCTATTTTCTCTTGATATTGGAGAAACCACTTATACAATACATTCTCTAATTCGAGATATTTCGCTGATTTATGCCTTTTAACATTGATATTCTTTATCTCTTTTGACAAATATTCAGATGACCTTATAAGAGTATTTAATATTGTTGATTGGCTAACAAAGAGATCAAATGTTTGTTGAACCTACTGTTGCAAATCTTTTTGACTTAAAGAGGGATGCTCATTTTTATACTCACAAAATGCTTTTCTCATCTCATTTGTCTATGTAAACTTTTTTACATCTTTCAAATGAGAAGCCATGGAAGAAAAGATTATATGAATTACAATATTTTGATAAGTACATGTGTTTATTTATAATAAAATATTTAATCTATATGATGAATATATACATATTGGATTTTGAAACCATTAACTCTTTTTTTTTCTTTTTGGTTACATGAACCAATTAATTAACTCTTTTTTTTTTACATGAACCAATTAACTTTGATACATGCACCTATATATATACAAGATTAATTTTGATTCATTGCACCTACATGTATATTGGATTTTGATAATAGAAAAACCATGCATAAAAGTATGAAATATTCTCTAAATTAATAAATATTAATTTATCGATAAATTAATAAAATAATTATTTATCAATAAATTAATAACCTCGATAAAATAATAATTTTTGAGTCCCAAGAATATTATTTTATTGAGGTTTTATTGTTTATATTTTGGTGTAGTAGAGCTCCATAACCAAATCTAGTCCTAAGACCCCTATCCAAAATATGTGTCTATCATATTTATATTTAAGATTTTTATATTTATTTTATAGATTAAAATATGTTGTTATTCTCTGTACTTTTATAAAATTTGAGATTTAATTTTTAAATTTTAAAAGTTAAAATAAATTCAATTATGCTATTTTTAATTTAAAAATTTTAGTTTAAATCTAATCATGATTGGTAGCTGTAGTTTTTATCAAAATTTGTTAACTTTATATTTATTTTCTGTCAATCATATGTCATGATATTGCAAAATATAATTTATTTAAATAGTTTTACAATACATTAATAATATAAATAACATACAATTTAGAACCCAATGAGTGGTTCTAGTGAAAAAGAAGGTGATATTCTATTAATCAGATAATATAATACTATTATTATTTTTTATTTCTTTCTCATCAAATAATTACTTAATTTATTATATTCCAACAAATGAGTTTTTTTAATAAAAATTAATTAAATAAAAAATGAGGTGGGAACAGATTAATTACAAAAATGAGGTGTTTGTTATAGTGTTTCTCAGTGTTGACTGACACACCAACGGCACCACTCTACTTTTTGCCCAATCTTGTTGCAATCATGATTTAAAAAAAAAAAATTGGAGTCGCTTGACACAATGGCGGCACCAATATGTATTTTTAAAAATACTCATATTTTCACTGGTATACACGATGATTTTGAAAAACCAAAAAATATTTTTTATTGGTGTTGCCTGACACACTGACGACACACCGCTTTAATTTAAAAATAAATTTGTTGACAAAAAAGCTACTAAAGTGGTTTAAAAAATAGAAAAGAAATTTTTTTTTATTGGTGTCGTTTGACACACCGATTGTGTATGACAAAAATATTAGTTGGTGATTAATTACGAAAAAAATTCCATTTACACACCCAAATCTTGTAGATGATAATGACGTGGATTGCACTTTATTACTCGTTTGGGAATGTTAAACTGGTTGAGTTATCTGTTTAGTGGTTGTTAAGCCCGTTCAAAATGTTACTCCATTAAATCAATAATATGGATTTCAAGACTCGTATACAAAGGTTTCGAGAGCGTTTGTCGATAGGTGATCATCTATACAAGGGGTTTGGCTTTGGTTTGTTGGGTGGGTAGAACTATGTGATTATGAAGTGACATCAACAAGGGCCATGAATTCACATAATGCTCCGACTATGTATAACAACCCTAATTTATTACAGATACATCCGTTGGTGATTAGTATCGATGCAGATGGTGAAGAAGGACTTGATAATGATGGTGGTTCTAATCACCAAGGTGAAGATTTTAGTGACTCTGATGGCGAAGGCATAAGGCAATGATGATAATGTATATGCCCCTTCGCTTAGGAACCTCACTCGTGGAATTGTCATATGCAATGACCCCGGAGCCCACATGTTAAACATAGATCCTAATGTTGTGCATGCATTTGAGTTCCTTGAATACCTAGATATAATATCTTCTCACAGGTTGGCGGTAAATTCCGAATCAGAAGAGTTATTCGTAGGTAAACAATTTGCAAACAAAGAGGAATGTGTATTTGTCATCAAATGGTATAGCATGAAAGTGTCGAGAGACTAAAAAGTCGTTGTATCTTAACCGACATCACATATTTGGGAGTGTTGGAGGCCTGTAGAAGGTTGCAACTAGTGAGTATGAGTTGTATTGATCCAAGGGCTGCAACTGTGAGAAATTCAAAAATTTGTTAGGCCTCATACATGCATTGCTGCATGGATGATGCAAGACCATCGAAAAATTGATGCGAAAACAATTTGTAACTACATCATGCCACTAGTGAAAGATATGCCCACCATTCCTATATTGATCCTAATTGCCGACATGCAATCCTGATTTTAGTACAGAGTGTCATACAGGAAAGCATGGAGGGCTAAACAAATGGTGATGGGGATGTATCGTACAATAAACTTCAGGGATGGTTAGTTGCGATGCAGAAATATGTGTTAGAGACTCTGGTTGACTTGCAAGCATTTCCTTCTTAAGACATGAACGACTAACTACAATCAGGGAAAAGAATTTTTTACCCCTTGTTCTTAACATTTGATCCATGTGTTAGGGCCTTTCCCCACTACAAGACACTTGTGTAGGTTGATGGGACTTGGTTATACGGGAAATATATGTATATCCTCCTTATTGTGGTTTCTCAAGTCGGTAACCGAAACGTACTACCAACAACCTTTTCCATTGTGGTGTCTTAGAACATAGAATCATGGCAATTTTTCTTTATGAACTTACGGAGGCATGTTGTTAGACAAGATAATATTTTCATAATTTTTGATTGATCGAAGGGGTTAATTGTGGCGATTAGGCATTCTAGTGGTCCATGGAGATCCGTCTACTGCATTCGTCACACTGCGTTAACTTTCATAGAGACTTCAAGAATGCATATTAGCGTAAACAAGTTATGAACATGGGTAATTCCCGATTTCATTTTTAATCTTTTGAATACATTTAGACACTAAAACAAATGATAACATGTTTTATCGGAATACATACGAAGGGTACGAGCTAGAACAACATAATTTCAAATAGAGGTTAACAGGCTTCATGCTGAAATGAACGTTGAAACAAATCGTGGACATTATCGAAGTTCACTAGAACATCTCGAACATCTTGCTTACTCCTAAATTGTCATAGAACTCGGTCACTGTTGTACCGCCCAACGGTTGAAAAATTCAACACGGGTGCGTTAATGCACCACACGTGTGAATGGTGGTAAGTTGAGTGGGGAATTACACCTGCAATGTCTGATTCAACATATGACACCACACGAATTGCACAATTAATAACATTGTTATAGTGACATGAGTAAAATTACATAACTAAAATAATTACATGACATGAACATAATTTTATTTTGAAAAAAATTACCTCCTCTCTGGCACATGCCTCAATCATTTGTCTATAGACAACGAGGTTTTCAGACTTCCCAATCCCGGGACAAGTACACCATATGTAAATAAAACAAACTTGCTAGATAACTTTTTCATAAAAAATAATTTTTAACCGAAGTTTTAAAATTTTTACCTATTTACAAGTGAGAAAACATATTGTTTGTGACTCAGTGATGCTAGAAATGGCATCTTGTACAGTGCCAGGGATTACGACAGTATCAGGCGCCCACCTATATCTTGTATAGGTACAACGTTGCTAATAATGTTGAACCCCAACTGTACAAACGAGCAACTTGAAAATCAGTTAACAGAGGCAAGTACATTCGATGGAATTTATTATTATTTGTGTTTGGCATGAGTGCCCCTTATCAGCTCTAGTATATATGCACGATCAACACACATCTTCTCCCACTCAAAGGCATTACTCGATAATATTTAAAGTTTTGTTTTAACTAGGAAAATTTCAAACCGGTAAACTTAGCACCACCATCTCCCGAAGATTTTCCAAGCAACTGATTGTAGAGTGACACAAGTTCGATCACTTTACTTGAACTTGTGACTGCAGCCACCGTCAAATGGAAGCCCGAGTTGCAATGCAACATCTTATAAGGTGATGGTATACTCCCCATACAGTAAACAAAAACGTGTGGTTCTTCAAGCGCTATCACGCAACTAAGGCAAATATTAAGTCAGCCCTCAGCTCAAACATTCTAATCAATGCCGTTGTTCCAAATGCCGATGTAACCCCCTATACATAGCCTAAAAGATATGATCGGATCCAGAAGGTCACTATTGTAATTTTTCCCTCACGCAACCTCAATATCCACATTCATCCATATATATATATATATATAATGTATAATTTATAATTTAAACTGAATAATCAATAAACACTTGAACATATACTAAAAATCTCAAATTTAATTTAACTTTACAATCCCAAAATAATATAATAATAAAATTTGAAACCCCAAAATAATTGATACAGATATAAAAGAAAATAAAATAAAAATAGTATCAAATGTCTCTTCGGATACCAAATCTTATATGTCCAAAGTATCTGTAAGGAAAGCTGTAGGGGAATGAGTTAAAAAACCCAGTGTGTCTCTAAAGTGCATGCATCCATAAAATAGTGTCAAATCCATTTGAGCATCTAAAGTAACCACAAAGCATACTACAATTAAATACACTACAAACACAAGCATAATGTAATGCACCTAATCACCTGTACACCAACACAGTGGAGTGGTTCCCCAGAACCCCTCCCCAACCAAACGTCACCAATCGTAGTGTGGTTTTACTATAAACCATTTGAATGAGTGATAACTACATCTTCCACCGTATAAACCCAACCCATGAGCACACAATGGTATGATATCGTATTTTGCACAGTGTCAATCTCAGTCTCATGATAATATGTTTATATATCAGAGTTCACAATATATTAATCACATTATACTAAATTATCCACATTCCGATAGGTATGCATGACAATTTCAACATGTTATAACACAATACAGAACACAATCATACCATATTCATAACACAGAATATCATCTTACTAATATCATAACTCAGAGTCACCACACATCATCACAACACAAAGCGTTACCATACAATAGGATGTAACACATTTAGAAACACACCTCGAGAAGGCTGAAACTCTAATAACGAGAAGGTCATCACCCACGTACAGGTATAGCTATGGGTCTAACTGGATTAAAACTTATGAGCATAAATTTACATAAAAAACTATTTCCATGCCACCTATCAAAATACTAAACCAAACAAATAAAACTCACGTGTAACTCTTGGAGCCGGTGTAGGAACAAGCTGAACAGGTGGAGGAGGAGGTAAGTTATTAGCCTCGGAGTGGTGATCTCCTAACATAAAATATCTTACATCAGATTCCCAAATTAAATCTCTTAAAAAACACAAAGAACATAATTAAGAGCAAAATAGATAAAACGAGAATTTAAGGTTTGAATTTGACAAAACAAACAATAGATACGAACTCAGGACGTCAAAAAACTGTAAGGTAAGGTTTTTCGAAAAAAGTCAACAATCAACGGCCAAGTTAACGATCAATAGGTCGAGTTAGTCAAAGTCAATGGGTCGGGTTAATCAAAGTCAACGGGTCGAGTTGGATTAAATTCAACGGGTTGGGTTAGTCAAAGTCAATTGGTCAAGTAGATCAAAATCAATGGGTCGGGTCTAATTCAGGTCGGTTCAGGTTTGGTTCTCAATTGGGTCAATCCGATTGGGCTTGGTTTGGGTTATTGAGTTTGGGCATGGGCATGGGTTTTGAATCAACCTTAAGTAGTGGATATTAGGTTAAGGGTTTACTTTGGGCTCAGGTATGTAGAAGCTCACTTCTAACATAAATAATAAGGAAATTAGGGTTTTGATAACCCAATCATCATTGTCAACACAAACCACCATGCACGGTGACACACACCGACAACGGAGCGAACAAGGCTTCCAAAACTAATCCTAAGGAAAATCGAGCCTTCCCAAACTACTCACCAACGTTCAAAAATGATGAAACAACAGAAAAATAATGACGAATGCGATGAACAAGAGAAAGTCGAACGGTCAATGGTCGTTCTTCATAAACAACGGTGGCAAAGAGAAGTTTGAGAGTATGAGTTTGATCGCTAGGCAACGATAGTCGCAATGGTGGGGGCAGTGTCAAACACGATCAATAAGAGAGGCTTTGTCAGAGGTTCATCGAGAAAGAACCAGAAGAAAGAGAAGAGAGGGTTTCAGAGATTTTTTGTAGAGGTGGGTGAACAAATGAAAAAGGAAAAGACAAAACAAGGGGGAAAAAGGGTTTAAGTACCTAATAAATTGGGTAATTTACACGGAGGCCATCAAACAGCACTAGGGTTTTTATTTGATTGAAAAGCTTTACACATATCACAATTAAGTCCTAAAATTCCTGAATTGACCCACAAATTTTATTCACATTACAATTAAGTCCTCAAGCCTCTCCAAATTATGAATTAAACCTTTAATTTCTTAATTTTACCAATTAAGTCCTTAAAATTAATTTAAGGTGTTACAACTCTCCTCCTTTAAAAGAAATTTCGACCTCGAAATTTACCTGGACCAAAAAGATGCAGATACTAGGCCTTAATGATGGCTTTCGACTCCCAAGTAATGTCCTCATAACCATGGCTGCACCACAAGACCTTAACCATCCTAATGGTCTTCATTCTAAAAATCTTCTCATCTTGAGCAATGATCACAATCGGTTCTTCCTCAAAACTCAAGTCAGGACGAATCTCAATCTCCTAAATAGGAATAATATGATACAGGTCCGAACGATAACGTCTCAACATAAAGACATGGAAAACGTCATGAATCTGCTCAAGCTCAGGCAGTAACTCAAGCTGATAAGCAACTAGTCTTACACGTTCAAAAACTTGATAAGGACCGATAAAACAGGGACTCAACTTGCCTTTCCGACCAAATCTAAGCACCTTCTTCCATGGAGATACCTTTAAGAAGACCTCGTTACCTATTAAACTCAATATCACGACGCTTCAGATCTGCATAAGAATTCTTCTTATCGATAGCAACCTTAAATCTCTCTCAAATCAATTTAACGATCTTCCCAAACTCTTGAATTCTATCTTGTCCTAATAGCCTATGCTCAGTCAACTTAGTCCAACCAATAGGATTGCGACACTTACGCCTATACAGAGCCTCATACGGTGCCATCTTAATACTGGCCTAATAATTGTTATTGTAGGCGAACTCTGCAAGTGGTAGAAAGTCCTCCCAACTACCTTGATACTCAATAATACAACCCTTCAACATGTCTTCAAAAACTTGAATCACACATTCGAATTGACTGTCAGTCTGCGGATGGTAAGCAATATTGAAGTTCAACCGAGTACCAGAGCTAGATGAAAGGACTCTAAAAATCTCAAAGTGAACCTCGAATCCCAGTCAGAAATGATAGACAGAGGCACCCCATGAAGACAAACTGTTCGAAATGTAGAATCGAGCTAACTTAATCAAGGGATAGTCAACCCTAACAGGAATGAAGTGTGTGCATTTAGTGAGTCGATCCACAATCACCCAAACTGAATCTTTCTTGGACGGTGTTAAAGGAAGACCACTCACCAAATCCATAGTCACGTGCTCTCACTTCCATTGCGGAATCTCAATAGGTTGAAGTAACCTAGAAGGATATCGATGCTCAGCCTTGACCTTCTTACTAGTCAAACACTTCGACACAACATCAATAACATCTCTCTTTAGATCCTTCCACCAGTACCTCTCACAAAGATTCTTATGCATCTTATCCCCATGAAGATTCATGGAATATGGACTATCATGCGCCTCACGGAGAATAGTCTGTTTCAACCTAGAATCCGTCGGAACATAGTATCAACCTTGGAACCATAAAATATCATCCTGATCAATGGAGAAATCCTCGGATATACCCTTTTCAACCTCTTTCATACGGTGCATCAAATACGTATCATTAGACTGCTTAACCTTAATCTTTGAAATAAAGGTAGGGATAACTCGAAGTTCGACTAAGAGACTGCCATCCTCAAACAAACTCATCATAGCAAACAAAGCCTCAGGTCAGCCACAGCATTACGACTCAATGCGTCGACTACCATATTAGCCTTACCAGGGTGATACTCAATCTCACAATCATAATCCTTAAAAAGTTCCAACCACTGATGCTGCCTCAGATTAAGATTTTTTTGGGTGAGCAGATACTTCAAACTCTTATGATCGATGAAGATGTAACACTTCTCCCCATAGAGATAATGTCTCTAGATTTTGATAGCAAAGATCACCACAACAAGCTCTCTGAATCATGAGTAGGATAGTTAATCTCACTAGGTTTTAACTGACAAGACGCATAAGCCAAAACCTTTCCCTCTTACATAAGCACACATCCTAATCCCGTGTGAGAAGCATCATTATAAACAGTATCAGCCTTCCCAAGCTGAGGTTGGATTAGAACAGGTGCTTGAGTCAACACAGACTTTAACTTCACAAAGCTAGACTCTTAAGCCTCAGTCTAGACAAAAGGAACATTTTTCCTCAAAAGCTTAGTCAACCGAGCTGTAATGATCAAGAAGCCCTCTACAAACCTCCGATAATAATCGACTAAACTCAAGAAAATAAGAATCTCAGGAACATTCTTAGGTTCCTTCCAGCCCATTATAACCTTAATTTTTTTGGGATATACACGAATACCCTCTGTAAAAATTATGTGCCCCAAAAACATAACCTCTACGAGCCAGAATTCACAGTTGCTGAACTTAGCAAATAACTCTTTCTCCCTTAGAGTTGACAGAACGATTCTGAGATGCTCCTCAATTTTTACCCCAAACTTAGAATAAACCAAGATATCATCAATGAACACCACCATAAATTGGTCTAAGTAGGGCTAAAACACCCTATTCATCATGTCCATAAACGCAGCAGGAGCATTAGTTAAACCGAAGGGCATTATTACAAACTCATAATGACTATAACGAGTTTAGAAAACCGTCTTGAACACATCAGAATCTTTGACCTTAAGTTGATAATACTTAGGTCTCAAGTCTATCTTAGAAAACACAGTAGCTCCTCAAAACTAATCGAAAAGGTTATCAATACAAAGCAAGGGGTATTTATTCTTAAACGTCAACTTATTCAGCTTTCAATAATCAATGCACAACCGAATAGTCCCATCCTTCTTCTTTACAAATAAACTTGGAGCTTTCCAAGGTGAAACACTAGACCGAATAAAACCCCTATCCAATAACTCTTGCAACTGAATCTTTAATTCCTTAAGTTTTTTAGTTGTCATTCGGTAAAGTTCCATAGATACAGGAGTCATACCCGGGTAGACCTTAATGCCAAACTTAACCTAATCACATTTAGGCAGCACACTAGAAAACTCTTCTAGGAACACATCTAGAGTCCCTCACAACACGAATCTTTTCAATCCCAGAATCTGATTAGCTTAGATCAATGATGTAGGCAAGGTAAGCCATTGACCTCTTTTTAATCATCTTTTTAGCTTTGAGGGTAGAGATCACACTGGACAAAAACCCTTTACATTCACCAATAAGAGTTACCTCTCGGTTATCAGAAGTTCTTAGAGTTGCCCTATTTTTCTCACAATCAAGGTTGACACTGTGCACGAAAAGTCAATCCATGAAGAGGATAAGATCAAATTCACTTAATGCTAACTCCAACAAATTAACAGGAAAGATTTCCCCTTAGATCTCAAGAGGACAATTACGATACACCCTACTAATCTCTACTAAATTACACATAGGACTCTGAACAGTAATCGCAACCTCAACATTTTTCACGGGAATCTCAAGACCCTTAGATATCGTACTCGCTACATAGGAATGCGTAGAACCATTATTAAGTAAAGCAAAATAAGGAATAGAATTAATAGAGAATGTACCAACTATGACTCGCGCTCATCACGAACCTTATGCCTCTTAGTCGCATAAACTAACCCAGACTGTCTCACCCCAGATCTAGCTGCTCCACCACTTTGAACTGGTCTACCCTTAGTAGCTGAACCCGAAGAAACAAGTCTAACTCGTCCTCTACCCCAATAGGAGCCTAAACCAAAGCCTGATACTCTACACAAATGAAGTAGTAGGGGGATGTGGATAGTCTCTAAAGAAGTGCTCATGAGAATTGCACCTAAAACATGTCCTAGTATTCCTTCAACACTCACCTCCATGTCTTTTAATGTAGTACAAGTAGAGGTGCAAAGGACGAGGACCAGTAGAACCACCGATACTACCTACAAGAGCTGTTGAAAATGCAGGTCTCATCCTCAGATAACTAAACTAATCCGCCTCCTCTAGGACTCTTAGCAAAATGAGTAACAAAATAGATTGAACTGTTTGTGCCTGCTTGTTTTTTACCACGCTCTTTGTATTAAGCTATTTGAGTCTTTTTAAGAGCCACCAATCTCTCAGCTATCCTAATTCGGTAAACTAAGTCACTGAATACCTTATCATGGTGCAAAGAGACTCCTTCCTATGGTGAAAGATGAAGTCCCTTCTTAAATCAATCACACTTTTCTTTTCGTTAGTCACCAACCTAGATGCATAACAGACGAACATTAGGAACTCGATCTCATAGTCGTTAACCAACATGTCATTCTACCTCAAATTCATGAAGTCGTCCCTACACTTATCGAAGAACTCCTCACCCATATAACAATCTAGGAAGGCCTCTCTAAAATAATCCCAAGTGAGCTGACTAGTAGGAATAGACTCTTCTACTGTCTCTCACCAGTTTTGCGCCTTACCTCGTAGCAATGAAACACAGTCCCTCAACTTTTTTTCCAATAAGGCAGTTCATCTCCACAAATAGCCTCTGAAGATCCTTCAACCAGTACGCAACAACTGAAGGATTTGTACCAGTTCTACCCTAAAAAACTTTCATCCCAATAGTTAAGAAATCAAAATATATGAGCCTCCTCAGACCCTCAGACCGACTCCAACAGATCCACGAAGCAGTCGTAATAGATCTCGGTTAACATTAACACTATCCAACTCTATGGTCTCTTTATCCCCAATATCAGGCAAATTATCACCAAGAGCCTCCTCAGCAAGTAAGTCTTCCTCAATATCTTACTGACCCTCAGCCCCAATGGGCAGCTCTTCCTCCTCAACATGAGGCAACTCATTCACATTCTCTTCAGGTTCCATCATAGGCGTAGGATCACTAACATCCATAGCAGTCAGCTTCAGCCTCGACCTTGGCTGTAACTAATCGTAAGTTTAAAACTCTTATGTGGTGGCATAGTATCTATCTACGTAGGTAAAGATCACTAAAGAATTAACATTGAAGTTTTGAATAAATCTTAACTTTAATATCTCATATATGAAAATATAATATAACATATTAATTTATTTAAAAATCTTCATTTACGGTAAAACTTTTTTAAAATCTTTAAAAATATTTCCAAAGAGCCTCATAGCCCGAGGGTTGAAATCAACTCTGATACCACTAAATGTAACCCTCTATACCCGACCTAGGAGATATGACCAGATCTAAAAGGTTACTATTATAATTTTTCCCTCACGCAACCTCAATATCCATATTCATTCATAATATATATATATATATATATATATATATATATATAAAATTTATAATTTAAATTAAATAATCAATACACTTGAACATATACTAAAAACCCCAAATTTAATTTTAACTTTACAATATCAAAATAATATAATAATAAAATTTGAAACCCTAAAATAACTTATAAAGAGTAATAAAAGAAAATGAAATAAAATAAAAATAAAAATAGTATCAAATGTCTCTCTGAATACCAAGTCTCCTATGTCCAAAGTATCGGTAAGGAAAGTTATAGGGAAATAAGCTAAAAGCCTAGTGTGTCTCTAAAGTGCATACTTCCATAAATATTGTCTCATGCATTTTAGAGCAATTAAAGTAACCACAAAGCATACTACAATTATATGCATTACAAACACAAGCATAATGCAATGCATCCAATCACCTACACACCAACATAATGGAGAGGTTCCCTAAAACCTCTCCCTAACCAAACGTCACCAATCGCACTGTGGTTTTACTATCAGCCGTTTGAAGGGGTGATATCCACATCTTCCACCACACAAACCCAACCCATGAGCACACAATGGTATGATATCGCATTTTGCACAGTCTCAATCTTAGTCTCATGATAATATGTTTATATATCAAAGTTCAGAATATATTAATCACATTATATTAAATTATCCATATTCCGATAGACATGCATGACAATTTCAACATACTATAACACAGCACAGAACATAATCAAACCATATACATAACACAGAATATCATCATACTGATATTATAACTCAGAGTCACCACACATCATCGCAACACAAAGCATTAACATACAATAGGATGTAACATAGTTAGAAACATACCTCAAGAAGGCTAAAACTCTAATGAGGAGGAGGTAATCTCCCACGCATAGATTTAGCACCGGGTCTAGTTAGATTAGAACCTACAAGCACAAATTTACATAAAAAACTATTCCTATGCCACCTATCACAATACTAAACCGAACTAATAAAACTCACGTGTAACTCTCGGAGCCGGTGCAGGAATAGGATGAACAGGTAGAGGAGGAGGTAAGTCGTTAGCCTTGGAGTCGTGATCACCTAAACATAAAATATCTCACATCAGATTCCTAAATTAAATCTCTTAAAAAACACTAAGTACATAATTAAGAGAAAACTAGATAAAACGAGAATTTCGGGTTTGAATTTGACAAAACAGACAATAGAAACAAACTTAGGACGTCGAAAAATGGTAAGGTAAGGTTTTCCGAAAAAAGTTAATAGTCAACAGCCAAGTTAACGGTCAACGGGTTGAGTTAGTTAAAGTCAATGGGTCGGGTTAATCAAAGTCAACGGGTCGGGTTGGTCAAAGTCAATGGGTCAAGTCGATCATAATCAATGGGTCAGGTCTAATTCGAGTTGGTTCAGGTTTGGTTCTCAATTAGGTCAATTCGATTGTGCTTGATTTGGGTTATTAAGTTTGGGCATGGGCATGGGTTTTGGGTCAACCTTAGGTCGTGGGTATTGGGTTAAGGGTTTGCATTGGGCTTAGGTATTTAAGAGCTTACTTTCAATATAAATAATAAGGAAATTAGTGTTTTCATAACCCAATCATCATTGTCAACACAAACCACAATGCACGACGACACACACCGATAACGGAGTGAACAAGGCTCCCAAAACTAATCCTAACGAAAATTGAGCCTTCCCAAACTACTCATCAACACTAAACAACGACGTAACAATAGAAAAATAATGGCGAAGGCGATGAACAAGAGAAAGTTGAATGGTAAAGGGTCGTTCTTCATAAACGATAGTAGCAAAGAGAGTTTGAGAGTGTGGGTTTGATCTCAAGCCAACGATGGTCGCAACGGTGAGGGCAGTGTCAAACACGGTCAACGAGAGGGGCTTTGTCGGAGGTTCATCGAGAAAGAACTAGAAGAAAAGAGAAGAGAAGGTTTTAGGGATTTTTGGCAGAGCTGGGTGAACAAATGAAAAGGAAAAGATAAAACAATGGGGAAAAAGGGTTTAAGTACCTAATAAATTGGGTAATTTACACGGAGGCCCTTAAAAAGCACTAGGTTTTTTTCTTTGACCGAAAAGCTTTACACATATCACAATTAAGTCCTAAAATTCCTGAATTGACCCATAAATTTTATTCACATTACAATTAACTCCTCAAGCCTCCTCAAATTATGAATTAAACCTTTAATTTCTTAATTTTACCAATTCAGTCCTTAAAATTAATTGAGGGTGTTATAACTCTCCCCCTTTAAAAGAAATTTCGACCTCAAAATTTACCTAAACCAAAAAGATGCAGATACTAGGCCTTGATAATGGCTTTCGGCTCCCAAGTAGCATCCTCATAACCAGGGCTGCTTAACCTTAATCTTCGACCCTGAAACCATAGAATACCTTCCTAATCAATAAAGAAATTCTCGGATATACCCTTTTCAACCCCTTTCATACGGTGTATCAAATACGTATAATTTGAATGCTTAACCTTAATCTTCGAAATCAAAGTAGGGATAACTCGATGTTCGGCTAAGAGATTGTCATCCTTAAGCAAACTTATCATAACAAACAAAGCCTCAGGTCAGGCACAACATTACGACTCAATGCGTCGGTTACCATATTAGCCTTACCAGGGTGATACTCAATCTCACAGTCATAATCCTTAAGAAGTTCCAACCACTGATGCTGCCTCAGGTTAAGCTCTTTCTGGGTAAGCAGATACTTTAAACTCTTATGATCGGTGAAGATGTAACACTTTTCCCCAAAAAGATAATGTCTCTATATTTTGATAGCAAAGATCACAACAGCAAGCTCTTTGAATCATGAGTAGGATAGTTAATCTCACGAGGTTTCAACTGATGAGACACATAAGCCACAACCTTTCCCTATTACATAAGCACACATCCTAATCCCGTGTGAGAAGCATCATTATAAATAGTATAAGCCTTTCCAAGCTGAGGTTTGATCAGAACAGGTGCTTGAGTCAACACAGACTTTAACTTCACAAAGCTAGACACTTGAGCCTCAGTCTAGACAAAAGGAACATTTTCCTCAAAAGCTTAGTCAACCAAGTTGGAAAGATCAAGAAACCCTCCACAAACCTCCGATAATAATCGGCTAAACTCAAGAAAATAAGAATCTCAGGAACGTTCTTAGGTTTCTTCTAGCCCATTATAGCCTTAAATTTTTTTGGATCTAAACGAATACCCTCTGTAGAAACTATGTGCCCCAAAAACATAACCTCTGGGAGCTAGAATTCATACTTGCTGAACTTAGGAAATAACTGTTTCTCCCTTAGAGTTAACAAAATGATTCTGAGATGCTCCTCATTTTTTACCCCAAACTTAGAATAAAACCAAGATATCATTAATGAACACCACCACAAATTAGTCTAAGTAGGGCTAAACCACCCTATTCATCATGTCCATAAACGCAGCAGGAGCATTAGTTAAACCGAAAGGCATTACTACAAACTCATAATGACCATAACAAGTTTAGAAAACCGTCTTGAACACATCAGAATCTTTGACCTTAATTTGATAATACCTAGGTCTTAAGTCTATCTTAGAAAACATAGTAGCTCCTCAAAGCTAATCGAAAAGGTCATCAATACAAGGCAAAAGGTATTTATTCTTAATCGTCAACTTATTTAGCTTTCGATAATCAATGCACAACCGAAGAGTCCCATCCTTCTTCTTTACAAATAAAATTGGAGCTCCCCAAGGCGAAACACTAGACCGAATAAAACCCTTATCCAGTAACTCTTGCAACTGTATCTTTAATTCCTTGAGTTTTTAAGTGTCATTCGGTAAAGTTCCACAGATATAAGAGTCATACTCGGGTAGACCTTAATGCCAAACTTAACCTCATCACATTTAGGCAGCACACCAGAAAACTCTTCGAGGAACACATCTAGAAAGTCCCTCACAACACGAATATTGTCAATATTAGAATCTGATTGTCTTAGATCAAGGATGTAGGCAAGGTAAACCATGGACCCCTTTTTAATCATCTTTTCAACTTTGAGGGTAGAGATCACATTGGACGAAAACCCTTTACATTCACCAATAAGAGTTACCTCTCGGTTATCAAAAGTTCGCAGAGTTACCCTTTTTTTCTCACAATCAAGGTTGACACGATGCACGAAAAGTCAATCCATGCCTAGGATAAGATCAAATTCACTTAATGCTAACTTCAACAAATTAGCAGGAAAGATTTCCCCTTGGATCTCAAGAGGACAATTGCGATACACCCTACTAATCTCTACTAAATTACACATAGGACTCTGAACAGTAATCGCAGCCTCAACATTTTCCATGGGAATCTCAAGACCCCTAAATACCGTACCCGCTACATAAGAATGCATAGAACCATTATTAAGTAAATCAAAATATGGAATAGAATTAATAAAGAATGCACCAGCTATGACATCGAGCTCATCACGTTCCTCATGTCTCCTAGTTGCATAAATCAACCCAGATTATCTAACCCCAAATCTAACTGCTCCACCACTCTGAACCTGTCTACCCCTAGTAGTTGAACCCGAAACAGCATGTCTAACTTGTCCTCTACCTCAATAGGAGCCTAAACCAAAGCCTAAGATTGACTCTACACAAATGAAACAGTCGGAGGATGTGGATAGTCTCTGAAGAAGTGCTCATGAGAATTGCACCTAAAACTTATCCTAGTCTTCCTTCAACACTCACCTCCATGCCTTTTGTTGTAGTACAAGTAGAGGTGCAAAGGATGAGGACTAGTAGAACCACCGACACTACCCACAAGAGCTGTCGAAACCTCAAGTCTCATCCTCAGATAACTAAACTAATCAGCCTCCTTTCTAGGACTCTTAGCAAAATGACTAACAAAACAGATTAAACTGTTTGTGCCTGCTTGCTTCTTACCACGCTATTTATATTAAGCCATTTGAGTCTTTTTAAGAGCCACCAATCTTTCACCAGTCCTAGCTCGGTAAACTAAGTTATTGATATCCTATCATGGTACAGAGAGACTCCCTTCTATAGTGAAAGACGAAGTCCCTTCTTAAACCAATCACACTTTTCTTTTTCGTTAGTCACCAACCCAAATGCATAACGGACCAACCTTAGGAACTCGATCTCATAGTCGTTAATCGACATGTCATTTTACCTCAAATTCATGAAGTCATCCCTACACTTAGCGAAGAACTCCTCACCCATATAACAATCTAGGAAGGCTTCTCTAAAATAATCCCAAGTGAGCTGACTAGTAGGAACAAACTCCTCTACTGTCTCCTACCAGTTCTGCGCCTTACCTCGTAGCAATGAAACAGAGTGCCCCAACGTTTTTCCAGTAGGGCAGTTCATCTCCACAAATAGCCTTTGAAGATCCTTCAACCAGTACTCAGCAACTGAAAGATTTGTATCAGTTCTACCTTAAAAAACTTTCATCCCAATAACTAAGAAATCAAAAGATATGAGCCTCCGGACCCTCAGACTGACCCCAACAGATCAACGAAGCAGTCGTAATAGCTTTAAGTTAACATTAACACTATCCAACTCTACGGTCTCACTGTCCCTAATATCAGGTAAATTATCACCAAGAGCCTGCTCAGAAAGTAGGTCTTCCTCAATATCTTGCTGACCCTTAGCTCCAATAGGCAGCTCATCCTCCACAACATAAGGCAACTCATTCACATTCTCTTCAGGTTCCATCACAGGCGTAGGATTACTAACAACCATAATAGTCGGCTCCAACCTTGACCTTGGCTGCAACCAATTGTAAGTTTAGAACTCCTACGTGGTGGCATAGTATCTATCTACATAGATAAAGATCAGCAAAGAATTAAGACTGAAGTTTTGAATAAATCTTAACATTAATATCTCATATACGAAAATATAATATAACATATTAATTTATTTAAAAATCCTCATTTACCTCGAAACTTTTTAAAATCTTTAAAAACATTTCTAAAGAGCCTGACAGCCCGACGGTTAAAATCAACTCTGATACCACTAAATGTAACCCCTTATACCGACCTAAAAGATATGACTAGATCTAGAAAGTCATTATTGTAATTTTTCCCTCACGCAACCTCAATATCCATATTCATTCATATATATATATATATATATGTATGTATGTATGTATGTATATATATATATATATATATATATATTATAATTTAAATTGAATAATCAATAAACACTTGAACAAATACTAAAAATCCCAAATTTAATTTAACTTTACAATTCCAAAATAATATTATAATAAAATTTGAAACCTCAAAATAACTTATACTGAGTAATAAAAGAAAATGAAATAAAATAAAATAAAAATAGTATCAAATGTCTCTCCGGATACCAAGTCTCCTATGTCCAAAGTACCTATAAGGAAAGCTGTATGGGAATAAGCTAAAAAGCTCAATATGTCTCTAAAGTGCATACATCCATAAATAGTGTCACATCCATTTTAGAGCAATTAAAGTAACCACAAAGCATACTACACCAAACTAATAAAAAACTATTCTTATGCCATCTATCACAATACTAAACCGAACTAGTAAAACTCATATGTAACTCTCGGAGCCAGTGTAAGAACAGGCTAAATAGGTAGAGGAGGAGGTAAGTCGTTAGCCTCAGAGTTGTGATCACCTAAACATAAAATATCTCACATCAGATTCCCAAATTAAATCTCTTAAGAAACACTAAGTATATAATTAGGAACAAAATAGATAAAACGAGAATTTTGAGTTTGATTTGACAAAAAAGATAACAGAAACTAACTCAGGACATCGAAAAATGGTAAGGTAAGGTTTTTCGAAAAAAGTCAACAGTCAACGGTCAAGTTAACGGTCAATGGGTCGAGTTGGTCAAAGTCAACGGGTTGGGTTAATCAAAGCCAACGGGTCGGGTTGGTCATATTCAACAGGTTAGGTTGGTCAAAGTCAATGGGTCGGGTCGATCAAAATCAACGGGTCAGGTCCAATTCGGGTCGGTTCAAGTTTGGTTCTCAATTAGGTCAATCCGATTAGGCTTGGTTTGGGTTATTAAGTTTGGGTATGGGCATGGGCATGGGTTTTGGGTCAACCTTAGGTAGTGGATATTAGGTTAAGGGTTTACTTTGGGCTTAGGTATTTAGGAGCTCACTTTCAACACAAATAATAAGGAAATTAGGGTTTTAATAACCCAATCATCATCGTCAACACAAACCACGTGCAAGAATAACTCTCGGAGCCGGTGCAGGAATAGGTTGAACAGGTGGAGGAGGAGGTAAGTTGTTAGTCTTGGAGTTGTGATCACTTAAACACAAAATATCTCACATCAAATTCTCAAATTAAACCTCTTAATAGACACTAATTACATAATTAAGAGCAAAATAGCTAAAACAAGGCTTTCGGGTTCGAATTTGATGAAACGAACAGCAGAAACAGACTTAGGACATCAAAAAATGACAAAGTAGGATTTTTTAAAAAAAGTCAACAATCAACAATAAAGTCAACGATCAACGGGTCAAGTTGGTCAAAGTCAACGTGTAAGGTTAGTCAATGTCAACAACCCAGGTTAGTCAAAGTCAATGGGTCGGGTCTGGTTCGGGTCGATTCGAGTTTGGTTCTCAATTGGGTCAATTTGATTGGGCTTATGTAACAGCCCGTTTTCTAGTGGTGTCGGAAACAGTTGTTTTGGGCCCACAAACACGACGAAATTTTTTTATAATGAGTGTTTAAATTAAATAAATTAATAATAATTTTATATGGAATTTGGAATTGACGAATTTTAATTATTGAATTAAAAGTTTATAAGTGGTTTGGTTCAAAAGTCAAGTGGTTTTAGAAAATAAGGTATCGGGGCCTCGTTTCTAAAATTGAAGGCCATAAATATTTCTAATAAATGTTTACTGAGTATTATTATATGTGAATTGAAGTTTGGTTGGGTAATTTTGATAATTAATTCTTAATTAAGGAAAAGGGAGTAAATTGAAAAAGAGGCAAAAGTTAATTGCTATTGATTAAAAATAAAAGGGACCAAAGTGGTAATTACACCATGGTCAAAAAGTCCAAGCGATGGAGGATATGATTACCTTCCACTAACTTTTGGATTATTTATTCATTTAGTCCTTTTTAGTTTAAGGCTAAATTGTAAACAAGTTGGTTTAATTGGAATTTAATATAATTGAAAGACCAATTATGAAATTGGACCCTCTTTAATTGGCCAAATAATAGAAATGATATGAAACTCTTTAGATTTTTGGTAAATTGCAATTAAATCCAAATAAAATGAGGATTTACTAATTAGTTTAATTTAGTATGATCAGTAATGGTAGTTTCGAGGCCACAACTTCAATATGTCAGACCGTAAATATTAATTATTAATATTTACGAGGTCATTAGTATTGTATTAAATTTTGGTTAAGAAATTTTATCGTTAGATAATTAATTAAGTGAAAAGGATTAAATCGTAAAAATCGTAAAAGATGTAAAAGTTGAATTATTTAATTTGAGGGGTCAAACGAGTAAAATAACCAAAGAAGTTAAGTTAGTGGATTTTTATGAGATAAATTAATTTAGAATGACTTTAATCAAGGACTAATTTGTGATTCTGTCAAATGTTATAAAATTTTCCATTTATGAATAAGATTGTTTTTGAAGATTTATTGAAGTTTATTAAGCTTGGTTGTTAGATTTGATTATTTTGTAAGGTAGTTTTTGATGATTTTAATGTTTAAGGACTAAAATGTTAAAGTGATAAATTTTCAAGGACTTAAGGTGAAATAATTGCAAAAGTGGGCTGTATTGAAGCACTATAGTATTTGGTTAAACTTGATTTTGTTTAAAAAATGGTTAATTTGCAAGTTTGATGCAAAAGGACTAAATTGAATAAAAGGAAAGTATTACAGGTAAAATCATAATTTTCCCAAAAAGGACCAAATTATGTTAAATGCTTTGATTATGTGTTTTAATGTGAAATTTGGATGAATTGTTGATTTAAATTACGATTGTGCCATGAATCGCGAAAAAGGAAAATTAGCAGAATAGTCCTTAAAGTTTAACCAAACTACAATTTCATCCGGTAAGTTCGTAGTGTTAGTTTATATACATTGTATGTTTCTTGAACATTAACTATTGTTACAACAACTCGAGAAAAGTTAAACATTCGAGATAATGGAAAGGCAAAGGAATAAACGAAATGTCAAGCTTGGTGCCGGTTATCTGATTTGAAGTGATGGTTAGGATGCTGCATATATTGCAGTATCCTGAGAGCTTGTGTGAGCAACATCGCAAGTTGATAGATTCTGAACGAATACTGAATTGTAGACCCCTTCAATGGTTGAGTATTCGCGTATATCGCGAATTCTCATCAGCTTGTGTAAGCAGTATCGTGAGTGGGTAATTTTGGACCGTATCGATGGCTGAGTTTCTGCATATGTTGTGAATTCTCATCAGCTTGTGTAAGAAGCATCATATATTCGCTAAACTCTGTCTAGGCTCGAATGAGCTAATTTATCTGAGCTCGTAAGAGCCACCCTATCTGGGCTCGTATGAGCTAATTTTGTTTGGGCTCGTATGAGCTAAATTTCTGAAAGACATAGTGAGATCAACTTGATGCTAATGCCATGAGATACGAAGATATTTCATTACTCTTTTCGTAACCGAACATGTTATTCTGTAAGTTAATTTTTCTTACGAACTTACTAAGCATTGTAAGCTTACATGTGTATTTGTTTACTGTTTTGTAGATTCATCTGCTGTTGAAGATCGGATCCTCAAGAAAAATCACACTATCCCGGAAGCTCGTTGGGTAGTCTTTATATCACTTGGCTTTTATGACATGTATTAGGATTGTGTTACTTGAGTTGTTTTGGTGTAATGGTTAAATAGCATGGTATCATTTTGATGAATGATTTGATAGGTATTCTTTGTTGTTATGTGAAGAATTAATTACCAATATGAAATATCTCTGTAGGTATGATTTTGAGAAATTGGTAAATGCTATAAACTATTGTGCAAACTTGGAAATTTATGTATATAATTGACATCTGCATACTTGTTTCGGTAGAACCCAGGGTTGTATCGGTAGAAGTACAAGGCAAGAGAGAGGTTGCTCACTGACCTGATTTGTATCGGTAGACGGAAAATAAGTATCAGTAGTTCTACTCATAGAAGTATCGGTTGCTTGTGAACTTGTATCGGTAAAAGTGGTAGGGTAGAACTTCTTAGCTCTCTGAAGTTTTTAGTATCGATAGAAACATGACTTGTTCGGTAGTAGTGTCACATGTATCGGTAGAACCATCTTAAGTATCGGTAAAACTCTGCACTATTTCTGAACTGTTTTCTGACTTAACAACTACCGACACTTGTCCAATAGGTACCGGTAGAAGTCTCCAAAAATCATGAAAATGACCTTTTTGCCATTGTTGAGTTGTGATTATAATCGATTGATGATTTATGATGTGTTGGATGCACATATTTATTCAAACAAGATTTAATGAAATGAAAATAAAAGATGAACAATAATAGATGAACAGTAAGACACCGGGATCCTGACCGACGATGGTTTCAGATTTTAGGTATTACAGCCCGGGCATGGGTTTTGGGTCAACCTTGGGTAGTGGATATTTGGTTAAGGGTTTACTTTGGGCTTAAGTATTTAGAAGCCTACTTTCAACATAAAAAATAAGGAAATTAGGGTTTTGATAACCCAATCGGCACCGTCAACACAAAGTATCACACATGACGGTACACACCGACAACAGAGCGAACAAGGCTTCCAAAACTAATCTTAAAGAAAATCAAGCCTTCCTAAACTACTCACCAACGCCCAACAACAGTGAAACAATAGAAAAATAATGACGGAGGCGGTGAACAAGAGAAAGCTAAATAGTTAAAGGCTGTTCTTCACAAACGGTAGTGGCAAAGAGAGGTTTGACAATGTGGGTTTGATTGCAACGCAACGATGGGCACAATAGTGGGGGCGGTGTCAAACACGATTGACGGGAGGGGCTTCGTCGAAGGCTCGTCAGGAAAGAATCAAAAGAAAAAAGAGAAGAGGGTTTTAGGGATTTTCGATAGAGGTGAGGTGAACAAATGGAAGAGGAAAAGACAAAACAAGGGGGAAAAGGGTTTAAATACCTAATAAATTAGGTAATTTACATGGAAGCCCTAAAAAAACACTGAAGTTTTCGATTTGACCCAAAAGCTTTACACGCATCACAATTAAGTCTTAAAATTCCCGAATTGATCCACAGATTTTATTCACATTACAATTAAGTCCTCCAACCTCCCTAAATTATGAATTAGACCTTTAATTTCTCAATTTTACCAATTAAGTCCTTAAATTAATTTAGGGTGTTACAATTGAGGTACCTTTTCCTTTTTTTACTTAACTTTTTTCACTTCAGTTGCTTTCTTTACAAGTTTTTTTAAAATTGAAAGTGGTGTCGTTGGTGTGTTAGGCGACACTAATAAAAAATAATTTTTCATATTTTTATCCATTGTGTATACATGTGAGAATACATGTATTTTTAAAAATACATATTGATGTCGCCACAATTTGTTGTGGCATATTAAAGTCTTTTCAGCATTTAACGAGCTTGTTTTCTAACTCTTTGCATGTTTTTATTACGTTTTCGATTTTTATTATTTTATGATTAATTTTCACAAAATAAACGTTTTTACACAATTTTCAGCCATATGATTACCTAATGGGCTAATACGAGCCTAGAGATGAACTAACGAGCTACTCGGTGTGTAAAACACTGATTTCGAGCTTAGAATGCGAAGGATGACAATAATGTCGCGACACCGAGTTGTGTTGTTGCACCATCGAACTTTGAAGCCAAGAAATTCAACCCCAAAAGGCAATGTTATGACACTTATCCTGTGGTGTCGTGACACTGAGTGACGAATAGGCCTAAATTAATCAAGGGCATTTTAATCTGCACAATGTATATTTATTAGGTTTAAGATGATTATTTAAACCTAATTAGGTCAGACAATTTTGGCTATAAATATGTGTGTTTAGCCTCATTTGAGGAGGCTTGTCCAATTGAGCCACTTAGTTTTAGGATTTTTATTTTTATTTTATTTTATTTTAATTTAGTCCTAAACCAATTTTGCTCTTTATTTAACTAGGATTCAATTTCGATCCAAGGCTTTAATTAAATAGTTTTTCTTTATTTCTTTTTTGTTTTCAATTGCAATCAAAGTTATCTTCGCGACTACTGAAGGAAAT
This sequence comes from Kokia cookei, assembly GCA_039519145.1. Taxonomy (NCBI): domain Eukaryota; kingdom Viridiplantae; phylum Streptophyta; class Magnoliopsida; order Malvales; family Malvaceae; genus Kokia; species Kokia cookei. The sequence continues at coordinate 32,494,275 of CM076903.1, forward strand.
TCAGCTTTAGCGTAGAAATCAACATCAAAATGAATTTATTTTCTTATTCTCTTTTCTTATTTAATTTACTTCTTTGTATGTTAAATATGAAATTAGGGATAATTGCATTTAGATCCATAAGTGGATAGTTTCCTTAGGGAGATTAAAAAAGCGAATGCGTGACTAATTAACAGAAGGATTAGGGTTTAAATACGAGTTAATTGGTTTAAATTATGTGTGATCAAACCCTAAGGGTCTATTTGGATGGGTGTTTATCTCCAGTGCGGTGCGTTTAGCTTTTTTTTTGTCTCATGTTACAATATTGTTACATTATTTAATCTCACCGCAAATAAACTTATTGCCCATCCAAATGGACCTTAAGATTGACGATCATAGGAAGTAATTTAGGATAAACAAGATCGAGAGATAAGTTTATCGAGTAAATCATAATTTATCCTGGTCAAGAAAGTGAGATCGAGAAATAAACGTGTATTGGCGGTTAGTTAATAAATTAGTTAGAGCCCAAGAGGTAATAACTTGTTAATTAATAGCAAACTCGATAAAACCCGAGATCTGAAGTTAATTAGTAACATTGAAGTGAGTTAATCTTCTGCTTGCTTAACTAGATTTCATTTCGATTATTAATTGTTTGTATTTAATTTTAGCTAGTTTACATTATTTTGATTAATTACCCTTAATTTGATTTTTCATAATATAATTTTAGATTATTACTATTTAACATTGTTAGCGCAAAAAGTTAGTCTTAGTTTAATTCAACCTCATTTCTCAGAGTGTTTCGTTGTAACATTTTTTTATATTACAATTTGACTCATATACTTATAAAAATCGCTGCTTTATCTTGTATCTATTTTGTTATAGTATTTTTAGTCTAAACGTTCGAATATCTACGGCGATCATTAGATGATAATTTTTTTTTTTTTTGAAAACATCATGATTGCAACATAATTAGACAAAAAGTGGGGCGATGTTGTTGATATGTCAAGTAACACAAAAAAACACTATAACAAATACCTCATTTTTATAATTAATTTATTTCCCACATTTTTTTGTATTTAATTAAAATTTTACTATTATTTAAAAAAAAACCCAGCAAACCAAATATGGAATTTCATACCAACCACGACAGAACAACCGCAAAAACCAAACCCAGATCATAAACTCAAACCCTTTCCTCTTATTCCAACTTAAAAACCTTATCTGGTGGGGCCCACATTTTGTAGGTTCATTCCACTTGTGGGGGAAGACGATGGTGGCACTTTCGTAATAAATGGGCGAAATGAGTTACCCAGATGTCATTTGCTGCAGACTAACGGAGGTAGAGAGGGAAAAACAAAAGTGGACACGTTTTTCAGGCTTTTCTTCCTTTTCTCTGCTGTTCCCTTCCTCCTCTCTTTCGTATATAAACAATACAACAAAAGCTATATATTTATATATATTATATACAAACACGTATCTCAGCAAGGTCTCCTTTCTTTCTTTGCTCATTCAAAGACTGAGAGAGAGAGAGAGAGAGAGAGAGAGGTCCAAAGGCTGCTCAAGCAAAGCTCAAGCCTCGGTCTTTCCACATTTTCTGTTACCATGATCTCCTTGCATAGAAGCTGTTTTCTGGTAATTTCAAATCAACCCATTGTTACTCTCACTATTTCTTGACTACCCATTTCCTAGAATCTAATTCTAAATCGAAACTAAGAGATTAAATCTCTTTTTCTTCTTTTGCCCCTTTTTTCTTTTTGGCATTTCAAGGTCCTTTTTATACCATTAAAGATCTCAAAGGTCTCCTTTTTGTTTTCAATTTAATATTGTCACTGTCTTTTTGAAACAGAACAACACCGGCATTTCTGGGTCGTCAAGCCTTTTCTCTTACAAGTTGAATAAGCTGCCGCCGGCTTCGGTCAAAGCGACGGCTTTAGGTCCCAACAGCGATACAAACGCCAGCGTTGTGATTGAGAGCAACAATGCATTCAAAGAAATAACACAAGATGACACTTCTTCTGCTGCTGACGTGGACATCAATCTCACCGTTGCCAGCGGTGATCGTGAAGTCTACTATGATGACGCCGCCACAGAGGATCAGCTTGTCACCCCTTGGTCTGTCTCTGTTGCTAGGTAAGATTCTATTCTTTTTCTTTTCATAATAACTATTTTTGTGTAATTTTCATTGTCTTATGAGCTTAATAGTTTTGCTTGCTATGTCATGATGGTTTGACATTTTTATACTTGTTTGTGAGATCAAATATCATTGTTTTTGTATGGTTTGTTGGACCCACTAAACTAAGCCCCTTTTTTGTGCTGGATCTTGTTTTATTATATGGTTTATATTATTATTGTTTGTGTTTATTTATGATTGTCTTTTTGGTGCTTATGTGTTGGAATCTATGACTGTTTTATCTTCAATGCTAGATCTTTGCTTTGTTGCTGAAATTTTGTAATTGAGGAATAAGAAAGAAAAGAAAAGAAACTTTTTAGTGCATATTCAGCCATCTCCCTTGTCCGAGTAAAATAAATATATAGTTTTAGTAATCAATTCTTTGGGAGCTTTTATATTGTTTTCTTCTTCTTCTTCTTCTGTCACCACCTTTGTCTTTGTGTTAGTTGTTTGGGATGAATGGAGTTTCTCTAATGCTAGAACATATGACATGTTTAATCATCAGTGCCCTAGTCTAACTCTTCATCATCTGCTGCAGTGGGTATTCTTTGTTGCGAGATCCTCACCACAACAAAGGCCTTGCCTTCACTGAGAAAGAGAGAGATGCTCATTACTTGCGTGGTCTTCTTCCCCCAACCGTTATTTCTCAAGACCTAATGGTTTGCTACCCTGCTTCTACATCATACCTTTGTTTGAGTTGTTCGGATTAGATTTTGTCGATTTGTGCTGTATTCTAATGAATGTTTTATCACCATTTACCAGGTGAAGAAAATGATGTATAGTATCCGAAAGTATAAAGTTCCATTGCAGAAATACATGACCATGATGGATTTGCAGGTCGTTTTTCAGTCTATTTTGCTTTTGCCTGTTAAGTTGTATGTCTTTTGACTGAAATATATTTGCACCCTATGTTACTTAGGCTTGAGTGCAAGTGTTGGACATGGGTATGTGTTTGACTAACCCCCTGGATTTGGAGGGTCTTTGGAGGATTATATTTACATACCGATGTCTAAGTATGTGATGGACATGGTACTTAAAGAAAAATGAAGAGTTGGAGTAACATGTCACACCCAATTGCATGATTTATTATATTTTAGTTCGTCATATGAGTGATATGTTTTAATTTTAATACCTTGATCCTAATGCTTTTCCTACTATTAATGTAAATTGATGTAATTTCTAAATATTTTTTTGATATTCAATTGCAATTTACTTTCTCTGTTGCCATTAGCTCCAAATCTTATTCTCTTATAAATACTTATAAAATTTGCTTGCTGTATATTGTACTTAGAAAGCAATGATACTTGGTCCTTTAATAAATTTCCATGAAAGACTAAAAATTTCGAAATTGATGCCGCTTTTTTATCTCGTTTTCAGGAGACAAATGAAAGGCTGTTCTACAAGCTTCTGATTGACAATGTCGAGGAGTTACTGCCAGTTGTGTATACTCCAACGGTTGGTGAAGCTTGCCAGAAATACGGGAGCATCTTCAGGCGCCCTCAGGGTCTTTTTATCAGTTTGAAAGAAAAGTATGTTTATGACACAGATTCTTGAATTGTGCTTCTTTCCTGTTTTGTTGATTCTGATATCAAGATAATGCCTTGTGTAGGGGTAAGATTCATGAAGTTCTGAGAAATTGGCCTCAGAAGGATATTCAAGTCATTGTTGTCACTGATGGGGAAAGAATTTTGGGTCTAGGAGACCTCGGATGTCAGGTATAAAACAACCAGAAACAACTGCGGGTAAGTCTCTATCTCTCTCATGTTATTTACTGGTCAATGTTACTTTGTGTGCTCAGGGAATGGGAATACCTATAGGGAAGCTTTCTTTATATACGGCACTAGGAGGGGTCTGTCCGTCTGCTGTAAGTATCCGTAATAATCTACTATAAGGTAGTTATTACCACCCTTTTCTTTACTATTAAGTACTGATGGCAGGTCCATTGTATGTCACATATATTAAGGAGGTTACAAATCCCACAAAGCTTTAAAATTAACTATATCTTACTGTTAACCATGTTGGCTTTATCGTTTCATATGTTATGACTGATAAATTAGCTTCCATTTTCAGTGCTTGCCTGTAACCATTGATGTGGGTACGAACAATGAGCAGTTGTTGAATGACGAGTTCTATATAGGACTTAGGCGAAGGAGAGCTACCGGACTGGTACATAATTTTATAGGGAATTTTCTACGTTTAAGTTTTAGGTGCAATCAATGTTTGTCACACTAAGTGGCTTTGCTCGTGTTGACTGTAGGAATATGCCGAACTTATGGATGAATTCATGACTGCAGTCAAGCAGAACTATGGGGAGAAAGTTCTCATTCAGGTAAGCGGACTTGGGTGAGGACATGTATGAAAATATTGGATGGATTATATGAATTATATTTTTGTTTATATGTTATCGTCTTTATCTGACTGTTTAAATATTTTTGTAGTTTGAAGATTTTGCAAATCACAATGCATTTGATTTGCTTGCTAAATATGGCGCAACTCATCTGGTTTTCAATGACGATATTCAGGTTATTATTTGAGCTTTGTTTTTTTAAACCAATTGGGCTTTCTGATATCTCATTTATGATTTGCATGAATTACTTTTGTTGCAGGGAACAGCATCTGTGGTCCTTGCAGGGCTTGTTGCCGCATTGAAAGTAGTTGGCGGAACTTTGGCTGATCATAGATTCTTATTCCTCGGTGCTGGGGAGGTGAGTTATTATAACTAAAACATTATATGAATACATGAATGTTTTTAGACATGAGTATATTAATTAAATACATGAACGTGAACATGACATGGATAACGTATTGCCTGAGGTTTCCTTTTGCAATGAACGCCCTTTTGTTGACATATTTAAGTCTCTACTCAACCGAAAAGTATATTTGAAAAATTGCAGAATTGTGGTTTCCATTTAAGTTCTCCGCTCTGGCCTCTTGCTTTTTTTTTTGTTACTGTATGTGCTGCAATTTTATTGCTGCTTCTGAACCATTTTTCTTTGGTGATCAATAGGCTGGTACTGGCATAGCAGAACTCATAGCACTTGAGATTTCAAAACAGGTTATACTTTAGTCTTAACTATTGTCATTTTTATAATATGTTTTATAGTTTATTTAAATTAAGTGATGAAGCTGAATACTACTTGATTATACATGCAGACAAATATGCCACTTGAAGAGGCTCGCAAGAAGATTTCGCTCGTGGACTCCAAGGTAGTAAGATTCTAATCCATTTCTTTTGTACAAAGCAGATTATTCTTCATTTTCCCTCGCATTGATTTTTTTTTCTTTTTGCAGGGACTGATTGTTAAATCCCGCATTGACTCTCTTCAGCATTTCAAGAAGCCCTGGGCTCATGATCATGAGCCCATCAAGAAACTTGTTGATTCTGTTAATGTGTGAAATCTCTCTCTCTCTGCGAACCCCTATCTAAACTACCAAAAATATATAAGCTGTTTCTTAGATCATTTGTTCTTTTGTCTTATTTGACAGGGAACCAAGCCGACAGTGTTGATTGGAACATCGGGAGTAGGAAGGACATTTACTAAAGAAGTTGTTGAGGCTATGGCTGCCTTGAATGATGTACTGTATTGCTCTCTTGATGTTCTTTATAAATCAGTCAAATGATTAAGCTAAACCAATCCATTGTTTATGTGACTGCTTGCAGAAACCTATTATATTCTCTCTTTCTAATCCGACTTCTCAATCGGAATGTACTGCTGAAGAAGCTTATACATGGAGTAAGGTAATTCAGTCATGCAGCTCATATATATCATTTGCCAACATTTAACATATTATTTAGTTCCGTAAAAAGAACCTTGTCTGTTGTTTGTTCTTGGTAATATATTATTCATACTAATGTTTCTTTTCCCCTCTTTCTGCCCACTTGCAGGGCCGAGCAATTTTCGCCAGTGGAAGCCCATTCGACCCTGTTGAATACGAGGGAAGAGTATTTGTGCCTGGCCAGGTAGTACCTAAAGTGGGTTTAACTCCTTGTTCGGTAATGTCTTGCATCGAGGAATGATTTGAGTTATATTTCTGTCTTACAGGCAAATAATGCATACATCTTCCCTGGCTTTGGTCTCGGTTTGATAATGTCCGGTGCCATCCGTGTTCATGATGACATGCTTCTGGCAGCCTGTAAGTTTCACATATCATATTTAGAACTTTTAATTGATAAGATGGTAGTATGTAAGATCCTAAATTTTGAACGCCTCGAAACTTGTCTTGTTTTTGGCGGTTTAAAAGCAGTGCCACTAGGTTGTTTTGCTAGTTTATAAATTTCTTTTTTTTTTTTTGGGGTTACAGCGGAAGCTTTGGCTGCACAAGTGACGCAAGAGAACTTCGACAAGGGACTCATTTACCCACCATTCAAAAACATCAGACAGATTTCAGCCAATATTGCTGCAAATGTTGCAGCTAAAGCATATGAACTTGGTAAACATCTTTTCTCGTTCATTATATATGCATGCAAACTCGGAAAATTTTAATCTCGATTATAAATTTTTGCCATCGTTTCATAGGTTTGGCTACTCACCAGCCTCGACCTAAGGATCTTGTGAAGTATGCAGAGAGCTGCATGTACAACCCTGCCTATCGAAGCTACCGGTAAAGTCGTATCGACGCTTGTCTGCCCTAAACCATTCCTTCTCATTTCTTGTCTTGCAAGTTACTTGGTGGGAAAGATAAATGTAGCTTGAAAAAAAAGGAAACATGTGGTTATGGACTTTAAAAAGTTTTAAACTTGAAATATAAGGTTCTTTTTTAGTGTCAAAAATGGTGTGCTACTAACTATATTAAAAATCACCAATGGCTGATATTCCAAGATTAATCGGACCAAACTCAATTGCTTAAAAAACACGACAGAGATTTTAATTTCATTTTCCACTGTAATGGAATTTTGTTAATATCAATTTTTAAATTTTATTTTATTTTGAATGTCTAACTTGCACGGATGAAATATTTGGTTTGACCTATACAAGTTTGTTTCTCAAAACAAAAGTAGGAAAATCAATGAGTTTATCAATTAATTTATTTGAAGACTTTCACTCAATTATACAAGAAATAGTTAACAAATGGTAAAAGAAACTTTTGTTCTTAGAATCAGATTGGTCTTTTTATAAAAAACTTGGTCTATTTTTATCGTTAAAAACGTTTCTATACATAAGCTTGAAGTAAATATGGCATATCATATATTATAATCGTGTCAGTTGAAAATTTTAAATACAATACATGGGCTTTCATAATGTTTTACCTTTAACAAATAAGATCATGATGCATGATGTTATCATAATGTGTGAATCAACTAATTCACTTATGCATGCACATAAGCTTGATCAACAAATTATTTTCAAATGATATAACTATTTATTTGGCTTTTCAACTTTACAAAAAAGGGTTTTTTTAGCTCATCTAATTTTTTTTTCTCTTTTAACCTTTACAATTGTATTGTTTACCAAATCATTTTGAAGTTGATGAAAAAGCTAACGTTTGTTATTTTTGCCAACATGGTATATATGTGAATGTCACATTAATAATTAATTAATTGTTTTAAAAAAAATAAAAAAATATAAAAATAGTTGTAAAAATATTTTAAATTTTAAAAATAAATAAATTAATTGCTAACATGGCATACACATGGATCAACAAAGTTAATAAACGTTAAATTTTTTATTTTGAAGTGATTTGACAAATAATATAAGTTTAAAAACTAAAAAATGAAAAATTAAATAAATAATTAAAATATTTTTTTTTTATAAAATTAAAGGACCAAATAAATTATTTTACGATAAAAAACACCAATGCATAAGTTAATAATCAAGACAGCTATGTAAGTAGAAATCCATTTTTTTCCAAACATTTTTTTTAAAAAGAGAAGAAAATATTCAAATTAAACTCTTTGATTTAATTTTGACAACATAAAATTTTAGAAAATTGACTTGCATTGTTTGTTATATTTGAAAATCTTAAAAAGAAATGAATTTCAATTTCACAATATTTAATGGTATTTCAATTTCATAAATATATATTCAGAATTTGAAGTAATTATAAAATTTATAAATTTTTAAGGAGTATATTAGTATAATTATATTGGGATAAAATTGGACAGGTTCACACATAATGGGATCCAATAATAATTTAGAAGATAAGTTACACATAATTAATATTTACGCATTATGAGATTTAAAGATGGACATTTATGTTTTAAGGCTAATGCCTCATTGGTTGTAACCTCTATTAAGCCTTAAATTCATAAAATATAATTTATAAAATAAAATATATTTAATATATTTGTAACTTCAATAAAAAAGAATTGTCATAAAATATCTTTTAAATATACTGATATGATTACATTAATAGTATTTGTTCATACTTTCTTAATCCTTTGACAATGTACACACACTTTGTACACACAAGTACTCAAGCTCGGATCTCATAAGATGAACATATTTTTTTTCTACTGGAATCACTCGTTGGATTCAGAATTGTCATAAAATATAACTTAAAAAGATCAAAATACAATTAATTAAGTTACTCGTAACCTCTATGAAAATGAAAAGTTGTAAAATTATATGATAAATTACATCAAAAGTCACTCAATTAATAATAATTTTTTATTTTGATCATACAATCATGAAAAGTTACAAACTAGTTACTAACATTATTGAGATTGATTTTTATGATCATTAGTTCATTAAGTCTCTAATGGAATGTTTTTGTAACACCCTTATACCCGGTCCACACGTAGGAATCCGGTATATAAGTATTACATACAGTACCGGAGAATTAAACACAAGTATAATAAATTTTTTCTTCCAAACAATGTGTTTTTAAATCATTTTATTCAAAATATCATCAATTCATTTCATCAACTCAAAGTATTCTAAAACAACATTTTTCCTTTCATTAGGGACATATATAAGTACCATTGTACATGTCATTTTTACCAAGAGTAAATACTTGGAATTGAATCTTCCAAAGGTGAGCTGATGTGATGAGAGGTCCCTTGCCTTGACTTTATCCCCTCGTAGCTACTATATCTACACGTTAAAATAAACACGTTAAACCGATAAAAGCTTAGTAAGCACTAAAAAAGTAATGAATAACTATTAAATTTCTCATGTTTATAAACTTCTTGCCTTACTTGCATAAACCATGTAACTTACCACAGTAGTTTAATTCATACTTTGATCCACTTCTTTTTTTTTCTCATATTAGCCCATTGTAGACTTTCATAAAACCTCTTGGATATACGGAACTAACAGTGAGTACTGAAGTACTATCAGTGAGCACATAAGTGCTGGGGAAACAATAAGCACATATAGTGCGAATCAGTAAGCACACACAGTGTTGAACATTATAGTAAACGCGCTAATGTTCCTTAATGGCATGCTACTAATATCACAATGGTTCTAACTTGTCTACATGGGTATAAAATCTCATAGAACAACATTTCTCATTGTTGTTATATTTCACTCCTTCACTAAACACAACCACATCATCATGTATATTTCACATATATATCATCGTACACCTCTTTACTCTTATTTTCACATAAATTTTCAAAGCTGTCCATTTGAGTCACAGTCACTAAATTATTTACATCTTGAGCTACAGAATTCAAAATTATTATCTGCTTGATATTTCTGAAACTAGACTCAATTATTTTTTTACCATAAAATTTCCAGAATTTTTACTTTAGCCAATTCGTGCAGAAAATTCTTTCAATTTACACCTTCTCTGCTGCCTGACAGTTTCGACCTTTCTTCACTAAAAGTTAATTATCTTTTAGTACAAGAATCTAATAATGTTCCTGTTTCTTTAATTTGAAAATAGACTCATTAAATATTTATCCATATAAATTTCAGTCCCTAATTATTTTTATACATGTTTCTATGATTTTTCAAAGTCAGAATAGGGGAATTCGAATCTACTCTGACCTTGTTACACAAAATCAAATATATCTCAGAATATACAGCTCCGTTTCTATCACCATTTCTTCCATATGAAACTACACTCAATAAAATTTAATCACATGTTTAATTCAACCCTTAACTCTTTTTATAAAATTTTTGGTGAATTTTTGAAGTTAGTCCTCTGATTCTGTCCAAACTGTTTTAATGAGAATATTTCCCTTCTCGTATTCTTTTGCACTAAACTTCATTTAATCACACATAACCACCATACTTATAACTAAACATATCATTTTACTCATTTTTATCACAATTAATCATATACTTTAAAGAGAATAAATTTTCAATTTAAAATCTTGTAGTACTTACAACAAAAAGGTTGGTATTCTTCTCTTCTTACTCCTGGCTCTTCGCTTTGCTCTTTTCTTCAATTTGGTCCTTCTCCTTCTTTCCTTTCTCTTCAATTTCATATAAACACATATAAGCTAAAGGCTAAAATTCAATGATTTTCATGCTAAATTATGAAAATACACATGTATATCATGAGAATTTAATCATTTCTTACCTTTGTTCATGAAACCCCAAAATTATAATTCAATCCCTACACACTTTAACCCTTCAAAGTGAGCTCTACAAGGAAATTAAGGTGAATACTAAGTTCCTTCTATGCATTTCTTAAAGAAATTTCAAATAAAATGGAAAATTTTGAAGCTTGGAAGGTTTAACAATGGTGAAAGGGTCTATTTGGAATAAAAGCAAAAGTTGGAAAGGAGAGATATGCATGTGACGTTGGAAATGAATGAAAAAGATGATATTTTCATCTTTTATTTAATTTTATTTCTCTCAAATTCTCTAGATTTCTCCACTAAAAATATCTCTCTTATAAAAATGGTAAAATTCACTTTTAGTCCTTGGGCCTTCCAACCTTACACTTTGGCCCAAAACATTGCCTCCAAAAATATCTTCCACCAAATTACTCTTTTGCCCCTCCTTAATCAATCTAATTCACATGATGACTCATAATTCAATTTGGATAAATTGCTATTTAGTCCCTCATGATTTCTCACAATTACTATTTAATCCTTAAATTTTCCTAACCTTTCTTATTTTAACTACATATTCTAATCCTAAATTCTACTCTAATACTGTTCCAACTCCAGTTCAAAAACACGGATGTTACAATTCTCCCCCTTAAATAAATTTCGTCTTCAAAATTTACCTGTATCGAACAATTGTGGATATTGCTATCTCATGGTTTCCTCTCTTTCCCATGTAGCTCCTTCTGAATTATGATGTCTCCATAAAACTTTTACCAATGGAACCTTTTTATTTCTCAACCCTTTCACTTCTCGAGCTAGAATTTCTATCGGTTCCTCTTCATAGGTCAAGTTCGGTTGTATTTCTATAACCTTTGGGGTAATTACATGTGATGGATCAGACCGATACCTTGTCAACATAGACACATGAAAAACATTATGAATCTTGTCTAATTCTGGAGGGAGAGCTAATCAATATGCCACAAGACCAACTCGTTCTAATATTTCATATGGCCCGATAAGCCTTGGGCTTAATTTCCCCTTTTTGCCAAACCGGAGAACTTTCTTTCATGGAGACACTTTCAAGAAAACTTTTTCACCAACGTTGAACTCGATATCTTTTCTTTTCAAATCAGCATATGATTTTTGACTATCTGCAGTAGCCTTTAATCGGTCTCGAATCAACTTTACTTTCTCCTCAGTTTCTTGAATTAGATCAGGACCCACTAACTTATTTTCACTCAATTCTGTCCAACATACAGGAGTCCTACACTTTCTTCCATACAATGCCTCATACGGCGCCATCTGAATACTTGACTGATAATTGTTATTATAAGTGAATTCAACCAATGGCAAATACCTTTCCCAATTACTTTCAAACTCAATAATACAACTCCTCAAAATATCTTCTAAAATCTGATCACCTGTTTTGATTGCCCATCTATTTGGGGATGATACGCCGTACTAAAATTCAACCGAGTTCCCAAAACTTCATGTAATATTTCCCAAAACTTTGATGTAAATCTTGGATCCCGATCAGAAATAATAGATATAGACATACCATGAAGTCTAACTATTTCATCTATATACAGTTATGCATACTTCTCTATTGAAAAATAAGTTCTTACCGGAAGAAAATGAGCAGACTTAGTTAATCGATCAACGATCACCCATATGGCATCCTTTTTCTTGGTGAAAGTGACAGTCCTGTGACAATAATTCTTTCCCATTTCCACTCTGGTATGATGATCGATTGAAGCAATCCCAACGACACTTGATGCTCTGCTTTTACCTTTTGACATATCAAGCACTTGGAAACATACTCGACTATATCCCACTTCATCCTTTTCCACCAGTAAAATGACTTTAAGTCATGATACATCTTGTTACTTCCCGGGTGCATAGCAAAGGAACTATGATGAGCTTTATCCAAGATCCTTCGTTTCAAATCTTCTTGATTAGGCACACATAGTCGATTATATAATCTTAAATTCCCTTCACTATTAATATCAAACTCATTACTTTTGCCTTCTTCAAGTTGTTTCTTTATCCTCATAAACTCCTCATCATCTTTTTGTGCATCTTTCACTTCTTGCAATAAAGTGGGCTTTACTCTTAGCTCAACTAATAATTTGTCATCTTGTTGCATCTCCAAATGTGCATTCATTGCCTTTAATGCTGCTATTGACTTTCTACTCAAAGCATCAGCTACTACATTTGCTTTCCCGAGATGATAATCAATGATACAGTCATCTCCTTGATCAACTTATCCACCTTATTTATCTTAAATTTAGCTCTTTCTGGGTTAACAAATACTTCAAACTTTTGTGATCTGTGTACACATAACACTTTTCTCCATATAAGTAATGTCTCCAAATTTTTAATGCAAACACCACTGCAGCCAATTCGAGATCATAAGTCAGATAATTCTTCTCATGTGGCTTTAATTGCTTTGATGCATATGCAACCACTTTTCCATCTTGTATCAACACCCCCCCAAACCATTATAGGATGCATCACTGTAAATCACAAATTTCTTACTAGATTCTTCTTGTATCAACACTGGAGCTTCAGTCAATGCTACTTTTAATCTATCAAAGCTTTGTTGACACCCTTCATTCCACTCAAACTTCACATCTTTTTGTAACAACCTTGTTAAAGGCAATGCAATCATAGAGAATCCCTGAACAAATCTTCTATAATACCCAGCCAAACCAAGGAAACTTCTTACCTCTGTCACATTCTTTGGTGGTTTCCACTCAAGTATTGCTTTAACCTTTTTCAGATCCACTCGAATGCCATCAACTAATACAATATGACCTAGAAAAATAACTTCTTTCAGCCAAAATTCACATTTGCTCAACTTGAAAAACTGTTGTTTTTCTCTTAGAATCTGCAATACGATTCGGAGATGCTTCTCATGTTCTTCTTGTCCTTTCGAGTACACTAGAATATAATCAATAAATACCACCACAAACTGATCCAAATACGATTTTAAAAATTCTATTCATAAGATCTATAAATGCAGTTGGTGCATTAGTCAATCCAAACGGCATCACTAAGAACTCGTAATGACCATAACGAGTCCTAAAGGCAGTCTTTGGTACATCCGGCTCTTTTACCCTCAACTGATAATATCTTGATCTAAGATTAATCTTTGAAAACATACTTGCTCCCTTCAATTGATCAAATAAATCATCAATCCTGGGCAATGGATATTTATTCTTTATCGTTACTTTATTCAGTTGACGATAATCTATGCATAGTCTCAAAGACCCATCTTTCTTTTTCACAAATAAAATGGGGGCTTCCCATGGTGACACATTGGGACGTATAAATCCTTTATCCAATAACTCTTGCAATTGAGTCTTCAATTCTTTCAACTCTGTACGTGCCATTCTATAAGGTGCAATTGAATTTGGCGCAGTACCCGGAATCAACTCAATCCCAAATTCGACTTCTCTTTCAGGAGGTAATCCTTGCAATTCTTAGGAAACACATCAGGAAATTCTCGTACCACCAGTATCTTCTCAATCTCATTACCTTTTACCGGGTATCTAAAACATAAGCTAAGAAAGCATTATACCTTTTCTTAATCATCTTGAATGCGTTTATTGCAGAAACCACATTCGACAAAGCACTAAACTTTTCACCAACCACAATTACTTCTTTTTCATCTGAAGTTCTCAAAGAAACTCTTTTTCTTCTACAATCAACCATAACTCCATGTTCAGATATCCAATCCATTCCCAATATCACATAAAATTCATGAAATGTAAGGGCCATAAGATCTGCTGGGAACTCACAACCCTGAATCTTTAAGGGACATCTCCTACACACTTTATTGACCCTTTCACTTTGCCTAAAAGGATTCATAACAATTATCTCATGCTCAGTGGGTTCTACTACTAATTCTCTCTCTTTCACTAATGAGATGCATATATATAAATGTGTAGAACCAGGATCAATTAATGCAACTACAAGAGAGTCAAATAAAGAAAATTTACCGGTGATAACATCAAGAGCATCTTCCTCTTCTCTGGTCCTAATAGCATATGTCCTTGGTCTTCGAGAATTTGATTTATCAGCCCCATCTCTTGTCGATCTCATACCAGTATTACCAGAATTCCCAAGCAATCTACTTTGTGGAGCTGAACTACCTCTTGTAGACTGTTCAGTAGTATTCTTAATCGGTCATGAAACCTTTCGATCACGCCACTTGTCACCTATTTGTTGCTTCCTTTAGGCGGTGCCTTAGGTTTGCAAGCATACCTAAAGCCTAAAATGACATCTAGTTTAATAAAGTAAAAGAAAAACACTAAATCCTAAAAATTAAAACTAAAAACCCTAAAATCCTACCCATTTCCCTTTTCTCTCTTTAATACCCTGCATCTTAGAATTTCCTCTTTGAACAAAGAAACTGTAGCCTCCAAATGGTGTGTTTATAAATGAATCAACTACCTAGGCTTTGAGTTCTTAGGAGGTCCTTTTTCCGATAAAACCCTCCCCTTCGGACTCAAATCAAACAAAAGCCAATCTCTATCTATCTTCCCTTCCACCCTTTAGGTCATTTTGTAAAATCAATTCGACTGACGGTGACGCTTCCTCCACCCAAAAGGTTGGTGTCTCTCGTCCTCTTCCCCATGCACTCATTGCATGTGCCGCTTCATTTGCTATGTGCAATATGTGATAAACTCTATATTTCTAAAAAGCTTTAATTTTTTTTATTTCCTCTATCAAGCCTCCAATGATAGAACTGTCGATATCTAGTTTCTTAGATTTTCCAGCACTGCCAATGAATCCCCTTCAACTACTATGTCATTGAATCCCAATTCATTTGCGAAGATTATCCCATGGAGACAAGCGTAGGCCTCTGTTGTTGTGGAGTCTCGCACATTTTTTATCGGATAAGTACATGAGCCCATTGTCAATCCCATATTGTTTCTTACCACTATTCTAGATACCGTTTTAACCCTCAAATCGGGCCTAAACGTTATGGTCCAATCCGAGCGATCACATTAGCCATGAAATTGACTAAACAAAATACTTTAAAAACTTATCTCTTTGGAAATCACTTTAATACTAGTAATTGGGTTTTACAAATAAAAGCCTATAAAACATTGTTATTTCAATTTAGAAATCCAAACTTGAGTTCTTAGAAAATATCAAAATTTAAATCAAATATAGCAGCGAAAATCTCATTCACTCGAAGTTTTGTATAATCACAGAATTGGATAAAAGTTACCATTTGAAATTCAAATAATCATATTAAACAAAGATCCAACAATTGAGTTTTAATCTCACCACTTATCCAAAACATGCTTAACTCATATAATACCATGCAAAAATATCCCAAGTGTACCATAATCCAAAACAACCCAAAATTAAAACTCAGTTCCAAGTCCCAACAATAATAGTTCAAATAAATCACACTTATTATAATGTCCAATACCATTATTCACAAAAACATTTTCATTACCGAGAGCCACTCCGAGAATCCAATACTAAGCACTAATCACGAGGATTACCTAAGACATATAATATTGTGGGTGAGCTTTTGAAGGATTAGTGTGATATTTCCCACTATAATTACTTAAACACATATATGACAATAAACACAAAAATAATCTTCACATCAACTTCATATAATAATGCGATCATAGATTTTATCATTGATACTATACATGAATATGTCAATGCATATTTTGAAAACAATGCACGTTTTATAAAAGTTCCTACCCATCTCCGCTACACACCACAATCAAGTTCCCCAGAACTTGTCCATCCAATAACAAACCATTTTTGTGGACAAACCACCACTTAAATACCGATGAACGGTCACATATCAAATTGTTAATAAATCACCATATAGTTTTGCTGATACAACCACATACTCACATGATCACATCGTGGACAAGCCACCACATATTTTTGCAGATAAATTGCCATATAGTTTTGCAGTAAAATTGTCATATAGCTTCCTCCTTTCACTTTCCCACTCTATGCATGCGATATGGTCATTTTAACACACGATTATCACTTGTCATAATTTCCGCCTTTTTCATGCTCACATATCACATATTATGATTTTTCACATTTTAGCATGTATCATGCTCACATATCACATATCACATAATTTCACTTTAGCATACATATCACATATTAAACATGGATCTCAACATACTTATATACGAATATTACATATGATCGTCACAAATCAATCTAGCCATAATCACATAGCATGAGATGAAATCACATATCATACATCACATAACACTTAACATAGATCACATAACACATATCACGATTTTTACACCAATAGTAGTTAGATCACTTGGTCTCTTTAATGCATTTTTGAGTTTTTCAACTCCATACGAGCACTTATGTGCTCACACATAATATTTATTTTATTTAATTAAAAAACTTAAAAGATTTAAGGCATAAACTAGATCTCACACCTTTGAAACTGTTTGCTCCTTTGATGTAGTCCTTAAACACTTAGTTTCAATCGTGATCTAAACATAATCGTTTCGTGTTACTCACAATCTATACGAATAATACAATTTATACGAAACCTTAGAATAGATCTAACACTTACCCTTTGATTTTGAGTGTTCGAATTTGTACTCTCACGTAATCATTATTGGTTCCTCAAAGGTTGATCGTTCGATCCTTCATAATGTCACGAGATCGATTTAGTATATATCTTATTTTAAAATAACACAAATAAAATCCAAACTCAATAAGGCTTATACTATTCGACCATGGAAGAAATTTTTGAGAGAATGGTGTGTTTTGAGACACTTTTTAATACTTAAGCTTGATTCAATTTGAGATGAGCGAAAGACTGGAATTAAAATTAAGATCGACAATTGATAAATCTACGAGAAATTAAATAATCAAAACAAGAGATAGATTTTTAATCCTTAGAAGATCGACAAAAGAGAAAAGAAATCAAAAGGAAGAAAAATGGTCATCACGACAACGATGACTCACGACGGAGCGACGATAGTTCGATTAAGGAGGTGTGGTGGTGCGATTATCTCACATGGTGGAGGATGATTCGATCACTTTAAAGAAGGAGAGGAGAATACTATAAAAAGGAAGAAAAATCAATAATAGAGGAGGCGTTCGCAGTGGTTAGTGGTGACGGCCACGAAGGAGGATGGTGACGAGCAGCGAAAGAGAGGAGGAGTGAAGGTCCATGACTTTTGGTGGTTGGGTGGTCTCGATGTGATGGTGGAAGCTTAGTTTGTGGTGGTTGAATATCGAAAAAAATAAAGGAGGTGGTGGTGCGATATCGGTTTTGAGAGAAAAAGGGAGGAGGAAAATATAAAAAATGATGTTTTTGTTGCAATAATGGTGTATGGCCGGCCAAAGTGTAGCAACAAGGGTCAACTCATGTGTTTTTAGCAACAAAAGAGTATGGTAAAGTGAGGGAATAATGGAGCAAAATAAGGAGTGAAAAGGGTGATTGATTTGCACTTAAGATAAGTTTGACTTATGAAAAAGGAAGGGAATCAAAGCAATTTTGGGCAAGTTTGACTAGGGTGGCTGGCCAACTAATGGCAGATGCCAAATTTGTGATAAAATTAAAAATAAAAGTACACACTAAAGGGTTTGAACTAGGGACTTCTTGCT
Organism: Kokia cookei; assembly: GCA_039519145.1. Taxonomy (NCBI): domain Eukaryota; kingdom Viridiplantae; phylum Streptophyta; class Magnoliopsida; order Malvales; family Malvaceae; genus Kokia; species Kokia cookei. Next base: position 32,512,505 of record CM076903.1, read on the forward strand.
TAGCTAATAATATTCCTTCCACTTTACTAATCACTTCCTTGTGTTTATAATTGAGAAAATATTTTTAAGAACTAGGAGTTGTTAGTCTCATCCTCTTTTAACTAACTTAATTAATTAATTAAAAATTAATTAACTACTTAAAAAATGGGATGTGACAACCGTTGTATTGTTTTGCTGTTGAAAAGCAGTGTCAACATTTACCTTCACTTGATTATCTGTTGGGGGTTCCTAAAGAACTACCTGTCTATTTTGCTTGTTCTCTAAAATATTATTTAGCATGTTTAGCTCAGCTATATAAGCTTTAAAAAAACTCATTGTTTTATTTATATTCTGTCTAACACCTTCATGGTAGAACTTGTTTCTATTATGCCATATTGCCCAAAATGATATTGCTAAACTTGCTCGATGACTTGTGTTGTTGCTATTGAAAGTTTCAACTAACCTCTGTTTCAAACTCATGTTTGCATGTATGGGTGCGGTTGCAATTTCCATCTGCCTGAGAACTTGCTGCGTAACATAACAATCTTGAAAAATATTCTTCATCATCCTCTCCGCACAATAGGAATATGGCCTCATATCTCAACCTGCTGGCCTTTAGGTTACTTAGCATAGGCAGATAGTTTTTAGTGATTCTCCAAAGACTAATTTTAATTTTTCTAGGGATATGTAAGCTCTAAAGACTTGTATAATAAGTTTTTCTGCTTTCAATATTTGTTGTAACATCGTCACCCAATGAGGTAGAAGCTTCTATAATGCACCACATGTATCCACCTTTTGCTTTATATTCACCTATTTTGTCCCTCCGTCAGACAATGGTATTTGGTTGCGCTGTACCGCCTAGTGGGATGGAGCTGATAAGTTTTGCTTGCTTCTTAGTGAAAACTTACCCCAATATGTCCTTCCAAGTAAGTGATTCTTGGTTAATTAGATCTTTAACCAACGAGTACCTCCAATCAATATGTTGAAATTGAAGTTTTTCATCCCTAGTGTATGAAAGTCATGTATCGTTCCATATGTTAACCGAACTTCTATCACCTATTCTCCATCCAATATCTACTTTCAAAATGTTTCGAGCGCCCTATATGCTTCTCCAGGTAAACGAAGGGTGGGCTCCTAACTCAGCTTTTAGGAATTCACTTATTGGGTAGTATTTTGCCTTCATAACCTGCGCAAGTAAACTAGTAGGGTTGGTAATTAGTTTTCACCCTTGTTTTTCTAACAAGGCTTTATTAAAATGTGACAACTCTTTAAAACCGATCCCTCCTTGCGCCTTTGGGATGCACAGAGACTTCCAACTACACCAATGAATTCCTTTATTAGTTTTCAAATTACGCCACCAAAATCTACTCATAACGTTCTCCAACTCTCGACATAAAGAAACCGATAATTGGAAACATTGCATTGAATAAATAGGGATAGCTTGTAACACAGATTTAATGAAAACCTTTTTCCCTCCAATGGATAGATTTCGGATGCTCCAACTTGTAACTTTGGTCAAAAACTTTGCTTTGATTTTCACGAAAGCGTTTTTCTTCCTCCGGTCCACCATAGTTGGCAAATCGAAATATTTTTCTAGATTATTGGCAATAGTTCTCCAAGTTCATTCCCAATTTGACTCTTTGTTGACTTCTTTGTATTATTGCTGAAATAAATCAATGATTTTTCAAAATTCTCCAACTGTCCTAAGATCTTTTCATATTCGTTAATCACCGATTTCATGGCTAAAGCTCCCTCTCTTGTTGCTTTTCCAAATAAGATACTATCATCAGCAAAGAATAAATGAGTTATTTCTAACCTACTTCTCCTCACTTTTACGCCTTCAATCTTCCCTTCCCTTTTTGCTTTGTTAAGTAATTTGGAAAAACCTTCTGTAAAGATTATAAACAGGTATGGGCTTAAAGGGTCTTCCTACCTTAAGCCTTTCATGGATTGAATTTAGTTCCCTTTCCGCCATTTAGAGTAATTGAATAAGCCATGTTGTTAATACACCGCAAGATCAAAGAAATCCATTTTTCCCAAAATCCCAACCTACACGTCATTTTTCGACAAAAGCCCACTTTATCCTATCATAAGCTTTACTCATGTCTAATTTTAAACCAAAAGACCTAACATCACTTCTTTTTTCTTAAAAGAGTAACAATTCATATTCTATTAAAATATTATTTGGTATTTTTCTACTAGGAACAAACGCTCCTTGTGTCTCCTTAATGCAAAAGCTCAATGCTTTCATAAATATATTAACTATAGCCTTTGAGATAATCTTATAAATCACGTTGCAAAGACTAATTGGTTTAAATTGAATCATATTTTTTTGGCGACAAAACCTTAGGAATTAAGCCAATGTTTGTTTTTTATGACACCAAAACCTTTTGGTTATTTAAAAAATCCAAACAAAACCTAGATACATCCTCTCCTATGACATGCCAATATTTTTATAGAAAAGCGCAGGAAAACCGTATTTACCTGAAGCTTTTAGATGGGTCATCATCTTTAACACATCAGAAAACTTATCTTTTGTGAAGTTTGAAGCTAACGCCTCATTTATCTCACCAGATATACACTGATGAATTTCTGTTAGTAAGTTCTCACAATCTTGCAAAGGTTTTGACGAGAAGAGATCTTGAAAGTATTTAGTCACCACCTCAAGCAACTCCTCATCACCTTTCACCCATCGACCACTCTCATCTTCGAGGCCCTTTATGGAACTCCTTCGTTTCCAATAGGAAGCAAAGTTGTGGAAAAACGTTGCTCCCAAAAAATTTCTTCTTTGTCTACCACCATGTTTAAACGAGTTTAACATCTATTATTTCAGTCAAGATTTTTATCTGGGTCTTCATTATTAAGCTCAGCAAGCTTTCGTCCTAATTCCCCTTCCTTTTCTGTTGATTCACTTTGTTGGTTCCGTCCCAATATTTTAAAGAGGTGCCTAACATATCAAGCTATTCTAGAAGGTCAATGTTATTTGAGCACCATGCCATCTTCACTATTTCCTTAAATATCTATTCCACATTAAATCGAAACATAAATTTTCTCCTCTCTACAATCTTGACATCCTAATGTATCCAACAGTAAAGGACAAAGCTGTGCGTTAGATGACTCATTGAATAGTTTGAAAACTGACTCCACCTAGATTAGCCACTCCTCTATCCAACCTTTCCCGTATGTTTTTTTTACTAATTTTCCTCTTTCCTAAGTAAACCATTGACCAGTAAAACCTAAATCGTTTAACTCCCAATCTTCCAATACTTCCCCGAAGGCTGACATTTGTCTTTCTTCTCTCAACCTCCCCTCACTTTTTTTACGAAAGAGTACATGATTTCATTAAAGTCGCCCATGATTAACCAAGGGAGTTGACCACCTTCTTTTAATCTCCTCAACTTTCCCCATGAATCTCATCGAAGATATTCAACTGGAAATCCATAAAAGCCTGCAAACCTCCAACTTCATTCTCTTCCTAACTTCCACGTCAATGTAGGAGTTAGAAAAGCTTTGTAAATTGACAATAATGTTATCCTTCCCTCCTCTAGAATCATCCGCACATATATGAATGTCGAATTCAAAACCACACTTTTTCTATACTTTTGTTTCAATAAGGAACAAATGTCGAGGCTCATGTTGTCTCAATAAACTTTTGAGAGGCCTTACAACCCACGGCTGCCCCAAGCAATGAACATTCCAACTTAGGAGTTTCATAACGACCAGTCGGCCTACTTAATAGCTGTCACTAATAATTTGTTTTCAGATTTCGTCTCCATATCTATTATGTGTAAGTCATCCAAGTAGATCATCCTCTGTCTTTTCTTTCTAACATCCAACTAGGCTTTCTTCACCTTCCTCAATCACCCCTCTCTAATCATCAATCAACAACCTTGAATGGTCACCATGCTTCCAAACATCTCTTCGAGAGTTTTCTACAATCCCCTTTCCTTTTATTCTTCTTAAAGATTCTCTCCCCCTTGGTGTAACAGTGTCACCATCCTCAATATCCTTCACAAACTCCCTTCTCCTTTTGTTGATACTTGATCCACTCTTGACCATGTTCTTGAGCTCGTCCTGCAACTATCTACACTCATTCTTTACGGTCCACAGAGGTGGAGCCCTTAGAGAGAGATCCCACCCCATCTTTGTCACATGTGTTCTTGTCATTAATCTTAAAAGGCAAAAGCTCTCCCCATGCCTTATCCTTCCACACATAAAGCAAAATAAAGACAATCTTTCATATTGAAAAGTTGCGTAAGTGGACTTATCCCTCCCGTAAATAACACGTCTTCTTATTTTCAAGGGACTTCGAATGTCCAAGCAAACCTTAATTCTCATGAATTTTTTTATACCTCTAGTTATTATTGTGGCATCATATTCTAGAAAGCGCCCTATGAAATTTCCCAATTGCCTCGTCATTTCCTCTGACATGGAACCTAGGGGCAAATTGTGAACTTACACCCAAAAATTTGAATAGACCAACGGAACTTGAACTGGGTTTTCCCCTTTCTCCAACTGATGCAATAAAATCAAATGTCTATTGAAAACCATGGGGTCTCGTCAAGAACCCTCTTTAGATCCAATTCATTGCAAAATCGAAAAAGAACTCTCTTGTCTTCGATTTTCGTTATTGAAACACCTTCAATGGGGTGCCATAACTCAACAAGAACTATCCTCAAAGAGGGAAAGTGGACAACACTATTTGTTAGGGCTCTTCCCACTAAACACAAATTGAATTCATTGTCGTCCTCCTCCTCTTCTAGATCGTGAACTACGGCCTCTTCTTCGTCAGCAATATTCAAGTTGGCTATTTCCTCCTCCATACTTCTACTGATACTCATGTCATCTCAAGAAGCCTTGATTATTCCCCTTTTTTATTTTTTATAACTTTTCTCTCTTTTTTATTTTTTATAAAAAAACCTTAAATAAAAAACAAGAAAACCTAAAGAAACAAATGAAAACTACCTCTATTGCTATTAGAAAAACTAAGAAAAAGATCTAACTAACCCTTGAGGTTAAAGTCGCAAACTTGATTTTTGATCTTAAACGAAAAAGCAATCGGGGAAAACCCTAGTATTGCAACAGTTGACGGACCTAAGAAAACGATAAACAACCCTAACCTACTACTATCGACAAACTAAAATTAACATTATTTTAATGTTTACATTATAATAGTTTTATATATTTAGTATATGTTTATTTTTTTTAAATGTTCTGTCTCTAATAGAATGTTGCCATGGATTGTTTGTTATCCATTTGGACAAATTAAATAGTTTAGTATTTTTACACATAATCTTTTTTTATATTTAGATATAATTTTCTTTTTTAATATAATTTTTTTTCTTACATATTCATCGTCAACACCCCTTTTAAGGGCAAAGCTAGAGGGGGACTAGCAAGGGTCCTGATCCTCTTAAAATGGAAAATTATCCATTTAGACCCTTTAGAAATTTTAAAATTTTAAGTTAGTCAAGATAAAATTGCACTTTAACCGTTCCTAAAAATGATAAAAATTTGATTTAATCATTTAAAAATTATAAAACTATAGGCTATTAAAAATTACAATTTAATTTTCAATCTCCCTTGAAAAAAATTTTCTTGCTTCGCCCCTAACGACTTCCCCACCTCTTTGTCTAAGAAAAGAGAGGGTAGCTTGCCATTAAAACTCTCTATTTCTTTTTACTACACCATAAAAAACACATTTTCTCAGTTTAAAGTTTACCCTTTTCCCCTTCTCCTTAAACTTGATTAACTAGATCTTGTTCTTAAATTGCACCCACTTATTTTTCTTTTATCCTCTTCTCTTTGAGAAGTTGTTGGCATTGGATATGTTTTTTACTTTGGGTGCAAAGTTCTTTTTTTTTATACAGTTTTTTTAAAATAAGAATATTGTAACACCCCCTTACCTAGTCCGATCACCAGACACGTGTAAGTAGATGCCATGACTATAATAATATAATAAAGAAATTATTTAAAACCCTACTTACTTGATATTAATGGAGTTATATTTTAATTTAAAAACGATAATTGAATTAGAACTAGAAGATAAGTGAATTTATTTTCATTTTTAATAAATATTTTATCTTTAAAGGACTTCTACTGATATTTGCATAAATGGGTATCAGTAGTTCTAAAGGCAGTAAGCACTTAGACTTGCCTACAGAATTCTACCGCTACTTGAATAAGTTCTACCGATACAACCCTATGTACTACCGATACAACATAAGCAACTACCTATACTAAAAATTCTAGAGGCTAAATTAAATTTTTGTCTAAGACTTCTATCGAACCTTCAAATTCCAACTACCGCAACAATGACTATACTATCAAAACTTGAGAAACTTCTACTGACACTAAATAAGTCAGTAATACCAATTCCCCTGCACTTCTACCGAAACTTTGAGAATTTCTATCGAAACCCTAAAATTCAGTAAAGTTCTACTGATAAATGATTTATAACTATCGCAACAAAATACTAGTTTCTATATTATAATCATATTCACAAGCAGATTTCAACAATTACCTCAACCAGCATTCCTCCCAATAATACAATAAATATCCATTACACTTCCAAAACTCAAAATACTTGACATTCTATACACCAATTCTAATTGAGAACACCCGACTCTACTAAGGTACATGCCGATTCAAAATAAAGTAAACTCACAGAAGCTTGAATACGAGATTTGTCTTTGGATGCCGAGCGGTAAGATTATCAAAAGGTTCCTATCCTACGCATGAAACATAATCATACGCTTAGTAGAATACGGTGGTATACAAATAACCTAAACATATTAATCAATTATAACAAATTTTAAAGATCAAATTTAACGTTTGGTCAAGCATACCAATATCATTTTTCATGCCATATTCACAAAATGTTAATCATATTTCACATTTTCATTAATATCTATATATATAACATTAATACTCATAAATTATTTCATCTTTGCCACACAGAATAAGTTTCGTTTCATGTTCACTTTATTTCCATTGTTTACATTTCCATTAAGCATAAGTCATATGCATATTTTATATGCAACTTAATATTCCACATATATCTCATGGCATTTTCATTTCATTTATTCATATAATTCATCATTTCAATCCCCTATTAACACGACTTGGACATTGACAGATACATGGATCCAACCAATACACCGGTTTGGCACCCTATGCCTCATCGAATAATCTGAAGTAATAATACGCGCCCAGCGCTATAATAAAAATTGACACACAATGTCTCATCGATTAAACCAAAGTAAATTGGTAACCAATGCCTCATCGACTCGTAGTCGAAGTAACCGTAAACTCTTCCTATCTTATAGCATGCCATCTATATCTGACTTAGGCCGAACAGTTAATAGGGTAATCATAGCACTTAAAATTCATTGTAATAATCAACATATAGTTACACACATCATTAACCAAATATGCATATTCAATTTTATATATATAATTACATATAATTCAAATCAACTCATTTGGGTATAGAAATTCATACCTCAATTTCTTGCTTTGTTCAATTAATTTAAATGTATGACAATTTGTAACTAGTTTAGATTATAGAAATACCAACCGTAAATTCTGAGCTATTCGTCGACGACTTTATCTTTGCCCTTCCTTTTTGAAGAGTCCGGGTCAATGTTAGCTACGGAAATAAATATACACACATTCGTAAATTTCCCAACAATTTATTTCTAACTAAATTTAACTCTCTCTATTTCTCATTCTTACACTAATTTCACAAGTCTCTCAAATTGACCCTCACTAAATGAACTAGTTACTAATTTCACCTCCTAGTCTCTTCTCTCTTCTTCTTCAAGTCATGCATGTCCATATAATTCCAAAAACTCCATTTATTTAACAATGATAGTGTTCATAATTCTTAACCAAATTGAAAAATATCACATGGGTTTATTAGCTTAAGGTGTTAGGATTCTAAAAATATAAAAATTACAAGAAAAGGGTTTGATTACACTTACCAATTTAAAGCTAGAACTTAAGAAAAAAAAACCCAAGTTTTCTTCCCAATTTTCCTTCCCTCCAACCTACCGAAATTTTGCTTCCCATGAGAGAAGATGATATTTTTTTTCTTTTTATCTTCTCTTTCTTTCCACCCATACCTATTATAATCATTACTATTATTTCTTTTATTTACAAAATTCATAAACCACATTCTAATTTCATTTCTTTTTAATTAAAATTTTAAAACACAAATTTGAAACCACCCATATCTACCTAACGACACTAAGATTGCCAAAGGGAAATTTGCCCCTTTGGTCCTTCCTTTTTATTTCAATTAAAATCCTTTTTGAAATGCACACTTTTTCTCCTTAAGCAATGTAGTCCCCATGTCTAATTTTCATCACTCACTCATTCAAAATTACTTAATCACTAGACTATTATTCTAAAATTTGTTTTAGTAAATATTTTTATTAAATATTTACAAGTCCGATTATTAAATACTAAATCCCAAATGTACCTTTTACTGACAACCCAAAATTTAAGTTGTTACAACTCTCCCCTCCTAAAGAAATTTCGTCCCTGAAATTTACTTGAAAAGAGATGGGGGTATTGTGATTTCATAGCCCCTTTCAGTTCCCAAGTTGCTTCCTCAACTTTATGGCTATGCCACAATACTTTCACAAGTGGAATGCATTTGTTACATAATTCTTTCACCTCTCGAGCTAATATTTCTATCAGTTCTTCTTCATATGATAAGTTGGGTTGAATTTCAACTTCTCCGTTTGTAATCACGTGTGACGGGTCAAAACGGTATCTCCTAAGCATCGAAACATGGAAAACATCGTGTATCTTTTCCAACTCTGCTGGTAAAGCCAATCAATAAACCATTGGCCCTACTCTTTCCGTGATCTCATAAGGTCCTATAAAGCGTGGCCTCAGTTTTCCTTTTCGTCCAAATCTGAGGGCTTTCTTCCATGGCAAAACTTTTAGAAACACTTTATCCCCAATTGCATATTCAATGTCCCATCGTTTCAAGTCCGCATACGATTTCTGTCTATCAAATGCTGTTTTCAATTTTTCTCGAATTAACTTAACAGTTTCCTCAGTTTCTTGTATCAACTCAGGACCAACAATCTTTCTTTCGCTTAATTCTGTCCAACAAAGAGACGTTCGTTACCTGCGGCCATATAAGGCTTCGTATGGAGCCATTTGAATGATCGAATGAAAGCTATTATTATAAACAAACTCGACCAGAGGTAAATAGCGCTCCCATCTGGTCTCGAAATCAATCACACAAGCTCGTAACATGTCTTTTAAAATCTGAATAACACGTTCAGACTGTCCATCGGTTTGAGGATGAAAAGTTGTACTGAAGTTGAGCTTCGTACCAAGGGACTCATGCAATTGTTTCCAAAATCTTGAAGTAAACCAAGGATCTCGATCAGAGATAACCGACACAAGTATACCATGCAATCTTATGATTTCTTGAATATAAACTTCGGCAAGCCTTGAAAGTGACCAATTGGTTCTAATGGCTATAAAATGAGCCGACTTTGTAAGTCGATCAACTATTACCCATACTATGTTCTTCTTGCTTGGCGAGAAAGGCAATCTCGTCACAAAATCCATTGTTATTCGCTCCCATTTCCATTCAGGAATTGAAATAGGTTAAAGTAATCCCATAGGAACTTGATGCTCTGCCTTAACTTGCTGACAATTCAAACACTTAGCTACGAATTCAACTATTTATCTTTTCATTCTCGGCCATCAATACAGCTCTCGAAGATTGCGGTACATTTTTGTTCCGTCGGGATGCAAAGCAAAAGAACTATTATGAGCTTCTTCAAGTATTAATCCTTTTAAATCTACAACATTAGGTATGCAAATTCGATTGCAAAATCTCAAACAACCTTCCTCATCTATGCTGAAATTATCCAACGATCCATTTTGAACCATTTCTCTTTTTGTCAACAGTTTGGCATTAAAGAATTGTGCCTCTTTAATTTGATCAAATAGTACCGGTTTAATTCTCAATTCAGCCAATAACTTACCTTCCTCATTGATACTAAGTCGTGCAAACATTGATCGTAGTTCAACTGCCACTTTTATACTCAATGCATTAACTACTACATTAGCTTTCCCCGGATGATAATCAATAACACAATCATAATCTTTGAGAAGTTCCACCTAATGACGCTGTCTTAAATTCAACTCCTTTTGAGTTAAGAGATACTTAAGACTTTTATGGTTGGTAAAAATATGGCACTTTTCGCCATATAAATAGTGTCTCTAAATCTTCAAAGCAAACACTACTGCAACAAGCTCTAAATCCTACGTTGGTTAATTACGCTCATGAATTTTCAGCTGACGCGACGCATATGCAATCACTTTCCCATCTTGCATCAAGATAAACCCTAAACCGTTTAAGGAAGCATCACTATATACCACAAAATCTTTCCCCGATTTGGGTAAAATTAGTACTAGAGACTCCGTTAGTATTTGTTTTAATTGTTCAAAACTTTCTTGGCAATGATCACACCAATTAAATGGAATATCCTTTTGTAGTTGTTTCATCAAAGGCATGGCTATCTTCGAAAACCCATTTACAAATATTCGATAGTAACCAACTAAACCAAGGTAACTACGAACCTTTAACACATTTCTTGGTGCTTTCCATTGCACAATTGCCTCAATTTTCTTTAGATCCACTCTAATCCCATCAGCCGAAGTAACATGACCCAAAAACACTACTTCAGATAGCCAAAATTCATACTTACTCAATTTTTCATACATCTTCCTTTCTTGCAGTACTTGAAGAACAATTCGAATATGTTGTTCATGATATGCTTCAGACTTGGAATATATCAGAATGTCATCGATGAAGACCACCGTGATTTGATCCAAGTAGGGCTGAAAAATACGGTTCATCAGATCCATAAATATTGCCAGAGCAGTCGTCAAATCGAAAGGCATCACCTAAAATTTGTAATGTTCGTACAAAAAGCTGTTTTGGGAATGTCAATTCCCTTGACTTTCAGTTGATAATAGCCCGATCTCAAGTCTATCTTGGAGAAGACAGAAACTCCTTTCAATTGATCAAACAAGTCGTCAATTCGTGGAAGGGGATACTTATTCTTGATCGTCAATTAATTCAATTGTCGATAATTTATACACAATCGCATCGTTCCATCTTTATTCTTGACGAATAAAACTGGAGCTCCCTAAGGTGACATATTAGGGCGTATAAATCCTCGATCCAATAAATCTTGCAATTGCATTTTCAACTCTTTGAGTTCAGATGGTGCTATACGATAAGGAGATATGGACACCGAAGCTGTACCAGGTAAAACTTCAATTGCAAATTCTACCTCCCTCTCAAGTGGTAATCCCGATAACTCCTTGGGAAGCACATCAGGAAATTCGCAAACAACTCTAATCTTGCTAATCTGATAATCAACCGTATTAGAATTTATTACATAAGCCAAAAAAGCTTCACAACCATGACTAAGCAACTTATTAGCTTAAACCGCCGAGATGGTTTAGATTGAACCATTTGATCGAATCTCATTTACTTTAATCAAATTTCCATCAGCACTCTGAATAGCAAACTTCTTCTTACGACAATCCAAAATCACCTCATGCCTAATGAGTCAGTCTATACCCAAAATCAAATCAAATTCTCCAAATGGCATGATTAACAAGTAAACAGGAAAAGGAAAATTTTGGATCTCTAAAGGACATCGCCGACATACTCGGTCAACCAACACAGTCTATCCTAATGGGCTAGACATAACCATGGAAAATACCTTAAATAATTTCGGCTCTAAACTTTCCTATTTAACTAACTCAAAATTAATGTAAGAATGAGACGATCCGGGATCTATCAAGGCATAAACTGGTGTAGAACATAATAGAAAGATACCTGTAACCATATCAGTAGCATTACCCTCTTCGCGAGTGCGAACAACATAAGCTCGAGCTGGTACTCTGGCCTCAGACTAGCAAGTGCCCACATCACTTCTTCCCGTAGTACCTCCTCTAGAGACGGAACCAACATGACTCACCCCAAGACCTTTGAATGCAGGTGTAGATCTTTGAGCAAAAATAGGAACGGTAGCGTCACCTCTCAGGCAATCTCAAGCAATGTGATCTAATGATTCGCATCGAAAACAAGCTCGAGTTAATCTCCAACATTCACCTCGGTGCTTCTTTCCATAATACTCACAAGCTAGTATCTTAACATCACGAGACAAACCTCGCACACTGCCCACAGACACAGTCGATTACCGGTTTCTATTCCCTTTAGACCTAAAGGTTGATTTTCATGTACCACGACTATCCCTTGATCGCTTCAGATGAGGTTGAGAACTAACAGTTCCAGGTCACTTTCCAGCAGAGCGTGTAGTCTCAATCTTTTTGTCAAGGCCCAAAGCTTGTTCTACCATCTTTGCTCGCTCAACTAAATCAGCAAATTTGGATATTCTGTGAGACACTAGCTGTATTCTTAGCTTGTCCCGTAGTCCCCGTAAAAATCGTTTGCAATTCTCTACCTCAGAAGGAAGAATTTCAGTGGCGTATTTACTAAGTCATAAGAACTCCCACTCATAATCAACCACTAACATTTCATTTTGCCTTAACAAAAGAAATTCTTGTTTCCTTTCTTCAAGGTATAATTCCCTCACATACTTTTTTTAAAACTCCCTCTAAAAGAAATCCCAATTTACTCGCACAACGGGTACATGTCGTATAGTTGTCTACCACCAAATATATGCTTCTCCTTGCAGTAGAGAAACAGCATAAATTAAACTCTCACGGGGTGTACACTCCAATTGCTGTAATATTCTCTTAGTGGACTTCATCCACATCTCAGCGATTGAAGGATCAACCCCTTTCAAACCTAAGAATTCAATTACCCCGTACCTTCGTAATTCCTGGATTGGAGCCCGACGAGTTGTAGATTTAGGCATCACAATAAAAGTGGCTCCCGCAACACGTTGGAGAGCTTCAGTGATAGCTTGCAGTAAGTTTGTATCCCTTTGACCTCTATTATTATCTCGATCTCCTTCAGGTTGTTGAACACCAGTTCGATTAACACTTGGTGTTAACGATTCAGACACATCCATGTCATCAGTATACTCTTCGCTAGAGTATACTTCTTGAAAATTCTCGTCATTAGACCCTTCCGACATCTCTTTAATACTATAAGACAAAAACAATTATAATCAGCATCCAAATCCCGACTCAATAATTAACTCAACTTGGCATGTACCTCTAGACTCAATTTCAAGCTCGACTTGGTCCTAAAATAGACTAAATCGAAAGCTCTGATACCATTAAATGTAATACCTCCTTACTCGGTCCGATCCAGACACGTGTAAGTAGATGCCATGGCTACACTAATATAATAAAAAATTATTTAAAACCCTACTTACTTGATATTAATGGAGTTATATTTTAATTAGAAAACGATAATGGAATTAGAACTAGAAGATAAGTGAATTTATTTTCATTTTTAATAAATATTTGATCTTTAAAAGACTTCTACTCATACTTGCATAAATGGGTATCGATAGTTCTAAAGGCAGTAAGCACTCAGAATTGCCTGTAGAATTCTACCGGTACTTCAATAAGTTCAACCGATACAACATAATCAACTACCAATACTAAAAATTCCAAAGGCTAAATTAAATTTTTGCCTAAGACTTCTACTGAACCTTCAAATTCCAACTATCGCAACAATGATTATACTACCGAAACTTGAGAAACTTCTATCAAAACTAAATAAGTCAATAACCAATCTACCTATTCCCCTGCACTTCTACCAAACTTTGAGAATTTCTATCGAAACCCTAAAATTTAGCAGAGTTCTACCGATAGATAATTTACAATTACCGAAACAAAATACCAATTTTTATATTATAACCATATTCACAAGCAGATTTCAACAATCACCTCAACCAGCATTCCTCCCAATAATACAATAAATATTCATTATACTTCCAAAACTCAAAATACATGACATTCTATACACCAATTCTAATTGGGAACACCCGACTTTACTGAGGTACATGCCAATTCAAAATAAAGTAAACTCATAGAAGCTTGAGTACGGGATTTGTCTTTGGAAGCCGAGCGGTAAGATTATGAAAAAGTTCCTATCCTGCACATGAAACATAATCACGCGCTTAGTATAATACGATGGTATACAAATAATCTAAACATATTAATCAATTATAACAAATTTTAAAGATCAAATTTAATGTTTGTTCAAGCATACCAATATCATTTTTCATGCCATATTCACAAAATGTTAATCATATTTCACATTTTCATTAATATCTATATATATAACATTAATACTCATAAATTATTTCATCTTTGCCATACAGAAAGTTTCATTTCATGTTCACTTTATTTCCATTGTTTACATTTCCATTAAGCATAAGTCATATGCATATTTTGTATGCAACTTAATATTCCACATATATATCATGGCATTTTCATTTCATTTATTCATATAATTCATCATTTTAATCTCCTATTAACACGACTCGGACATTGACGGATACATGGATCCAACTAACACACCAGCTTGGCACCCTGTGCCTCATCGGATAAATTCGAAGTAATAATACGAGCCCAGCACTATAATAAAAATTGACACCCAGTGTCTCATCGGTTAAACCAAAGTTAATTGGCACCTAGTGCCTCCTCGACTCATAGTCAAAGTAACCCTAAACTCTTCCTATCCTATGGCATGACATATATATCCGACATAACCCGAACAGTTAATAGTGTAATCATATCACTTAAAAAATCATTCTAATAATCAACATATAGTTACTCACATCATCAACCAAATATGCATATTCACTTTTATATATATAATTACATATAATTCAAATCAACTCATTTGGGTATAGAAATTCATACCTCAATTTCCTTGCTTTGTTCAATTAATTTAAATGTATGACAATTTGTAACTAGTTTAGGTTATAGAAATACCGACCGTAAATTCCAAGCTATTCATCGACGACTTTGTCTTTTTCCTTCCTTTTTGAAGAGTCTGGGTCAACGTTAGCTACGGAAATAAATATACACACATTCGTAAATTTCCCAACAATTTATTTCTAACTAAATTTAGCTCTCTCTCTATTTCTCATTCTTACACTAATTTCACAAATCTCTCAAATTGACCCTCACTAAATGAACTAATCACTAATTTCACCTCCTAATCTCTTCTCTCTTCTTCTTCAAGTCATGCATATCCATATAATTCCAAAAACTCCATTGATTCAACAATGTTAATATTCATAATTCTTAACCAAATTGAAAAATATCAGATGGGTTTATTAGCTTAAGGTGTTAGGACTCTAAAAACATAAAAATTGCAAGAAAAGAATTTGATTACAACTCACCAATTTCGAGCTAGAACTTAAGAAAAAAAAAACCCAAGTTTTGTTCCCAATTTTCCTTCCCTCCAACCTGTCGAAATTTTACTTCCCATGAGAAAAGATGATATTTTTTTTTTCTTTTTATCTTCTCTTTCTTTCCACCCATACTTATTATAGTCATTACTATTATTTCTTTTATTCGTAAAATTCATAAACCACATTCTAATTCCATTTCTTTTAATTAAAATTTTAAAACATAAATTTGAAACCACCCATATCTACCTAACGGCGAAATTTGCCCCTTTGGTCCTTCCTTTTTATTTCAATTAAAATCCTTTTTGAAATGCACACTTTTGCTCCTTAAGTAATTTAGTCCCCTTGTCTAATTTTCATCACTCACTCATTCAAAATTACTTATTCACTAGACTGTTGTTCTAAAATTCGTTTTCGTAAATATATTTATTAAATATTTACGGGTCCAATTATTAAATATTAAATCCCAAAAGTACCTTTTATTGACAACCCTAAATTTGGGTTGTTACAAATATAGTTTTCTGATTTATTAAATGTTTTCAGGTGTGGGGAGGTTTAAGTGGACTTTTTAAATTTATTTATTAAGGTTTTGAGGATTTATAGAATTTGATAGTTTGCTAAAATGGAATGGTTGTTTGGATCCAGCCAGTGAAAAAAATTCTTTTTCAACCATTAAGAGCTTTACGATCCTATTATCGACCATTTTATGGTATATGCATCCATGGATGAATCTATATACCATGTGGAACCTAGGAAAAATTAACTCATATCCTACTCAACATAATGTATTTATAATCCCATGAAAACAATAACTTGTATGCAACATTGAAACTTGTAAACTAATAATATGTACTTGCATTTACAAGTGATAATTGTAGTTCTTTATTCTTAGTCTCCTTGTAAAAATTTTGGGTGATATGTCGAATACAGAAGACATAATACACCCATGCTTCAGTCCAACCATTCTTTGTATTTTGCATCCCAGACACACTTCTCGAGGTTTGGTTAGATATCAAACACAACCCATTCATGCCTCGAGCCACATACTATTGCAAACACTTCTTTTATCACTTGCTCTACTAAGATGAAAGCAAGCAAAACAACTTTTCAGGTCCTATCTTGAGAAATGGCCAACTTCTCTACTTCATCTATAATAATGTTTCACCTATTTGAACAATGAGCTTACAACAAAGGTGTTCATGGGCCAGATTGGGGTAAGCCAAGTTAAAGTTTGATTCTAAATTTTTTTAAGCTTGACCCTGATGGCTCGCCCAAGCTCACCCAAATGGCTAATTTCATTATTCAAAAATTAATAATAAATTATTTTTTAAATTTAATTATAAAATATATAAATATTAATATATAGTTATTTTTATACATTTTATTATTTATAAATAGTAAGATGAGCCACCTTAGGCCAACCTAGGGTTGAAAATTTTAGGTTAGGCTAGCAAGGCAAGGCAAGTTGCTCGACCCATAAATGCCTTTAGTTTGCACGGAGAGAATCCCTCAATAAGTGGCTTGAATATTTAGAATAGACGATGGAAGAAATGTACCCCTCGAATTAAATTATTGTCATTATATATGAAAACCATAAAAAAGTGTATTATGAGCATGTTCTTGAGCCATAGGTCCCAATTATGTAGTTGGTTGTACAATTGCTCCCAACATATATTCGCTTCATGGCCTTTTGCTTCCCTTGCCATGCTTTCTTATATGAGACAAAATAAGTGATATTTGTTTCGGATCTTGGCAATCAAAATTGAAATAGGTAGAATTGAATCTACTTTAACCAACACAAAAAATGGAATCAAAGATTAAATCAGAATCCAACTTTAAATGATCTTGAAATACCCTTGTTGCAATGCACATATGTGGGTTGTTTGTAACACCCCGTACCCGATCCAACCGTTGGGTTCGAGCTATGGGATGCCATATCTTTTGTCGAAGCAATTGCAATCAATTATACACAATGCAAACATTTAAACAAGAAAATAAGTATATTACACATTCATAATATGCTACACAATCATTTCTAGGTCTTATACGAGCTTACAAAAGTTATTTTGCCAACTCGAGGTCGAATTAGGATAAAACTTAAAGGTTTTAAACTTGCGAACAACATATGGCTTCCACGTCACGACATCTTCAATTAGTGAATTCGTTACAGCTTTAGAAATCTCAATATCGCGAAGCCACTCATTATTGATCTATACGTTGCCCTTGTTTTGGAAAAGAGCACACGGGAACATTTTTCATGCTTCCTAACAAACACTTTTATACATTCTTAATAACTTTCCAACATCAACACAATTTCATTCCATGCCAATTTATACCAATCAAAGCATATGAACATTTGAATCAAACATTCAATATGGCACAAAACACATAATCTTCATGTAGGCATATCCAACCATTTATCAACCCAGCCATACCAAATTACTCCATTTTCAAATTCAAACATATCATGCCTATGCAATTCGGGAACCAATAACTTAAATAACCTTAACATGAACCAATCAAAGCATAAACTAAGTTATACTTCATGCATAACATACAAACATCTCATAATCTCAAATACCATATTGACATTCATCATTAGGAATGGCCATTTACACAATCAAGACCCTATAATTCTACCAATTCAATGATAGTGTAATGCCCGCAAAGATCCGACTTTGAGAGCTCCTCAAGTTAACGATCTATAAGTAAGGAAAATAATTATAGTAAGCATTTGTAATGCTTAGTATGTTCTAATGGAAAGTACAATACTTTCCTTGATCATTTAAGCATGTTACCTACCATTGTTTTCGTATACATTTGGCTAAACTTGACACATAATGTTACAACTAGATACATTACAACATATATATCCAAATAGGTTAAGCATTATAACATATCAGAAACGTCATCAATTCATACCAATTCATGCTATATCATCACACTTTCATACATCTTTATCTAGTCACAAAATCATGCCATTTCAATTTGAATCACAAATCATAATAACATATCAAATGGGTTAATTTTTTTCCGATTTCAATATCCAATTTCAATGTTTCATCCAATGAAATCCTAGTAAAATGAACTCAGATACATGGGTGAACTACACCACACCAAGGCACTGAAGTGCAAAGCCCGCAGGCATTAAATGTATAAACATTTTCAATTACATCCCTGCACCACACCTAAGTCTCCATAGAGATCAATAATGCTTGATGATCCGAAACAATTGTTGGATATCAATATATCTTATCATAATCTCCCTATCATCACATATCCGTACAAACTCGCAAATAACCCTATTAGCATGCCAATTGTATCCTAACTTTTTACTAAGTTCACATAGGCATAAATCATACATATTACCTTTTCATACCTTGTCATCATTCATATTTTCACATTTATACCTTGTACTATCTCATAATAATTGATTATCACATTTCATTTCAATTCAATCCTGTTACTAGCTTTGTATGTCAAATTCATTAATATTTCAAATTATGCTCACACACACACACACACACACACATATGTATATAACAAAACACAAGCATACATATAAAACAAAGATAAGATAGTAAGTTCCTTATGAACTTACATATTCAAAACACAAAATGAGTAGATTCTTCAAGGACTAATCCATAATTTTAGCTTTTTCCTTATTAGCTCCACTTTGATATAATTCTTGGTCTATTCAAATATTTTATATAACAATCAATATCAATCATTATCACGCATTTTCATGAGATGCATTATGTTAAATAAATCCATTTTTTGATTTTTCACATATTTTGGATTCAATTTAGTCCCTGAACTCATGCATAACTTTCGATTCTTAGCTTCAGATTAAAATCTGATTTCACATATTCTCATTAGGGACCTTATAATTTTTACTTATAACATAATTCCATGACAAATTTTACATTTATTCAATTTGGTCTCTAATGTAACAAAGTTAACAAACAAGTTTAACTAAATTTACAATTTAGTCTTTTTCATAATATAAACTTAACATGTATCAATTTCAAGATCAATTCATCAATTAATCAACAATGGAAACTTGCTAATAACAATTTATCAAATTGGTACATTGGCTAGCTAAATCAAGCTCCCATGATCATAAATCTATAACAATTATAAGAAAATGACGTCGTTTTATTATCTATTGTAATGATCTAACGGTTCCAAGGTTTGGAAGTTTCTCTTTTGTTTTTCTTCTTCTTTGGACGGAACAAATGAAATGGAGAAGATGACACTATTTTTTCCACTAATTTTTAACTTACACACTTCACTAAAACTTAATTAATTTGGTATAATTAAACTTAATCAAGCTTAATTTCACTAATCTTAATGTTAATTAATCTTAATAGTTTATCACATCATCATCCACTAACTCCCACTTTAAAATGGTTTAATTACCATTTTAGGCCTTTGGTTAATTTCTATTTAGGTCCTCAACCCTTGTCTTAATTAAAACTCAGTAGCGATTGAACTTTTACAATTTAGTCCCTAAGACTTAATTGACTATTTAGTCGAAAAAACTACACGGTCATTCTTAAATATACTTTTCTATTAACTCTGTAAATATTCCTATTTTATATTTACGATCTCAGTTTACGGAAATGGGATTCTAAAATTACACTTTTTAGTACCACTGAAAATCAAGCTGTTACACTACTATATTTGAGAATTTCTCATATTGATTCATCCACATGCAATCTTTACCATAATTAATGTATTTTCTAGCATAAATGTTGGCATTAGACTTCATGACCTTGAAATCCACAAACTCCTTAATGTTGTAGTCATTAATTCTTATCTTCGCAACATCTTTTAATGGAAAATTTTTAATAAGTTTACCAAGATCAAAAGTTGGTCAAGTTGCATATTTGACTTGGGGCTTTAGACTGGATTTGATGGGTTCTTATTGTGCAAGAAAGCTTGAAATTAAGAAAAGAAATTCTAACTAGCAAGTTATTCAATAAGAAACAATCCAAATGTAAGGAAAATTCAAGAGGAAATAAGTAAGGATTTCGTCTAAAAAAAGAAGAATCATGCATGGTGGAATCTATGATTTCTTGTAAGACAAATGGAATGTGCATTTCTTGATCTACAAGAAGGAATGGTCGATTAGCTTGGAATTGGGGATCTTGAATATGAAACAATTAAGAACAAAGTAACATTAATTAAGATAAATCAAAATGAAGAATTAAGGAATCTGATGGAAAGAATGGAAAAACGATGATTGAAAGATAGCAAAAATGAATGTGGAGATTAGTGTGTATGAGATAGGTTACCTTAAGAATCCTTTAAATCAAAAGATCCAATAAACTCTGTAATGCCCTCCACTCGACCCGATTGATTGGATTTAAGTATTGGGTGTTACGTCCTATAATTTATGTAACTTAGACTCTTTACAACTCGCCTATGTAACTATTCTTGTAATGACTAACAAATTTTCTTAAATTTTGTTCTAAAATACCTTTTGTGTGCTTATTATGTATAACTTCATGTACAGGATATATCTATATTTACATTCTGAAACAATAAAACTACAGAGATCATCACTTATGTCTTGCTTTTACTAAATACATAGTGGAAGTGCTATTTAGCGAACTTAAGAGTAGGCTTTAACTTTGCCATTTAGCTTTTCGTATGAACTTAAAATTTCTTATTTAGCTTCCTCTGTATGGCCTATGACTTCTCCAAATATATTTTTCTCTATATTTGTATGCATAATAGCCCAATCCGTCGCACCCTTGGCATTGTCCTGTCGTCGTCTCTCGGTGCATACTTCTTAACAATCCTAAAATAAAAAACGACCATAGTTAGTGAGAAAATCTTTAAGTACCTGCTTGTTGTATTATATTAAATTTATTGATTTGCACATCCTTTTTTCTTATTGTTCAAGTACTTGATAAAATCACTTTCTCTCATGTTGAGGTTGCACTTTGCTCATCGTGTCCTCCCTTATTACTTTGTAGACGATCATACCTTAGTCAAAACTACTTGTCTTACTCATGGTCTTGTACTTGTGACATATTTTCTGACACTTCTCATTCTTGTGAGCGAGGTGGACTACGCTCGCTTTCAGCATGAAACGTTCATCACCAGCCTTTCATTGCTTCAAGCTTGTTAATTGCACTCGCATTATTCTTTCATAGTTCGCCCGATGGCATTATATTCAGATAATTGTCATGAATGTCGTTAACAGACTGTGCCACGAAGGCATGCTTCTTTGGAGATAACCGTAGAAGTCTTCCTTTTAACACAAATAGCCACATATGCGTCCTCAAACAAAGGTATCCACAAAGGCATCCTTAAACAAAGATAGCATAAAGGTTTTTCATCACCATGCCACAAAGATGCCCTTTATGGATTTTCTACAAAGGTAAGTTCTTACCATTTGCCACAAATTCTTTAACAGAGATAACCACGAAGGCTTCATTTTCAGAATAAACTACAAAGGCTTCTTTTAACAGAATCAGCCACAAAGGCTTCCTTTAACATAATGAGGATGTTTGACATGTTTCAATCCTTGTAATCCACCAAGTAAATTCACGACAATTGCAAAGAAATTTGTACGGGAATACATACTTTTACATAGCATACCATTAGGTCTTAACTCATCATTTGTTAGCGCATAGTTGATAGTTCAACTAGTCGCACTTGCGCATCATGCCTTCTTGGTGGCAACCATATTTTTTGAGTTTCATTAATGCCTTACTAGGCTTCTTTTCCTAATGATTCATTCCTTTCTAAGAAAATTTCATGTCATATTTCAATATTAATTACGAGCCCACTTACACGCCAAGAGCCTTGTGGGGTGGATAACACTTAGTTTGCTTGTTAATTTAAGAGTTTGCCCATATATTGGGCGTTCTCTTACCTTAATCTCATTTAAACATCGGGCCTCAAGTTTAGCTCAAAGTACTCCAACTGCCTTCTCACCTCTTTCTCTCAAGGAGAGGAAGAGAGAGAAGATATAACACTTATAACTTAATTGGCTCAAGGCCAACATTACAGGTGCTCTTTATCATAAACGTAAGCTTCACATTTCAAGGTTCATTTTCCTTTTACACATAATGGAGTCTGCACACCCTATGAATGCCAATAGAGGCTTTTGGGAAAATCCTCCCTTATCGGACATAATTCTTGATCACTATGCGCTAACTCAGTGTTCGCTAATATCAAGGCGTCACAAGCGCACTCGAATAGTTCTTATACATAGTCTAGCTCTAACACTATAAACTACTATACTTATTGTGCCCATTTTATTCCTTGAACAGTATTCAGATACTAAGACTTCGTCAAGCGGGATGTTATAACTCTCCCTCCTTAAAAAATTTTATCCCTGAAATTTCCTTTCCTAGGTGAGGTCATTACGACCACATGCTAGTAATGATTCAATTTCTTTCTTACATTACCAACATATCTCTCAAAAATCTCACAAACGTCACTATTCTACCCTTCAAATCTACATTTTAGTAGTTATCCACTTGATTGCAGATATTTCACGATTTCCTTATATAACTATTAAACTCGTATTAGAGAATGTGAACAGTCACTTGAAACTTAACTTCTAACTCATAATTACATTCACTTAGTTCTATCATTTTACATTTATTTCTCTACAACGAGTGTCATTACCTTATTCGGAGAAGCTAACAGTTCCCACCAGTTAAACTTCTCGTGCAAAACTAGGTTTTCCCTATAAATTAGGCATGCTTGACGCTTACCTTCCCTTGAACCTACCCATAATTCTTTCTTTACTACATCAACTCTTTTCTTTCCCCTTCATCATTTGTTCTAGACTTCTCTCTTCTATTCTTTTCACTTTCGTTTCTTACTAAAAATGGCTTAATCTTCCCCTATCAGGAGATTGCCTTTATGCTCAGAAAACTCTACTTTAACACTTTAGTTCTTACATGGATCTTTTAGAGCTTGAGGATACTTCCCTCAAAAATAAATTAAAATAAAATCTATTATAATATTTGCTTACCCTTTGTACTTAAACGTCGAAAAATTATCTATGATCCAAATGAATTAGAGACATTGATTTTTTTTTAAATTTTAAAATTATGAAAATGAAATAAAATCAAAGAAATTACAAAATAGAAAATTTAGAAAAGAAGAATTTGAGAAAAATTGAATGAAAAAAATAAGAATAAAAGAGTTGAGAGAATTGCGAGAATAGATGTAGACGATTGAGAAAAATTGAGAGAATAGATAAATAGGATTGAATAAAAAATTTTGAAAATAAGAAGGGTACATGTAGGAAAAAAATTATGGTTGGAGAAAAAAATGTTAACATTGGAGAAAAACTTGCCCTTGATCCCAACTATTAGAAACTCAACGACGATGATTTTCTAATGGTTTATATAATTCTTTTTAAAATCAGGCTTTGGGACAAGGCAACGTCACATGACGAAAACACGCCCTGTAATTTTTTAAATCGATGCGTTTTTACCTATCTTCTCCACATCATCTGAAAGCGCATCCTACACAACGCATTTTTATCTTCACTTCCAAAATCAACTTAATTTCATAATTTCCAAATAAAACGGTCTCAAAGCTTGATTTTTTAAAATTAGCATACACACTTAATTTTTCCCAAGAATAAGTATTGAAAATAAAGAGGAAGGAGAAAAAACAAAAGATAATGAAAATCTTATCATTGACTGTCTAAAATAATCTTCGAAGAAAGAAACGGTGATCGGCAGCAGTTAGAGATAACAATCAACAACAATTAAGGTTGAAACTTGCGATGAGAGAGGTGTTGAAAAGGAGTAGAGAGGCAACCGTTGGCACATGTGATGTCGGAGTTTACAGAAAACAGAAAAGAGAAGAGACAATTTCGAGAGAAGAGAGAAGAAGAGAGACTAAACTTTGCATTCAAATTTTTGCATAACTGCTTCTTCAGCCCTTGGGCAATTATAACCATCGAGCTGTTACAATCAATTTGAAATTTCGTTAGACAATGTGCAAAATTAGAGGAGTGAAACGCGCACCGTTTTACTTAATTCCCTTCCTCAACACTAAAACGCTACGTCTAAACCCCCTTAAACTGTCCATTTTATTAAAGTTTCTAAACATAAAAGATTAAACACTGTCGTTTTATTAACTAACTTAACAGCTAATTAAAACTTAAGAATTTGACTCTTAGAGTTATACTTTTCTTCTTCAAGTGTTTTACTCTTAGAGTTTTAGTAGGTACAAGACAGATTAGGGAATTTAGGGGTTTTTTTACTTTATTACTTATTTAATTAATTATTTTAGGTTGGGTGATTGGGTTGGATTGATTAAATTTTTCGGGTTTATATGTTTTCAATGGATTTGGGTTGCAAAGTTGGTTTTTCCCAATTAGGCTCAAGAAATTTGGCCCAAAATAGAAAAGTCGGTTTAACTGGTTTTACATTGGTTCATTCGGTTTAAGAGTCGCGGTTCAACTGTTGTCCACGACTCAACTAATTTTCATCCTTATTCTCCGTTCCGGCTAACTTTTTCCGGTCACTCACTCAAGCATTTTGGTTTTCGCTTAGAGCTATAAATAATAAATATATATTAGTTCGATTTCAATTGGTAAGGGTTTTTTCCTCCCTTTAATACATTAGGAGCTGGTTTTTGCTTTCAAGTATTTACTGGTTAGATTCCAGTGCAATCTCTATCTCTTTCCTAGAGTTTCTGCAATTGAGAATTCAATTCGTTGCTCTGTTTATCTCATTTAACGCTTTCTTTCCACTAGTTTTTTTGCCGACCTGATTAAATTAAAAAAATTGGTGGTTGATTTTGCTAGGGTTTTAGCTACTTCAGCTGAATTCTGGAAATTAGGATTTCAAAGTTTTGAATTGTTTCCTTTACTTTTTTTTTTTTCTTGAAAGGAAAATAGGAAATTTCAAATTCGAGTTGAAGGCTTTCCAATTTGAATAAATTTCTTCAAGGAAACTCGGAGAAAAAAGAAGGCCAGAATCTCAAGTTTCATGTTTTACTATTCTTTTATGCGGCTTTCTTATTGATTTATCTCTGATTTTGATACTGTGATAAAGTGAATCAAAGAGAAGAAGAATGGCCTCGTATGGGTCATTCCCACCACAATCCTTTCCTCCTCCACCCCCACCAAATCAAAATCCTCTCCCACCCCAACAACATTATGATCAAAATTACAATCAAGTGAATTTGAAATCAAATTATCATTACCCTTCTTCAAGACCGCCCCAACAGCAGCAGCAGCCACCGCCTCCTCCACCTCCACAGCAGCAATATTCTTATCCCCCACCGCCTCCGCCACCTCTGGATTCTTCCTATCCACCTCCCCCTCCCCCTCTTATGCCAACAATGCCGCAAAATACCTTCAACTCACAGCCACCAATATACTATCCACCTTCACAGTACTCATCACAATATGGCAATCAAACAATGCAGCCACCTCCTCCACCGCCTCCCCCAAGTTCTCCCGGTTCTTCAGTCCCTCCACCTCCTCCCAGTTCTCCTCCACCTCCGCCTCCTCCAAAGGAGAGTGCTGGGGACAAGAGGTTAATTGAGCGCAGTAAATTGGGGAATAGGGATTTTTCAGGTTCTGGAAGGCGTGAACATGGGCATTCTAATCACAGGATTGGTGGTAGAGAGCACAAGCCAATGATGCCCCCTGTAAAGAAACCAAATGTACCTGCAGGAAGAGTGGAGACAGAGGAAGAGAGGAGGTTGAGGAAGAAGAGGGACTTTGAGAAGCAAAGACAAGAGGAGAAGCATAGACAGCAGATGAAGGAGTCGCAGAAGGCCCAATTGATGTCTTCCAGCAAAGTGCATGGTTCAATGATAGGCTCACGGATGGGAGATATGAAAGCTACACCATTTTTGAGTGGTGAGAGGATTGAGAATAGATTAAAGAAGCCAACTACGTTCTTGTGCAAGTTGAAGTGAGTATATGGAAATGATGTTTTCTTTCTTCTTTACAGTTCTGTTTGATTCTTAGGCCATACCAAATTTAGATATCAAACTTGTTAAATTTCACGTTTTTCATATCTAAGTTAGGTATTAAACTTTTCAAATTTCTTGTTTATCATCCTGCGTTAATGAGTTTATCTAGTTTAGGTTGAATGATGCCATCTCTTGTCCTACTTTTGCCATTTATGCTGTTCTGGAGATATCCATGGATGACTTGCGATGGAAATCGATAGAGTAATTAGTGATGTATATGGCTCTGATATTGGCATTGGCATAAGTAGGTTGATGAACCATGGATTAACTTGAAAAATATCAGTACTTGTCTCTTCATGTTGAATCTGCTCATATTGTAATTATAGTAGTTTTGTTAACAATGCGGTTTTGATTTTTCCTTTGTTTTGTTAAAATGATCTTTCCCACTGTTCCTTGCATTTGCATGTATAATAATACATTTTGGCTGAACACCGTCCTTGATCATTACTTTCTTCATGCAATTTCCTTCTTATTTTCCCATGTGAAATATCTTTTTCAAGTTGGAAAATGTTCCTTTGAATTACTTGTTTGACTATTTAGCGATGCAGTTCACATCTGATAATGACAAACACTTTTATCATGTAGATTCCGAAATGAACTTCCTGATCCAAGTGCACAGCCCAAACTCATGGCCTTGAAGAAAGATAAAGATCGGTAAGAACTAGTGTTTTGCTCCAAAGATTGACGACTGTATTTTCTCCTTTTAAAACTCCAAGGTCCAATTTTTTATTGACTGTCTGATTGAATGTATTTTCCATTTTTCTTTTGTTTTTGCCGTTAGTTATATATAGTAAGTATTCCTTTATCTGTGGAGAAAAATATTATTGGACTTGTAAAAGTTTAAATTTAAAAAATCTGGTTTTGGTACTTGGTCTTGATGTCATGATTTAATTCCTTTCTGAGATTTCTTGTTAATGTATACTTCTTTCTCACAGGTTTACAAAATACACCATCACTTCTCTGGAGAAGATGTACAAGCCTAAACTTTTTGTTGAGCCAGATCTTGGGATACCGCTGGATTTGCTTGACCTCAGTGTATACAAGTATCGTAATTCAGCTGCTTAAATTTTTTTTCTTATGCCTTTGCTTTTTGTTGCTATGGTTTGATTCTCTTCTCTCTTTTTTTAATTTAGTCCTCCTAGTGTTAGACCACCACTTGCCCCAGAAGATGAGGAACTCTTGCGTGATGATGTAGCTATAACCCCTACAAAGAAAGATGGCATAAGACGAAAAGAAAGACCCACTGATAAAGGTGTTTCTTGGCTTGTTAAAACACAGTACATTTCTCCACTTAGTATGGAATCAACGAAACAGGTAATTGCTAACTACCTGTGTTCATATTTGATCTTCTGGATGATTACTTTTGGAAGCTGTGTCAAAACTAAATATATGTGGCACTTGCAGTCTTTGACTGAAAAGCAAGCAAAAGAACTGCGAGAACTTAAGGGAGGACGTAATCTTTTGGAGAACCTTAACAATAGGTTTGTTTTATTCAAACCTTCTCTAAGAGAAATTTTATTGAAATCAGATTTGCTATAAACTTGTGTACTTGACATTAGATATGTTGGCAATTGTGTCAGGGAAAGACAAATAAAAGAAATTGAGGCATCATTTGAGGCATCCAAGTTACGTCCTGTCCATGCAACCAATAAAAACTTAGAGTCTGTCGAAGTTATGCCTCTCTTACCTGATTTCGATAGGTATGGAATTAGTCAAGCCATTCTTTTTTGGTTTTACTTCAGTTTTTGGGCTCCCATGCTTTTAGATTTCTATCATTAGTCATTGTGCTGTGTTACAGCATCCTTATATCTGTTGTCCATGATGTGATTGTACCAGGCACGATGATCAGTTTGTTATGGTGGTATTTGATGGTGCTCCTACAGCTGACTCGAAAATATTCAGGAAGCTTCATGGCTTTGTTCATGATGAACATGAATCAAGGGTGAGTTGAGAAATATTTTATTGCATGCATGCTGCACATAGGTTGTGTACTGTGGTTATAAAATTAGTGAATATCTCAAGACTCACATACTGCCTGCATTACTATAGTTCAGTAATATCTTGACTTCTTTTTGTGGTAAGTTGAATCCTCTAATCTGCAAGAGTAGTGGAAGAAACGTGATCAAAAAAGTGTGCCGTGTTATTCTGTTATTATTTATGATAAATAAATAGAAGTTGATATGTGGAGGATTTCTTTGTTAAAAATTTTTTTTGGCATGGTACCTTGCTTTTTTGCTGAAATTAATCTGCATGCTGTCTCTAGGCCCTAATATTATCAGTGAGTATGCCTCAAATAGTTGATAGTATCACTGCAGCATGTTGTCAGACTGATGTTCCTAATCAACTCTGCAATTATTGTTGGCAGATTAAAAGAAAATTTTAGATAAAATTTCCCATGGACCATGGGACACAATGGCCACTGATTCCATATAATGATTTCATTTGATATTGATCTTGTTTTTCTACTTTTTCCTATAATTGCAGGCCATTATGAAAAGTTATGTGTCACCAAGCTCGGATCCGGCTAATCCTGAGAAATTTTTGGCATACATGGTGCCTTCCCTTGATGAGGTAGATATGCTTTGCATTCAATGAATCATATATCCATAGGCAGTAATGTTTTCTTTTTTCAGCCTAACTTGAAATCAGTTGGTTTTAAGTGAGTTACATTTCAATTTTCATTTTTAATGGTGCCAGCTGTCGAAGGATATGTATGACGAGCTCGAAGATATCTCATATTCTTGGGTTCGCACATACAACTGGGATGTATGTAACCTGATTTCTATGATGTTACATTGCTCAATCTGGAGATAGCTCCACATAAGTGATTTCCAACTTGTTTACAGGTGCGGGGTGACAGCGCAAATGACCCAACAACATACCTGGTTTCATTCGATGAAGGAGATGCCCGCTATGTGGTATACATTTGAGCAAAATTTATATTTTTTGATCCATCTTTGGTGGAAATTCTGTTGATTAGTTTCGTGATTGTAACATTCTCTCATGTTGCAGCCTCTTCCAACAAAGCTTAATTTAAGAAGAAAGAGGGCCAGAGAGTTAAGATCTGGTGATGAGATTGAACATTTTCCTATACCTTCCAGAATTACTGTGAGGAGGAGATCAACAGCTGCTGCAATAGAACTGAAAGAGCCAGAGGTATGCATGTTCAATTTTTTTTCTTTTTTGAAGGTTCTTTTTCTAAATATTTGGAGAACGATATCTATGTGCTAATGTCTGAATATGTTTGATACGGGTGTCAAACACGGATACCTACAAGCAAAATATGAAGTCAGTGGCTAGAGGAGTTTGCAGCATAAGTTAGTGAAATCTAGTTCTGATATCTGCATTCCTGATATGCGATCAGGTTTATTCCAACACAAGGGACAGTAATTCAAGAAGGTTGGATGCGGAACACGGCGTGGGAAGACCACGGAAGCTTGCACGACATCAAGATGTGGATCGGTGTAGTGGAGATGAAGATGTTTTCTCTGATTGATTGGTGCAATGCATGAAATGCCCATTTACAACATTTTTGAGGAAATAAATCAAAGATGGCGAGATGTCTCATCCCCCCATTATTTTCCTAACATAAATTTGCTGTGACCATAGTTCAATACAGTGGAGATGGATTTTTCTTTACTTTTCTTTTTCTTGCCTTCTTGAGATGATAAGTAACCAAAAAAGGCTGAGCTATTGAACAAGCAATATATGCTCAACTCAACTCAATTATAACCTTAAACAACGATTATATAAACAAAGAAATAACCATCTACTAAACAAGCTCTAACCCAAAATGCTTGTACGTGGCATTTTACATCAAAAAAATTTCACCAGCACAACATGTAATCCAACGTCAATACTGACACATGATGAAATCAAGAGATAAAAACAAAGGAATGCTGTCTAAATACTAGCATATCACATTTTTACTCTTTTTTTTCTTTTTTCCTTTTTTCCTTCTGGGAATATCATTAAACTATGCACACATAAGTATGAAGATGAAATGTGGCCTCTGCTCTATAACTATCTTCCCTGGACCAACCCACTAAATACTTGGCTGTTACCGGCAAGTGTTGCTTCCCACTCGACTGAGGATAATAGGATCTGTGACAAGTTTATCACTACTTGTTTCATGTCTGGTCGTACAATAGGATCCTCATCCACGCATTGCTTGGCCAGCATAGCCATCTAATAAAGCAAAACCACACCAAGAATATTGTGATTTGTGAATGAACGTCATAACTGACTATGAATGCTCAATCGAGAATTTTCATCAAATGCATTAATCAACAATATAAAGGTGAGAAATTTACCTTGAAGACACAATCATGAGGGTAAAGATCCAGCATACTTGGATCGATATAGTCCTTCATGTTTGACATGCTCAACGAGTCTGGTGTGTTCTGTAGAGCTGCTAACATCTGCAACATTGCAATAAGAAAGATATTCGGGTTTTATTAGTAGAAGTCAAAGAAAAAAAGATATTAGCTCTTTAGATTATTTTATCGGTTTCCAACTTAGACCATCAGAGATTCAACTTTTCAGCTACCAAACCATGTGTGAAACTAAACTACGTTCAGAAAATTTTTATGTTAAAATTTAGCTTCAGAAAGATGTCATTTCTAACAGATCATTACACCTGTCTAGGGGCAAAGCATGTATCTTAGAATGTGCTACAATGATACTCACAATAGATGCCAATGAACGCCTTTCGGTGTTTTTCATCGCACTGCCTTCAGTCCGTATGATGGCCTCCTTTCCAGATATAATCTCAAACAGAACAACACCAAACGCATACACATCGCTTTTCGATGATGCAAGTCCGTCACTCAAATATCTATAAGAAAACAATATGGAACAATTAAAATAGTTTAGCAGAACTTTAGTGAAAATAACAATATCTAGGTTACTCATATTCAAATACAAGTGTCAGATATGGGTACGATACTTTATCTATTTATATATATTTTGGAGGGCCCTTGGAAGGTTATAACCCCGTACTTTATCCGCATGTGTCAGAAACGAATATCAAACACAAGCATTTCAAGAAAACTGAAGAGTAAGAGCAACACAGAACAATATCATTACTTACTCTGGTGCCAAATAACCAAATGTACCGACAACTTTAGTTGCTGTTGCTTCCTCATCATTTGTCTTCCCAACAAGCTTTGACAAACCAAAATCTGAAATCTGATTCGAGAACAAGTGTCAATCAAATGTTCTCAAGCACACTTAAATCGCAAAAGCACCAATAATGTAATTAGAACCTTTGCCCTGAAAGAACCATCAAGCAAGATGTTGCTGGACTTGATATCTCGATGAACATAATGAGTTTTGGTATGCTCATGGATGTACTCCAGGCCTCTAGCAGCATCAAGTGCAATCTGAACTCTCATTATCCACGAAAGTGGGGTATGACCTTCAAACCAGTAAACATTCAGAGTGTAATTATAGCATGAATTTCACGACTCAACAAAGACATAATACACAGGTCAGGACATGCCACATCCAGATCATACACCTCATGGAATTGCATTCAAACATTTTATAAAAGGAACTGTGTAAACTTATCATTAACACCATTCTGATTTCAGCTTCATATTATAGCAAAAAGAATTTAAGAGTAGGAGCTAACTTCGTAATTACTTGTATGGGAGCCTTGAGCAGCATTTAGAAATTAGGCTCCTTGTCCAGCCAAGCAAAATCCTGAACTTTTATAGTGCTTCAAAATAGTGAATCTACCATTAAGGTACTCAGTCTAGCCTCATCAGTACACAAGCAATCAGTATTGTTGTAGCCTAAGACCAGTCCATGGAAGTTCCAACAAACCAGACTGGCTGAGCCATTGGGAATTGAAAGACTCAAAAATGTATGGCTACATCCATCTATGAATAGAATGTACTGGGTCATTCTATTTGATACAAGGCATGGAACACTGGGATAATAAAAATAGCCTCACCCCTCACTGTGAAAGTTTGTCAAGCAATAATTTAGCTACTTATTCATCATGGCGTTTACTATCAACATCTTCTCAACACATTACGGTTAGGAAAGATCTACCACCATAATTTACAACATTCGATCCATTTCAGCACTATATGTTGCGCAGTTTTATAACCTTGTACCCACATTCGCTCCATCACAACTATTCAAGAAGCATTGATACACTGGCTTCAAATTCATATAAACTACAATTATCAAAAGTTATCAAACATTCAAACTAGTAAAGTCACGATAAGTCATTCTTAAAAGAATGAAATAAATTATAAAACCTCAAGAAGAACTGAAAGTCCTACCTTTGTTCAAGGGATCATGTAAATGGCTTCTAAGGGAACCCTTTTGAGCATATTCATAAATAAGAAAGAGCTCATTATCACTTGTAGCATAGCCGATCAACTCTACCTTCAACAAAATTAAATTGGAATGGAAGTCAATGGCTTCGAACGGTTAGAAGAAAGCTTTGCAAGTTTCAAAATTTAAACCTTTGCTTATCATACTGAAGCATTACCAGATTTGCATGATGGACCTTGCACAAGACTTTCATCTCTGCCATAAATTCCTTCGTCTTTGTAGCAGTCATTCTTTTGATTGCAACTTCCTAAAAGCATCAAATAAACAAAACATAAATGGAATGTTAATCTATGATCTGAATTCCTCATCTTTGTCGCAGTCATATGATCTGAATTCCGAAGTAGAAACACACAAACCTGGTCCCGAAGGAAACCAAAATACACAGAACCATAGATTCCACGACCAAGTAGATTAGAATCTGAGAACCCATCAGTTGAAAAAAGAATATCTTCATAAGTGAAAACCACAGGCTTCTCAACATCAAGTACATCAGTTCCTAGAGCTGACAGAGAAGACGAGAAAATAAGGTTAGACTTCCTGAGTTTCGGATTGGTCAAGGTGGCAAGCTGAATTGTCATAAAAAGCAACTCTAAGCTATGAACCAAATCAGGTAAAATGTAAGATCAGATGTTAGGTCTGGAGTTATATATTGTGCTATTATTATTTTAATTAACCAATCTACTTTGTTTAGTATGTGATATATATAGTTCCATGCCAGTATTTCAGCTAGCAACAGATCAGAGTGTAATAACCTTTTGGGATAGTAATCTGGTGGTTACTAGGTTCGCCGTTGGTTTGGGTCCAATTCTCAGACTTGCCACAAATGTATCTTCCTGAACCACAGCAGAAACTTGGTTTCCGAAGAATGTGAAACTTGTGAGAACTCTTGTCATCATTATCTTTGGCATGACTTCCTCGAGCTTCAACAAAGCAGCTCGATGATCTCAAGGAAACACAAACAACTATGCTTAATATAATGAGAGCAAGGCCAACACCCAACCCTCCGATGATCCATCCATATGGCACGTGAGCCTTAGGACTTACTTGAATTTCTGCACAAAAATTTAAAATATACTACATTATATTTCTTGCACAAAATCAAGCAAACTATTACTTGCATTCCCCCCTCACCAAGGAGTGTTTACCAGACATTGCTATAATTCAGGCAACCGAACAGAACAGAGGTAACATTATAACACAAAAGAAAAACATAACAGCCAAACATTTTTTTTGGAGAAAGGAGCAGCACTAGCAATTCAGAGATTAAACAGAGCTAGAATCCGTATCTTGTTATGTAAAACTTAAAATTTTCAATTTTGACATACATCACACTGTGAATCATGTCATTTATTTATGGTTGTCAGCTGGTACTTGGCATTGTACAGCTGACTTCGTTTTGCTTGTTGTACCCATCAAACATGGATGTGGGGATATGACCCGCTAAAGACACGTAATAACTCGGAAAAATTTACCATGCCCATGTCAGACACTTACATACCTATATTCAACACTCACACTTGAGTCCAAGTAACATGGCTTTACTTCCTTCACTTAGATTTACCAATTCGTACCTGAAATTGTATCAGCTGACGGTGCAGGAACAGGTGCTGGGGGGATCTCATTCTTCACATGATACGGTTCACCAGGAACTGCAATATATATAAGCAAGCTACAGTCTAAAACTTGATGCTATAAGAGAACTAAACAGTAAGTAAATCCAACAAAATTAACAAGAGAAATGTCTACTCCCGGTATGTTTCCAGTTGCAAACAACACACAAGGCAAAATGAAAAAACACCAATTAATAGCCTTGTAATTCAAGGAAATAGATCATAGAGCAAATACATTTGTCTATTCTAATCACAGATATAGAACAAGAATATGCATGAACTCATTATTGCTTTCATTAATATGATATTGTTTGTATATCCGAAATCCATGACATTAGCACCTTCCCTCAAAGTTCACATTATGACTTCAGATAGGAACCAAGTTGGCTCCAGTTTCAAGCCCTTAGTATACCTAATTATAAACTATGGGCAAAAATCTTATTTTACCAACTTAGTAAACTCCTATATTTGCAAAACTTAGAGTTCTCAGAAACTATGCAAGTATCATCAAAATGATAAATGCCCATCTCTTGAAAAGCAACTCAATATGCATATCTCCAAACAAATAGCATTCCTCATGCAAATTCCTAAGAAACCACACACAGAAAATGGTAAAAAGAACAAATAGAAAAAATTAAATGATTTTTGAGGCAAACCTGAATTCAAGGGAATATAGTACAAAGCACCAACAGTGACATTATCAGGATTTGAAATCCCATTAACTTGCTCAATACTATCCATGCTAACCCCAAATCTACTAGCTAAAGATTGCACACTGTCCCCATCCTTCATCACATAACTCATCAAGTAGTTCCACAAACTACTTGAACACCCACAAAACAGCCTCAAAGACACCACAGCTCCAATCCTTGCCGGCCTGCTAACATTTGGAACCATTGCAAGCCCATCATAAGCCTCTAAAATCATGTCATAGACATACCCTTGATTTGATCTCACTGTAAAGGTTGTGTTTGTTGCATAATTCTTGGAGGTTGTCAAGCAAGAACAGTTCTTTTTTATGAATATGTAGCCATGGCTGTCCTCTCCTTCAACTGTAATGTCTTGTGGTATCACATCAAACATGCTCTGGATCACTGCTAAACTTTGGTTGCCCAGCGGCTTAAAAGCCAAAAAAGATGTGCATAATCTTGATGTGTCCGTACAATTCATGGGTATTGTGGCAGAAGAAGAATACAAGGCATTGAGGGTTTGAACAAGAACAAGAAAGATTAATGGTAGAAGAATCACAAATTGTGAAACCTTGGGATCCATCCTTCTTGTTTCTAACAAAGAAGAAATGATTGAAACTTTGAGCTAAAATTAAGTGCAACAAATAGATAAAAAATAGAGTTTGATCAAACAACTCAACTCTGCCTAAAAGGGTTAACACAATAAAGTTTAAGACTAGATAGAGAGAGAAGTAGATCAAACATAAATTAGACTAGATAAAAGTTTGAGCAAGGTTTAGCTTTTGCTGTAAATGATGAGCAAGAAGTATGAATCTAAAAGAAAACCAGAGAAAGAGAAGCAAAGGGTCAGTGAAGAAAGTAGAGCTAAGTTCACAAAAATCCCGGCTTTTACTGTTTCTTTTCCTTGAAGAGGTTAAAGGAAATGGTAGATTTGGATAGATGGTAGTAAAAAAAGAAGCTCAAAGAAAATAAAATGGAAGATTAGAGGGAAAATGAAAGTAGGATTTTGGGTTGGTGGTGATTTAAGCTTCAAATCTTAAGGAGGTTTGAAGGACACAAATTGAAAGGAATGAGATGCCTGTAAACAGAGCATGTTCTTTTGTTTTTATTTTTAGTTTTTCCCTCTGTTGCGGTTGGTAACTCTCCTTCACTGTAAAAAGGTAAAGGGTGTCTCAAATACATACAAAGAGGAAGCCATCCCATCCACTTTCATAGATATTCCCTGCCCTGCCCTGCCCTGCCCACCATTCTCTTCCTTATTTTTCCTTCAATATTTTCTAACAAAGTTTGTGATTTCTAATCAAGTTTAATTTTACCCTCCATAAATCTTTAATCAAATTACTGGCACACCATGATTTTATAAAATCTTAGCCCATTATACTTTATAAAATTTTAAGTAACAATAAAATTACACTTTAAGTTTTTAAAATTAATAAAAATTTGATTTAATTTTTTAAAAATTATTAAAATAATAAATTTATATTTTTACTATCATAAAAATATACAATTTAACCCTTCAAAATTATTTTTTTGACTTGTCTCCACCCACGCACGCACACACATATATATATATATATATATATATATATATGAATAATAAATCTGTGGCACACCCATGATATTTGTTGATACTTTTGGTTTTAATGACAAAGTTAATTCTTTATATAAAACATAAAAATGTTTATTAAATTTATTATCATATCAACTGAGTTTCTTTCATTCAAAATGCATTTTGCAACTGTCAACGGAATATTTCAGAAATGGTATAAAAAAAAAAGTATTATTTTTATGTGTTTAAATAATGTCATTATGAGTTAATTTTTAACTCTTATTTTAAATTAATTCCTAAACTTTAATTCATTTTAATTAAATCTCTAAATTATTGTGGTTATATTAATTATATTCTCTTATTATTAAAATCGTTAATTTAACTATTAAATCATACATCGATCTTATGTGATATAATTTTAAATAAGACATAAAAAAATGAATGTTTTAAAAATTTGTCTTGAAGTTTTCGAATTTTTTACAGAATTCTTATCGTTCACTTTTTTTTTTTTAGTTGCGCTTTATTTTTAGTGTTTACTTTTAAAAATTGTGCAATAATGTTTTATTTTTCTTTACATTTTTCATTTTAAATTCAATTGTATATGATTTGATGTGTTATTTAACGAATTAATGATAAAAAGACTTGATTGATATAACATCGATAATTTTAAAATATAATTAAAATATTTTAAGTTTTAGAACCAATTTATAATGAACTTCATAGTTTGAAGATGTTTGGTACAATTAATTCTTATAAAATTATAATATGTTATAAAAGTTTTTTCCCTTTGATTTTGCAATATTGGACACCAAAGTGATAAAACAACATTTTTTTTAAAGATAAATTCACTAATTTATTCAATGAATGTAATCATACAATTCAAAAAAAAATAACAAACACTCGTCGTATATGGTTAAGAACAAGCTCCATCAACACAATAAAGACTTTAGTTTCAACATCAATAGAAGATTTTGATTCGTTGACAATTTGGCTTTGTCACAACTCAAGCACGACATATCTTGAGTGATTGCAAACACTTAATACTGTTGGGGATCAACCTGATTAAGCAACGAACAAGTTAAAAATAGCGAAAGAAATTGAGAAATTGAACACACAAATTTAACGTGG
The DNA here is from genome assembly GCA_039519145.1 of Kokia cookei. Classification (NCBI taxonomy): domain Eukaryota; kingdom Viridiplantae; phylum Streptophyta; class Magnoliopsida; order Malvales; family Malvaceae; genus Kokia; species Kokia cookei. The sequence continues at coordinate 32,550,186 of CM076903.1, forward strand.
AAAAACCCCTCCGAAGAGGATAAAAAACCACGGGTAAAGATAATTTTACTATACTGGCAAAAGAATGAAGAGTACAAAAGATGGAGATAAAAAATAAACCCTAAAAACCCGCAAATAAAGAACCCTCAAAACGTAAACACTAAATTCTCCAAAAGTATTAGGAGTTCTCAACTTTAATGAGTATATCTAATGAGTGTCAAAGAGCCTATTTATAAGCTAAATTTTTAATTCTCCAAAAGTATTAGGAGTTCTCAACTTTAATGAGTGTATCTAATGAGTGTCAAAGAGCCTATTTATAAGCTAAATTTTTAGGTCAAATAATAATAAAATAATCTAGACTAATAAGAGTTTGACTCAAACAAATAAACAAAGTTTAATTGAAAGATTATTTCTCAAATTTGACTTGAAATAGGAGTCATAATTCAACAAATCTCCCCCTTGACTCGTATTTCCACAACCCAATCTTTGTCAAAGCCCGTCACGGGCCTATCTTGAATTGTACAAGGAATTAACTGAGTCGAATCTGTGCTTAGAAGCTGGAAGACTTCTAGCCTTCGACTTGTGCACTATCAAATCAAAACTAACCCTGGTCTGATTTTCTCGAATACAGTGCCCTAACTTTTCAAAACCTGCATCCAAAAGAAAACCTCTCTTCAATGAAACAGTCATACCTTTTTCCCTCCCACGACCAAGTTGCCTCCTCTCCAAACGAGTTGACTTCAACTCCTTAACGGACGAGGGACGTCCGATTTCACCGGTCACTGTAGAACCTTCCAGAATATAAAGATTACCGGTCTTTTTACCTTTTAACAAAACAAGAGCTCCATGAGACACCTTAATGCCACTCGACTCAATGTTGATTTTGCAACCTTTTGAGTCTAAAATACTTAAGGAGATGAGATTCTTTCGTAAATCAAGTACATACCTAACATCTGATAGTGTCCTAATCGTACCATCATGCGTCCTAATTTTAATAGTACCAATATCGATTACCTTACTGGATGAATCGTTTCTCATGTGCACAACTCCACCTTTAATGGAACTGTATGTGGAGAACCATTCTCTGTTGGGGTACATGTGGAAAGAACATCCTGAATCTATAATCCACTCAGACGTAAGCTCGGAGCTTTCGCTCATTGACACTAACAAAAAATCATCACCACTTTCATCGGCCAAATTAGCACCAGCTAAAACTTCCTTGTTACTCTCAACAGCCTTTTTATTTCACAGTTTATAACAATCTGCTTTGACGTGACCTAATTTATTACAATAACGACACATTTTATCTCACTTCTTTGATGCTACCAAAATAGAAGCTTGCTTATCTGCCTTGCTATTTGAACCAAACTCATTGTTGAGTTTGTCTTTACTCAACAAATGACCCTTCACATCCTCGAACAAGAGTTTGTCTCTACCATAAATCAGGGTCTCCTTGAAAGACTTGTATGAAGGGGGTAAAGAACACAATAATAGCATAGCCTAATCTTCATCGTCAATCTGAACATTAACATTACTTAAATAAATTAAAATGGTAATAAATTGACTGATGTGATATCTAAGAAGCTCACCTTTGTTCATCCGAAACGTAAATAGACATTGTTTCAGCACTAAATAGTTAGCCAGAGACTTAATCGCATAAAGAGTTTCTAGCCTTGTCCACAAGATGGATAAGATCTTCTCCATCAATATCTCCTGTAATACCCAATTCACGAGGCACAACTGGATTGCAGACAGGGTTTTTTCATCAAGCTCTTCCCATTCTGATTGATCTAGATTATTGGACTTTTTCCTGATAATGACCTTTTTCAAGCCAGTCTGAACTAGAATTGTCATCATCCGAACTTACCACAGATTGAAATTTGTGACACCATCGAACTTCTCAAAGTCAAATCTTGTTGCTGCCATCTCTAAACTGGTTGATCTGCGAAAATCGAACTAGCTCTGATACCACTTGTTGGGGATCAACCCGATTAAGCAACGAATAAGTAAAAAATAGTGAAAGAAATTGAGAAATTGAACACACAAATTTAACATGGAAAAACCCCTCCGAAGAGGATAAAAAACCATGGACAAAGATAATTTTACTATACTAGTAAAAGAATGAAAAGTACAAAAAATGGAGATAAAAACTAAACCCTGAAAACCCGAAAACAAAGAACTCTCAAAACGTAAACACTAAATTCTCCAAAAGTGTTAGGAGTTCTCAACTTTAATGGGTGTATCTAATGAGTGTCAAAGAGCCAATTTATAGGCTAAATTTTTAGGTTAAATAATAATAAAATAATCTACACTAATAAGAGTTTGACTCAAACAAATAAACAGAGTTTAATTGAAACAGTTAAACAGAGTTTAATTGAAAAATTATTTCTCAAATTTGACTTGAAATAGGAGTCATAATTCAACAAATACGATAAGAGAATCAATCTTGGATGGTCTAAAGCGATGAGCAAAAATCGGCAAAAGAATTGAGCATTTATCAAACTAGAAAGGATGACAAAAAAATCATCCTTAAAATCACTTGTAAAACTAAGATTACATGCATAAGCAAGACTAAAAATGTGCTACAAGAGCAGACAAAAACTTCTAAAACTAAAGGCTTATTAAATAATGGAAAAATAAACAAAAAAAATATAAAACTTAAGACAACACGAGTCCAAATTAACTCTTGAAATCATTTATTATTCTGAAATAATTTCAAACAGATTAATAAGTTGACGAAGAGCTATCTACTTTCCAAAAAAAACTATTGGTGATTGGTGAAGTTTTAGCGAACAACAGACACCATTATTTATCCATCACAACTTGTGAAGACAACTAACAGTACCTATTATTCGCTGAAATTTCACCAACCACCAATAGTTTTCTTAGAAAGTGAGTGATTTTTTGTCAATTTCTTAATCTGTTTGAGAGTATTTCAAAATAATAAAACAACATTTTTTAAATTCATAATTTTTCCACTTTGCTCCTAAATTTTTTTTATCCACATTAGTTCTAAAATTTAACAATCTTTTAATTTGATCGTTAAAGTTGAATTCGGTTAAAGTGTGATGATATATTTAAAAAAAATTAAATATATTATAGTTTCTTTCAATTTTTAATTAATTTTTATATTTCATATGTTTTTTTTTAATTTACAATAATTTTAAAAAAATTTCAATCATCATACTTTAATCGAATCTAAATTCAAAAACTAAATTAAAAAAATTATCAAAATTTAAAACTATAGTGGATAAAAAATTTATGAAGAGAGTAAATAGTACTTTATCCTTAAAATAAAATATAAGATATGGTAGATACAAATATGATATATCAAAATATATAAAGCACACTCTCACACACATGAAATTATGAAAAACTCAAAAAGAATTGGAAGGGTAAAATGGGAAATAAAATTCACGGGGCAATGAGTGTTGGGAAAAGGACTGGCACAAGTTGTGAAGAGCTGGAATTGAGAAGGATAGTTGGTTGGGCCCCGCAATTAGGCGCCATTTTTATAACATTGATCGCCGATCATTTCCCAAACTAATCGCCCTCTCGGGTTTTCTTATCTCATTTATCCACACTTTCACGCTCTCCAACTCAATCCCTGCCTTCTTTTTCAGATTTCAAACACACTAACTGTTTCCTTCCAATTTTTTTTGCTTTTACGAAAAGATTTGACTCTTAATTTAAAATTTTTTTTGGATGAATGTTCATTTTTAATGTGATGTATTTTTTATTTTACATTTCAATATATTTATAATATTTAATTTCATCATTATTATTATTTTTATATTAATAACGAATTAAAAGAATCAACTCGAGTTTTTAAAGGGAGTGGAATAATAAGGTTTGACTTGGTAGGCCCGCACGTGGACAAGCGACAACTGTAAACCCATAATTAAAACAAGAAGATAATAATATAAGGTGGGAGAGACAGAGGGACGTAACCTGGAGCAAACGCCAAAAGATACACACATCCATAAATAGAGTTGTTCTCATTTATTAAACTAACATTTTTTTTCCTCTTTGGTCCTATTTTTCGCAACATTAAAAATATATATAATAATTTATTTTGACTTCCCAATTTTATAAAAAAATTATTTTAATCTTTTATTTTTTTTTTCTCTTTTAACTCTTGAATTTTCATTGATTATCAAATCACTCAAAAATAAATAAAAAAATTAATGTCTATTAATTTTACTGACGTGACATACATATACACGTGGCATAGTGGCATAATCAGTGTTAACATACGTTAATTTTTCTATCCATTTTGAGATGATTTAATAAACAACTTAAGTTCAATGACTAAAAAAAACGAAAAATTAAATAGATGGCTAAAACTACTTTTTTTATTAAGTTGAAAGGCAAAATAAGTCATTATGTCGTAAAAAAAGAATAGAAAAACCTTTTGTTGATACAAGATATGATGTGAGGTGATTCATACAATGTGTTGAGAATCACTAGTATTGATTTAGGAGTGTTTCGAGAATTGTTGTCAAATTTAGCCAAAACATCTGGAACGGAAAATTTGGCCTTCTTAGTGATGGAGGGAATTTAGATAGAATAAGAGCTTAGAGGGAACTCTTCTAGACAAGTGTCTTGTTGTTTAGAGTTTGTAATAGGATTATTAAAAATTTCACTAGGATGTGATGGGATTCGATCGAAAAGTTGATAGTTGACTGTCGTCAAACGTGAATATAATTTATTTTCAACGAAACATTTGGTAAGTATTTCAAAGATTGTACTTAAGGGATTGTCGATTGGAGAAAACTGCTATTAAATTAATTACAAAAAATAAATACTAATCTAGTCGAGTTACGAATTAATAGTGCAAATCCAAAAAGATAATGGAATTAATTAATTACTTTAACATAAACTAAAACTGAACCTAGACTAAAATTATTGAAAAGAAATTAATAATCAACGAAATCTTGAATAACAAGTAGAAGATTAACTCACTTCAGTGGTTTAATTAATTTTAGAGATCGGGTTTTAGTGAATTAGCTAATAACTAACCAATTAATACCTCTCAACCTCTAACTGATTAATTAATCGATAAATACT